>JAAXCT010000572.1:0-422848 GCA_012490785.1 Eragrostis nindensis | reverse complement strand
CACGGCTGCTGGTGGCGTGGAGCTCGTCGACGAGCCCGACGGCGGCGGCTGGTCGGCGACGGCGTACGGGCGCGCGCGAAAGGAGAGCAGTGGCGGGAGCAGGGGCGCGTACGGCGGCGAAGTGTTGAGAACGAAGCACAGTAACCCGGCCGGAACCGTTAGGATTAGGTTAATTTCAAATCAACGGTTCAGATCGATTGAAATCGGAAACAACGGATCAGATTGGACGCGATCTCGCGATGAAGTTAACCAGACCGTATGGTACGGTCCTAGGGATCGCATTGTACGGTCTCCTTTTCCACCCTGACAGATAGCTATAGAGATCGTATTGTACGGTCTTGAGGACCGCATTGTCCGGTCTCCTTTCTGCCTCAGGTTTCGAAGGATCTCGTGCAAAAGCACACCGTATTGTACGGTCCCTATGACCGTATTGTACGGTCCAGTCCAGAAAAGCTGATTTTCAAAGAATTTCCTTCTAAGTCCAAGTTTCTTACACAAAAACCAAATAAACACCAAACATGGACTAGAAGGGGAACTCTCAAACACTCCTTTGAAAATAGACCAATATAGGTTGCGCATAAGCTTATAGTAATTTTGCAATCGGCAAATAAGAAGCAACCAAATAAGAACCAAAGGAGATAAACCAAAAGAGGGGTATGTATGAGCCCTTTGCCTATGATCCGTGCAAGTAGATTTAACCTTGAGGATCATGTAGCAAGACTCAATGGGCATGAAGCGCAATTCTTTTCTTTAGTCACACTTTTATGAGATGTGAGATCATATTGCGAATGAAGCACTTCCTCATAGTGTGACAACTCTTTGTGATTTCCTATATGCAATGCATGAGACAAGCATATCATACAAATGCAAGGGAAAGTAATATGCCATGTGATATGCAAGCAAAGTTAAGACAACGCATAAAGAAACCTACTCAAGTCAAGTTTGAGCCTCTCTCAAGCTTACTCACTATGAGCCAAACCTTGCCTTGAGTCCATCGGACCACCAACTCAAGCATCCCCCATGCTCATAGCTATCTTGAGAAAGTTAGACCTTGAACTAATTTTTTTGTTCTTTTCTTTTAGTTATTTACATATGCATGGATGCAAACATACTAGTTCACAAAGGAGTACCTAGCTACCATGCAAGCAATGCAAGAAAAGAAACTACTATGATACATGTTACCTCCTTGAAGAGTAGATATGTCGATGAAGCACTCGAAGTTTGTGGTGGACGTTCATGAGTTGATGTTGCGCGGCGCACGGTCCACCACCATCACCCTTCTAGGCCTTGTTCTTGGGAGCCCACTCGCACTTGGTCGGCCTCTCAAGGTCAACTATGCATTTGGGCACCCAAATCTTCCTCATCATCCTCCTCTTGTCGGGTGATCCAAGAGCCTTTGCCTTCACCCTTCCTTTCTTGTCCCTAAAGAGCTTGTAGTGTGTATTCTCATGGAACAAGTTAGCGTTAGGCAAAACTTTGGAACTTCTCACCTTGGGACAATTCTTGCTAGTGTGCCCGTCTCGGCAACACTTCTCACAATAGTAGTCGTCCGCCATGAGGGGAACTACCCAAGATGGAATGTCCTCGTCCTTGCCGATGAGGTTGATGGCGGCGGGGTAGGAGCCGAGTCCCTTGTGCCCAGGGTTGTCACAAGGTTCCGACCAAGTATCTCCTTATGAATGGTCCTTCCCCTTGTGAGCCTCTCGAAGCCGTCCATCACCGAAGCTCTCTCCTCCTTGAGTTGATGATATTCCTTCAAGATTTTCTCATCAAGAGAGATGCTCTCAAGAGAGGGAGTTAGTCCATCACAAGTAATATATGAAGAATCGGAAATAGATGAACTAGAAGAAGAAGTGTTACTCTTTTCGAGGATGGATTGATGTTCTTCCTCGAGAACCTTGAACTTGTCGTTGAGCCTCTTGTGATCAACTTTGAGCTTGTCATAGCTTTCATCCAAGGTCATGAGCGAAGTGGAAAGGTGCTTGATCTCATCCTCTAGTAACTTGGACTTCTCCTTGAGCTTCATGTGGTCTTCCTCAAGCTTGTCATAGTCCTCATCAAGAGCCTTGTGAGAGATGGATAAGTCCCTAAGTTCACCCTTAAGTTGACGAACTCGGAAAGCGGCCACTTCATGTTCCTTCTCCAACCGAGCAATGGTCTTGTCCCTCTTCTTGATCATCTTGCCGGTTAGGAGAATGCTATCCAAGAGTTCCTCATATGTGGGCTTATCCTCCTCACCAAACTCTTCATCGGACTCGCTCTTCTCATCTTCACTACTATCATCATCTTTGGCCATCAAGCAAGTAGGTGGTGGAGGTAGAGTCTCGGAGATGTTGGTGAGAGCTATGCCGGCCATCTTTTTTCCCTTGGAGGATGAGTCATTACTTTCTCTTCTTCACTATCATCATCCGTGACCCACTCTCCAACAAAGAGTCCCTTGCGAGATGATCTTCTCTTGTCTTTGCCTCTAGAGCTTTCCTTCTTGACAAACCTCTTCCTTGTCTTGTACTTGCTTCTAGGGTCTTCTTCTTCATCATCGCTTGACTCTTGAGTCTTCTTCTTGCTCTTCTTGATTGGCTTCGGGCATTCCTTGGCAAAGTGACCCTTCTCCCCACAATTGTAGCACTCGGCATCTTTCTTGTTGATGAATCTTCTCTTGAAGAAGTTGCTTCCCTTCATGAGGAGTGCTAGATCATTAGGATGAAGTTGCAACAAGTCTTCAACGTCTTCTTCAAGCTCTTCATCACTTGAATCTTGAGTCACCACCTTCTTCATCTTCTTGCTTGATCCCTCGGACGCAAAAGCAAGATTCTTGGAGGGCTTCTCATCAAGCTTCTTATCAAGGCTGTAGCTCTCGAAAGCGGTGATCTTCCCAAGTAGCTTGTGGGTGGTGAGGTCTTGCATGTCGGTGTTGAAGAGATATGTGATGAGTGCTCCATATTCTCCCTTAGGAGAATCCTCATGATCTTCCGCACAAGGTCACCATCATCAATCTTGTCCTTCACACCGAGAGAGTTGATATCCTCTACAAGCACATTCAAGCGAGAGTAAGTGTCATTGATTAGCTCATTTGAAGACATGGCAAAGTCATCATATTTGTTCTTTAGCACATAGTATCTTTCCTCTTTCACGTCCGTGGAACCCTCATGAATTTGTTGAATTTGTGTCCATACTTCATGAGCGGTACCCGCGGACTTGACTCGAGCAAAGACCTCTTTAGTGATAGCTTCAAACAAGGCATTTTTAGCTTTAGCATTTGCCTTTGCGAGATTCACATCAAGAGTACCAATGAGAGTCCTTAGAGAGACACCGGAACTTGTCACCTCCCATGCGATAGGGTCGAGGGCCTCGAGGTAAGCTTGCATGCGAGCTTTCCGATAGGCATAGTCGGTCCCATCGAACGGGGGCGGTCCACTATCTCTCGCATCCTTACTCAAGGCGGTTAAGCCTATTTGAGCAACGAGGCTCTGATACCACTTGAAAGGATCAAGGGCACCGAGAGGGGGGGGGTGAATCGGTGTGTCAACAATTTCTCCCAAACATACTTTAGGCGTGAAGCTAGCAAGACTAGATATGGTGATAACAAAAGCAAGCGATGCGCGCACACAATCTAGTCTATGCAACAAGCAACTCCCTAACAAGCAATTCTACCAAGTAGTAAAGAGACAACCTATCATGCAATTCTACTAGCACATAAGGTAAATGCGGAAACGTAAATGCTAGTAAGTAAAGGAGATAAGGATAGGAATGCTCATGATTTTTCCCGTGGTCTCGGAAGGATGGCGCCTTCCCCTACTCCACGTTGGGTCACTCCCGCCGGAGTCTCGACCCCGTCCCTCCGCTCGAAGGCGATCCCTCCTAGAGCACACTTCACCCTCCGAGTGAAGTCGCGGGCACGTCCCGCCGGGCTCGATCCCGGGTACTCTTCCAGAGGTAAGGCTCCGCACATGATGCGTGCCAAAGGGCGCTCCACTAGTGATGCTTCTTTCGCACGGGAAGCTTCAAGACCGTGTACAAACTTGTGTTGGCTTCCACACTCTCCTCGGACAGCTCAACACCGACGCCTAACCGGTGTAGGCCTCGCCATAGACCAAGAGTAACAAACCGAAGTGACTCTCTCAAGCTCACGCTAGCCTAGAGATCAAGTGGATGCAATTGCTACTCTCTCAAGCACTAGGATCACTCCAAATCCTTCACAAGTGCTTCTCTCTCTTGCTCTTGGCTTCCTCTGAGTTTCCTGCACTCCAACAATGGCCAAGAGACCCCTCAAGGGGCGGGCAACCAACTATTTATAGGCTACCAACCCAAAACTAGCCGTTGCCCAAAAGTGCCCTGCGAAACTAGAGACCGTACAAAGGACCGTACTGTCCGGTCTCCTCTAGACCGTATTGTCCGGTCTCTATTTCCAGGCGCATCTCCATCTTCTTCTTCATCTCCAATGAAGACCGTACTGTCCGGTCCCTAGGACCGTACCGTCCGGTCGATTGTCCGGTCTTCATTTCTTCCACTTCCAGAAACTTCATCTTCTCTGTCTGGAAATCCACTGATGACCGTATTGTACGGTCCCTAGACCGTACTGTCCGGTCAACTGTCCGGTCTTCATTTTCTCAGCATCCCGAGACTTCACCTCTCTGTCTGGATCTTCAATGAAGACCGTACCATACGGTCCCTAGGACCGTACTGTCCGATCTCTACTGCAAAAGCTGAAAACTTGATCCACTTCTTGATCCTTGCTTCCAACTTCTCCATTCTTGGTTCCTCTTCTTCTCTTCAGCCACCCTAGCCCTCAAGAGACTCACAATGCATCCATTTGATCTCTAACCTAGTGTGCTCTAAGAGAACCAATTCGATCCCTCTTGATAGTCCGGTTTTTCCTATGGACTCAAGCTAGCATCTACACCAAGCCAACACTTGCTTGGTCTATCATGTCCTTAGCCTTGATCCATCTTCAACCTTGACTCCATCAAGTTCTCGATCCGAATTGTCGAGGCAACCAATCACCAAGTCGTCAATAAGATAGAGTTGTGAGACGACGCTTCCATTGACATGACCATTTGAATACCCTACAAGGAAATGTTAGTCACATCAATATGGTCACCCAATCACCAAAACATTCATACCTTTGGGGTTTCCGAACTCCAATGGTCATGAAGCTTACACCTGCCACGTAGATCAGTCCTGCGCCATATGAGTTCCCTCTTTTGTTCGCTGTGTTTTCTTGTAGATTTCATCTTGTGCAATTTCTGTTCCGGCGGGTCCCAAGCACAAGGTTCTCTAGGGTTCTTGTCCACGGGTTTGGGTGGGGGGGAGGGGTGTCAATTTCCACGATTTTTCTTGCCTTGTGCACTTCCTATGACGGAATTTAGTTTTTCTTGAGGTGGGCTTGGCCATTTTCGTGCGCTCGTCGCTCAATTCTTTCTCTCTCTCACTTTTTTTTGCGATTACACTATACAGGTCGGACAATCACAACGCTCGGACACTCACCTCTACGAACGCACGCACGCAAACCTTATCCCTATGAGTATCTTGAAAGACTGAGCTAGCAAATTCTCAAGATTGACAAAGTCATCACTGTGTGTCGGTGTCGATGGAAACGTTGCCTACCACTAAAGGCACAATATTGTTAAATCCAAGAAAATTCACTTCGACGAAGGTGATATTGAGGCTTTGTAACTTCTAGGCTACAGGCCCGGCCCTTTCGCCGTCGCTGAATTGTTTTGATTCTGGCCAATATTGTATACTGCTGTTGGAAGTGATCAGTCTCTTAGGTCCATATGGTTCTCTTGAGGAGGATTTGAGGAATTCCGTGGGGTTCCTGTAAACCACGGAGCGTCCATTGGGGAGCCATGTGTTGACGGCTCTTAGACCCAATATTTACCCGTCAACTAGCTGCGCTTTTTATAATGAAACAATCACGAAGGTAGACTTAGGTCTTTAAACTAACGATTTCCACAAGTCTTGGTGAATTTGTGAGTGCAGCTGCAATTCAAAGGAAAACGGGGAAAAGAAAGCATAAAAGGCCCATCCTGGAAACACCAATTTTCCCCGTCATAAAGAATTATCCAAATAAAGCCCAACTCACAATAAAAAGACTTCAAATCCACCCATAGCAGGTGGATCAGAGGAGAAAGCAGCCGAGGAAGCCCACCTGAGAAGGCCCAGGCCCAGAGGGGCCAGCCACAGGTCGGCCGACCCCAAACCCTAGGTCGGCCGACCCCCTGTGGTGGCCCCACTGGCCCATCTTCCTATGGCGGTTCGCCACCGCCTTCCAGAGGTCGGTTCCACCTGCAATCAATGCCACCGACCTAAGGAACCGCCTCAAGTTGCCGACCTTCTTGGGCTATAAATAAAGGGGTACCCCCCTCCTCCAAAGCACATCACAAGACACAAGTCTCCACTCCCATCCAGGCCAAGGGCCTCTTGTACAGTAGTAGAATAGAGGAGAGGGCAAGGATCAAGAGAGGGATAGCTTTCCTTTTAGTTATTTCCTTATCTTGTACCCTTGGCGGATATTTATCTTATTAATAGTTCATCGTTCGTTCTTCGTTCGTTCGTCGTTCGTTCATCGTTCTTCGTTCGTTCTTAGTTCGTTCGTCGTTCGTTCATCGTTCGTCGTTCGTTCTTAGTTCGTTCATCGTTCGTCGTTCGTTCATAGTACGAACCTTGTTCTTATTCGTAAGATTAGTATTCGTGGTGTTATTGATCTAGCGAGCTTTACATACTAGTCGTTATTCTTGTTATACTTGTTTACAGGATCATCGCTCCGCGAGGGGTGCTCTAGCCTTCCAGATTGGTACCAGGACCGGGGTTAGAGTAGTAATCGACGGCATAGGCGTGGTGCCTAGGCTAGAGGTTACCTTTGTTTGCAGCGTGCCCCACGGTTTGTAGAGGTAGGCGGCAGGTGGTGACAGCCCTGTCCGTCCCTTGTAATCCTCCATGTTCGGGTTCGTCGTAGAGCTACAGGCTGGCGTGACTTGGCAGACCAGGTCTTTACCAGTGCCCGAAGTAAACAAGTAGAACTAGAGTGCGATCGTCCTGCGGGACAGCTAGATCTTTATTCATCCTCTCGATCCTATACTACTGCCATTCTTGTGTGTCCTTGGGTAAAACTAACCTTGCTGCAGATTATCACCGTTCCTTGGGGAAAACAAATACGATACCTTGGAATACTCCCGGGTGAAGTGCTACAACGGTATTCCGTGCGCTTGCGGATTTATTCGTGGTGTAAGAAATACCAACAAGCATTTCTGGCGCCGTTGCCGGGGAACGGTTGCTAATTCTGTAGCGGACCAGGTTTGCCCTCGTAACTTATCTTTACATTTCCCGTTCAATTAAATTAGAAAAGAAAAAAATATATACACACATGGAGTCATCACCTACAATCCAATCTTTTTCCACTCCACAGGGCGAGCTCTTAGAGCCACCATGTTCATCTCAACTTGTTGTTTCAACAAGCTATGAGCTCGGCCCCAGTTTTATTTCTTTGATCAAAGGACTTTCTTTCTCTGGTTTTAAAAATGAAAATCCTTTTGAACACTTGCGAGAGTTTGAGCAATTGTGTGCATGCCGATTGATCAATGGCATGACACATGAAACTTTAAAGTGGAAATTGTTTTCCTTCTCTCTTAATGGAAGGCGAAGCAATGGTACACTTACACCGCTAAGAGAGTGAACGGTGATTGGAAAGAATTGCGAGACAAATTTTGTCTAGTATTTTTTCCCGTATCTCGTATCACTGCTCTACGCGCGGAAATAATTAACTTTCGCCAAGAGGAGGAAGAAACCCTTAGTGCGGCATGGATACGGTTCTGTTCATTAACAGATTTCGGTCCAGAGTTATTGCTCCCAGAACCCGTTCTTTTGCAACACTTTTATTCAGGGTTGAGCAAGGACACCGCACTTTATCTTGACACGGCTGCCGGTGGTTCTTTTTCTCATAAGACCATAGCGGAAGCAAAAGATTTGCTAGAAAGAATTGTTGAAAATACACCTTTTTCCGCTGAAATACCCGAGGAGCCGGAGTCAAAAGATGAGGAACTCATTGTGGAAACACAACAAAAGGTGTCTACCTTGGTAGACCCAACATCCGAGTCCTCATCTGATTCCCGAACAATGACAGAGGATGATGAACCTCTAGAGTTCCCATTTGAGTTTGAGGAAGAAATTTTTGAAGATTTTGGAAACACCTCGAACTATTTGTTTCAAAAGAGACCGCCTGTTCCTTTGCCACCTCCCGAACCAATTGAAAAAGAATATCTTGTGGAGACTGTTCGGGAGCTTACTTCAATCATGAGCAATGAATGGTTGAGGGAGAATGGGCTATCCATGGATATCATTCGGCTCTGCCCTCCCTCAACCAACATATGCTGCTCCATCAAAGGAACCAAGGTGAATGCACTCTACAACCCTCTTGTTGGTGCCAATATCCTCTCCGACACATAAGCGTTGTCAATCTTTGGCAACCGACCATGGACATCAACAAACAAACTCCTCAAGCACCCATCAGGCCATATTCTTGAGAGTTTGGGAATTGTCAGAGATGTAACTCTCTATCATGAAGACCTTGAGGTTATCCTGGATTTCTACGTCTTCGAAGTCCCAAATTTCGACATAATGATAGGGCATCCTATAGAAAAATTCCTCATTGATGCCCCATCATTTGGAAACCTCAATTTCACCCTCGGAAAAGAGTCATTCTCCATACCAATAACCACATCAGGAAACACTCTTTCCGATGAACCACTTGAGGAATATCAAGTGGAGGAGGTCATGGCTATTTTTCCTCACATGGACCCCGAGTTAGCTTTGGAAGAAGATGCACAAGACTTTATCCTAGAAGAAGCCGACTCGGAGGACACCTTTGAGCTACCACAAACCACACCACCGCCACGACCTCCCATTGATCTCAAAGCGCTACCTCCCGGTTTGCGCTATGCTTTCTTGCACGGAGATCCGCAAGCTCCCGTCATCATAAGCGACAAGCTTGCGGAAGAAGAAACCACCAAACTCATAGCCGTGCTTGAAAAACATCGCTCCGTTCTTGGCTACTCACTTGAAGACCTAAAAGGGATCAGCCCTGCTCTCTGCACCCATCGCATTCCCACGGATTCTGAAAGTACACCTTCAAGGGAACCTCAAAGGAGGCTGAATAATGCGATGAGAGAAGTTGTGAAGAAAGAGGTCTTGAAGCTACTACACGCTGGGATCATCTATCCTGTTCCTCACAGTGATTGGGTGAGCCCCGTACAAGTGGTACCCAAGAAAGGAGGTATGACGGTTGTTCATAATGATAAAAATGAACTCATTCCTCAACGAACCGTCACGGGGTGGCGAATGTGCATTGATTCCAAAAACTTAACAAGGCTACAAAGAAAGATCATTTTCCGCTGCCCTTCATCGATGAGATGTTGGAACGGTTGGCAAATCATTCTTTCTTTTGTTTCCTTGATGGGTATTCGGGATATCATCAAATTCCCATCCACCCCGACGATCAAAGTAAGACCACTTTCACATGCCCGTATGGAACTTATGCTTATCGTCGCATGTCTTTTGGTTTGTGCAATGCACCTGCCTCGTTCCAACATTGCATGATGTCTATTTTCTCTGATATGATCGAAGAAATTATGGAAGTTTTTATGGATGATTTCTCTGTTTATGGAAAAATCTTCGATCATTGCTTAGAAAGTTTAGACAAGATCTTACAGAGATGCCGTGAGAAGGACCTGGTACTTAATTGGGAAAAGTGCCATTTCATGGTCTGAGAGGGCATAGTTCTTGGACACCTTGTGTCTGAGAGAGGCATAGAGGTGGACAAAGCAAAAATAGAAGTTATAGAAAAGCTTCCGCCTCCTGTGAATATCAAGGGTGTTCGTAGTTTTCTGGGTCATACTGGTTTTTATCGTCGCTTCATAAAAGATTTCTCTCAAATTGCACGACCCCTTACGAACTTGCTTGCTAAGGATGCACCCTTTGATTTCAATGATGACTGCATGCATGCCTTTGCTACTCTTAAGAATGCACTCATCTCTGCTCCAATCATTCAACCCCCTGATTGGACGCTTCCTTTTGAAATAATGTGTGATGCTAGTGATTATGCTGTGGGGGCAGTTCTTGGTCAAATGAAAGACAAAAAACATCATGCAATTCTTATGCTAGCCAAACTTTGACTGGAGCTCAGTTGAATTATACTACCACTGAGAAAGAGCTCCTTGCCGTCGTTTTTGCTTTTGACAAGTTTAGATCTTACTTAGCTGGAGCAAAAGTTATCGTTTACACTGATCATGCTGCTTTGAGATATCTGCTTGCTAAGAAAGATGCTAAACCTCGTCTCATAAGATGGATCCTTCTGCTCCAAGAGTTTGATCTTGAAATTAAAGATAAGAAAGGAGTAGAAAATTCTGTAGCAGATCATTTGTCGCGTATGCAGTTCACTAACTTGCAGGAGTTACCCATAAATGACTTCCTACGCGACGACATGCTGCTGAAAGTGACGGATTCGCACCCTTGGTACGCCGACATTGTGAACTTCATCGCCACAGGATACGTACCACCAGGGGTTTATAAAAGAAGATTGATTTATGAAAGTCGCCGTCACTTATGGAATGAGCCATACCTCTATCGTGTCTGCGCCGATGGACTGCTTAGGCGATGTGTGCCCACTCCCGAGAGCACACAAATCATTGAAAAATGCCATGCAGCCCCATACGGTGGACACTATGGTGCCTTCCGTACCCAAGCAAAGATCTGGCAAAGTGGATTCTTCTGGCCAACCATGTATGAAGATACAAAAGAATTCATTAGAAGATGCCCACAATGCCAGAGATTTGGAGGCATCACAGCACGAGATGCAATGCCCCTCACATACAACCTTCAAGTCGAACTCTTCGATGTATGGGGCATTGACTTCATGGGACCATTCGTGAAGTCCCAAGATTGTGAGTACATATTGGTGGCGGTGGATTACGTATCCAAATGGGTAGAAGCTATGCCATGCCGAGCTGCCGACTCCAAACACGCTCGCCGGATGTTCCACGAGTTCATCTTTCCAAGGTTTGGAACTCCGAGAATGGTGATAAGCGATGGAGGGTCTCACTTCATTGATAAGACCTTCCGTAGCTTTCTAAGAGAGCTTGGAGCAAAGCACAACATTGCCACTCCATACCATCCCCAAACAAATGGGCAGGCCGAAACATCCAACAAACAGATCAAGCGGATCCTGCAGAAAACAGTGTTGGAAATGGGGAAGGGATGGAAGAACAAGCTACCTGATGCACTATGGGCATATAGAACAGCCTACAAGACACCCATAGGCATGTCACCATACCAACTCGTCTATAGAAAAACTTGTCATTTGCCAGTCGAGTTGGAACATAAAGCATATTGGGCCATGAGAACTTGGAACATGGATATGAAAGGAGCTGGGTGGAGAAGAAAAATAGAGATAGCTGAGTTAGAAGAATGGAGAGACAAAGCATATCACGACTCAGCCATCTACAAGGAGCGTACAAAGCGCTGGCATGACCGGCGAATAAAGATAAAAGAATTCAAAGTTGGAGACAAGGTGTTGCTCTTCAATTCAAGGGTAAAGCTCTTCGGGCATGGAAAATTGAGAAGTAAATGGAACGGACCATACACCATCATCGACACGTCGACTCATGGAGCAATCACACTCCAAGACGACGGAGGTAATATATTCAAGGTAAATGGTCAGCGCCTTAAAAATTATTTTGAACCCGAAGCGAATAAGGAATTCGATGTCATGCACTTAATTGATGTAAATATCTTTTCTTGACCTCTGCATCGAAATATCCTTCTATACCCTATATATCCCGAAGATACCTTTCCCAACAAAGCTCCACGAAAAATAGTAAGGCCAGATCCTGCAAAGGCAGGTCGGCCGACCTGACTATCTGGGTCGGCCGACCCTCTCTGGCCACCTCTGCTTTCCATCTTTTGCACCTCTTGCCACCCAACCTTTCCTTGTCTCATCCAGCTATGCTTTGGAAATAAATCCTTCGTTTCTTCGCCGGGAGAGGGGAAACCACTATAAATTCAACCCTTCGCACCCCTCTCCATTCATCTCTTTCTAAGCTCCGCTCTTTGAACCAAAAGCCTTCACCTCAGCCATGAGCAACATTTACAACCCTTCCTACTTCCTCAACATGGAAGAAATCAATGAGCCTTCGTCCAAACGCGCGAAGAAGGAAGGAACCCTATCTTGGCTCTCCGAGGAAGAGCATGTGAGCAAGTACGCCAAGGCTCTTGACTTGGCTTGCGAAAAAATCATAGATCTAGAGCTCCACATCGCTACGGTGAAGATGGAAAGAGATGAAGCCAGGCACCTCTCAATTTGCCTCACTGATGGAGGGGCAGATTGCTGTAGGGCCTTGAAGGCGATAGAAGATGCGAAGGAAAAACTTAGAAACAATAAAAAATAAATAGAATAAGAATAGGCGCTTTCATTTTCTTTGGTTTATTTCCCTTCCAATAGTAATGCGCCTATCAATTTTATAATTCAATCAATGATAGTGCTCCCCGGGCTTGCATACCGGTAGAGCAATATTTGTGTTTCCATATTTTTGTCGTTTTTGAAGGAAACAGGCAAAAAGGCAAGTGTGGGGGGGGGGGGGGGGGGGGGAAACATCGCTATATCTGGAACAATCACGACCAAATCATCCAGAATCATACGAGGCAACTCAGGAACGTTCGCCACGAGAAAACACAGCACCAGCGGGGTCCAGGCTAGGTCGGCCGACCCCACCAGGAGGGTCGGGCGACCCCTGGTGGTCCCCACCAGGCTCCAGCCTCCTCCTGCCTCCTGAGTTTGCACCACACTTCCACTTTTTGCCTGCTACACCGTCAAGTTCATTCTGATAATCTGAAAATTAAATAAAACTTGACGCACTAATCGTTTGGGAAAATTAAGTGATTTATCTTTTGCCCACAACTCTACCTCTCACATTCATGGACTTGCACACTTGTTATTTCTCGCTTCATCACTGAATGCTTGTGAACACCTTATCATTAGGAACCCATGTTTTTCCTAGATAATTGGCATGTGAGATATGGTTTGTCGAAATGATCTTTGCTTAACCTTCAAGTCCTTGGGAATTTATCTTTATGAAAATCAAAAAAATTCCATAGTATGATGCTCCTCACTTGATTTATATTTTCCTACCAAGGCCAAGAACTCTACATGAATATTTTGATAGCCTATAAGCTGCTAGTTGTCGATTTGAGCTTTGTCAAATTCTTGGACCCTAGTGAGAAGCTTGTCATACTCTTTTGATCAAGATCACGTACACTCCACCTCACATGCTACACTTCTACACTGGAAGTTGAGCAACATTCCATCATCCATCCACCAAATAAATACTCCAAAAAAAAAATCCTGTTACCTTTCTCTCTCAAAAATATCATTGGAGACATGGCTATGGAAAATGAAAAAAAATGATGATGGGAAAAATGGTGAAAAAGAAAAGGAAGAAAAAGTATGATAGCCATGTCCTCCTCAAAAGTTCAAAAAGAGAGAGAAGGTAACACCATAAAAAGGAGTACAAATAATTTTCCACTTCATACCACCACCACACATGCACATCTTGATCAGATTGTATGACTTGTTTTCTCCATTGGATCCAGTCTTTGACTTAGCAAAATAAGAGACACTAGTATGCTCCACTTTACCCTACCTTGAGCTCCACAAAAGCCTAATCAAACACAAGGGGGAAGAGGCTAAATCATGGCCCTTGAGAGGAAAATACATAAACACCATGAGCGACTTGAGAGAGTCATTTGAGGAGCATGAAACTATGTTTTTATTTCTGAAAATTATGCAAAAATCCCAAGGTACTTGACAGGGAAGGCGAGGTGATTTGAGACATGACCGTTCCACTTATCAATCATCCAAGGAAGGCATGTTAGACACCTCAAAGTTCACAGGTATGAAGTGTGGCTTGCAATAACTTGTGTGCAGGCTCTCATTTATGAGGAAGAGTATCTCCCGCCTTAAGCTCGCAACTTTACTCGAGGACGAGCAAAGAGCTAAGTGTGGGGGAGTTGTTGACGGCTCTTAGACCCAATATTTACCCGTCAACTAGCTGCGCTTTTTATAATGAAACAATCACCAAAGGTAGACTTAGGTCTTTAAACTAACGATTTCCACAAGTCTTGGTGAATTTGTGAGTGCAGCTGCAATTCATAGGAAAACGGGGAAAAGGAAGCATAAAAGGCCCATCCTGGAAACACCAATTTTCCCCGTCATAAAGAATTATCCAAATAAAGCCCAACTCCCAATAAAAAGACTTCAAGTCCACCCATAGCAGGTGGATCAGAGGAGAAGGCAGCCGAGGAAGCCCACCTGAGAAGGCCCAGGCCCAGAGGGGCCAGCCACAGGTCGGCCGACCCCAAACCCTAGGTCGGCCGACCCCCTGTGGTGGCCCCACTGGCCCATCTTCCTATGGCGGTTCGCCACCGCCTTCCAGAGGTCGGTTCCACCTGCAATCAATGCCACCGACCTAAGGAACCGCCTCAAGTTGCCGACCTTCTTGGGCTATAAATAAAGGGGTACCCCCCTCCTCCAAAGCACATCACAAGACACAAGTCATTCCACTCCCATCCAGGCCAAGGGCCTCTTGTACAGTAGTAGAGTAGAGGAGAGGGCAAGGATCAAGCGAGGGATAGCTTTCCTTTTAGTTATTTCCTTATCTTGTAGCCTTGGCGGACATTTATCTTATTAATAGTTCATCGTTCGTTCTTCGTTCGTTCGTCGTTCGTTCATCGTTCTTCGTTCGTTCTTAGTTCGTTCGTCGTTCGTTCATCGTTCGTCGTTCGTTCTTAGTTCGTTCATCGTTCGTCGTTCGTTCGTCGTTCGTTCATAGTACGAACCTTGTTCTTATTCGTAAGATTAGTATTCGTGGTGTTATTGATCTAGCGAGCTTTACATACTAGTCGTTATTCTTGTTATACTTGTTTACGGGATCATCGCTCCGCAAGGGGTGCTCTAGCCTTCCAGATTGGTACCAGGACCGGGGTTAGAGTAGTAATCGACGGCATAGGCGTGGTGCCTAGGCTAGAGGTTACCTTTGTTTGCAGCGTGCCCCACGGTTTGTAGAGGTAGGCGGCAGGTGGTGACAGCCCTGTCCGTCCCTTGTAATCCTCCACGTTCGGGTTCGTCGTAGAGCTACAGGCTGGCGTGACTTGGCAGACCAGGTCTATACCAGTGCCCGAAGTAAACAAGTAGAACTAGAGTGCGATCGTCCTGCGGGACAGCTAGATCTTTATTCATCCTCTCGATCCTATACTACTGCCATTCTTCTGTGTCCTTGGGTAAAACTAACCTTGCTGCAGATTATCACCGTTCCTTGGGGAAAACAAATACGATACCTTGGAATACTCCCGGGTGAAGTGCTACAACGGTATTCCGTGCGTTTGCGGATTTATTCGTGGTGTAAGAAATACCAACACCATGGCAGCCAGGGACCAGAACAACGTTAATTCTGGTGTCCAAGTCAAAGGGTCCCCATGGGAGGGATCAAGGATAAGGGTGACCTTCCCATCCCTTACCCCGAGCCTGCCGGTAGCCCGGAGGATCCTCCTGAGCCTATGGAGGAGAAGGGAGGGGATACCACATCAGAGAGCTCCAGCTCATTTGGGGACACTTTCTCTGGGTTTGATGACAAGCCAGACGGTGGTGAACCGGAAGTGAATTCTCAAGCTTTGGCCCCTACTGATGGTGATTGGGCCTCGCGGCTGCCTAGGGAAATCTTTCGACCAGTTCATTGTGTGCCCTGAATGTTACATCTCTTATGGATATGCAATACTGGTTCATTTCATGATTGTGCTGTTTGAGGATTGTTTGTGTATGTGTGTATCTTTGTGTGTGTGTGTGTGTGTATCTTTGTGTGTGTGTGTGTGGGCCCAAAATCAATGAACAAACCATCTTTGGAAAGTTTATAACTTAAACTTTAATACCCCTCAGACTCGCCATGTTTTTCTGATCGATAATCACCAAAAACGTCATCCAAAAATCAGATCTGTTGCTGCTCCGTCGAAATTCCGGAATCTGTTTACCAACTTCAAAAATCGACATCTCCTGTTCTGCTGATCTGTTTGAGGCGCGTGAGTACTCGTTGGAAAGATCTCGAAGTTTCCTACAACTTTCACTTTCTGACTTTTCTCATTTGACGCCCTCAGAAGTGCCAGAATTCATTTTTGTGACTGCTGCTCGCAGTCCGAACAGATTTCGGTCTGTTGTTTGGGAAGGCTCGTTGCTCTCTTGTCTTTGCTCGAATGGCCATGTGTAGCTGCTTACTACGACCGTCCAGAGGTCCTTTACCATGTTATAACTTTTGTTTGGCATGGTCGTGCTGGTTGGAGTAGTTCGAGATGTTTTTCATTCTCACTCTCCACAAATGGACGTCGATAGTCTTCACTGCATCCACTTTTGGAGCCGTCGCTTGGACACAGCGCTGGATGTCCAACACCCACGCTATAACCCATACGTCGCTGTACCCGTCTCCTACTCAGCTACACTGCATGCCTTAGCTCGAATGCAAGAGGAAAACATGAGCATGCTTCTGAAGACGAGGAGACCTTGTTTTGAGCGAGACGAAGCTAAGGATGCCCTACTGTTGACGGTCCTTAGAGCAAGAATTTTACCGTCAAATACCTGCATGAAAGAATTAAAATGAACACCAAACATAGACTTAGGACTTGAAACTAACGAATTCCACAAGTCTTGGTGATTTTGTGAGTGCAGGTGCATTTCATAGGAACCGGGGAAAAGGAAGCATAAAAGGCCCACTCTGCAAACACCGAATTTCCCCGTCATAAGGAAATCTCCCCAAAAGCCCAATATCAAGGAGATATGAAGAAAGATCATCCCTTGGAGATCCTCAACAATGGCAAGGATATATGGATCCACCAAATCAACCCATACCATATTCCAAAGAGGACACCACTCCGAGAAATCAGCATCGGCAGCCAAGGATGACATACACCAAAAGGGAGACAAACCCTATTCACTTTGGGTCAACACATTGAGATACATCATTAGGACCCAAAGGGAGACTCCTTGGCCAAAGCCCAAGCAAGATATCACTCCGGCAAGTCCACGGTCATTGCAGAAATCACCGGGATGGAGAAAAGGCCAAAATACAGTCATCTGGACTCATCCTGGGCCATACACCGAGAAGAGGCCTTATGAGGACCCCATGGACCACTACACCAAAGCCCAAGGCCATAGGGGCCAAGGGGGGTCGGCCGACCCCAAACCCTAGGTCGGCCGACCCGCTACAGTAGCCAAACAGGCCCATTTTGCTATAGCGGTTTCCCACCGACGTACCAAGGTCGGTTCTGCCTGCAATCAATGCCACCGACCTAAGGAACCGCCTCAATTCCACCGACTTTGGAGGGCTATAAATAAAGGGGTACCCCCTCCTCTCAAGACACACAAGAAGGAGAGCCTCATTCCACTCCCAAGGGCCTAGGGTCCTTTGTATACTAGTAGAGTAGGGAGAGAGTTGGGTAGAGGAGAAGGGTAGTCCTCCCTTTGTGAGGACTTAGCCCCAATCTTGTATCTTTGAGGATACTTATTGATAATACATTGTTCGTCGTTCGTTCATCGTTCGTTCGTCGTTCGTTCATCATTCGTCGTTCGTTCATCGTTCGATCGTCGTTCATCGTTCGTTCATCTTCATCAAAGTAAGTATTCTCGATCTCCTATTGGATATAGCCTAGCCTTGGTTAAACGTTCCTTGTTTGGTTGTGGATCCTTGGCTTGCTTATGATTTGAGTACTTCTTATCTAGATTAAGTTCTTCCTTTACTTGCTTACGGGATCATTGCTCTGTTCTTGAGTGCCTTACCTTTCAACCAAGTTAAGGTAGTAATCAATAACTTAGACGTGGTGTCTAGGTTAGAGGTTACCTTTGTTTGCTGCGTGCTCCACGGTTTGTTGAGGTAGGCGGTAGGTGGTGACAGCCCTATCCGTCCTTCGTAATCCTCCACGTTCGGGTACGTAGTAGGCCCCTTGGCCGGAGTGACTTGGCAGACCAGGTCTAAGCCGGCGCCCAAAGTAAGCAATTAGAGGAGGGATCTACCATAGGTCTGGCAGTGAGGACTTGATTGCCTTGTTGTCACACGACCTCAGGACTGGCATAGGGACTTGATAGCCCTAGTGTCACGTGTCCTAGTGGTAGAGGGTTGCCGGTAGGTGGTGACAGCCCTGCTGTGTTTAAACCTCTCTTTTTCTAGAAAGAACCTCATCCATAGGAATCCTCTCTACCCATTTCTACCATCCTTCTTCGTGTCCTTGGACGAGCTAGACTAGAAGATAATCCCACTCCATTCCTTTGGGAAATATAAATAACGATACCCTTGAATACTCACGGGTGAAGTGCTACAACGGTATCCTCCGTGCGCTTGCGGATTTATTCGTGACGTAAGAAATACCAACACCTACTGAACACAAGAGTTGCTCAGATTGTTGAACGGGCGCTACAAGTGCAGAACCAAGACAACCAGATCGAAGAACGAGGCGCGGCCCAGTAGAGGATCGCAGAGCTAATGCCGACTCAATTCAACCTACAGCGTGGGGAGCAGCTGGACAGTGAGGAAGACGCTGGAACGTTTGTAGTTGCTTCGACCAGATCCATCATGTAGTGTGTTGTTTAGATGTTTTGTTGCTGTTTAGTTGGAGCTAGTGTCGTAATACGTCGGAGCTGCGTATTAGTTGCACCAGATCCATCGCGATCTCTTTTATTAGTGTTGTAATCTTATCGTTGTACCTTGGAGCTGCGTGTTGTCGACTTGTACGACCTTGACCTTGACCTACCTCGAGGGATGGAGTGGTATTCATGTTGAGCGATGACCCCTTTTGTTTCCATCGTGAATACTTTTGCACTCTTATCTATCATGTTGGTTTGGAGCCCATCTTTTGCTGTTGTTTGCCGTTGTTTTTAAGCCCGACCCCAGGATTTTCTGCCATGTATATTCTTGCTACTTACCCACCAATTGTGGAGAAGGTTATGCCGGACATCAATAATCTTCTCCTTAGCCTTGCTTTTGGATCCTAGTTCTTGCTCAAAGATTAAAATTGACAACATAAAGCATGTGCAATGCACCATTTCGTATGCATTGCAATATACCACCTGCATTGCATAAGCACCTTGCGATGCATCATCAGGTACATCAATTCATGCATGTCATACCACGTGCACCATCACATATGCACCATGAGCAATGCATCATGACAATTGCACCGTTATGCACCATAACATGTGCACCATATTATAAACATTGTCATGAGCATCATGTCACCTGCACCATTTATGCACCATGCAATCATGAGTCATGACATTATGCACTCGCACCTTTGCATGGGCCCCCATCATATGTGCAATGCACCATTGAGGCACGCAATGCACCATGATTATGCATCTTACCCATTCTAGCATAGAATAGAACGGATGCATGAATATCACCCTAAAAGAGCAAGAATGTGGAAATTGTACACCTTGGGTACCTTCGTCGTATGCCCAAATCTTGTGCCTACAGATCCTTTGATATCCTACTCCTTGAGGACCGCTACACGTTCAATGTCACTTGTGTTCCTAGTTGTCAGGTGTTGGCCAATCCAGGTGCTTTTGTCCGTCGTGATATCCCCTTCAAGTGCCATCAGACTCGAATCACCAGTTCATGGCCAAGATTGTTCGCCTCTTTTCGTCGACCCCATCGAGACCTTTAGCGCACCCAGTCGTTAGCTTGGTTCGTGTTTACCCCGAGTTCTCTCGGAGCGATTAGTCAAAGCACGCATACCAGACGCAGATGTGCAGTTTAAAGATGAAGCATCAAGAAGTACGACGCCAGTTTCAGAAAGGCTTTACCAGATGTCACCTGATGAGCTAGTTGACTAGAAAGACCGAGTCACCCGGAAAATCGCTACCAAGTTCTATAAGGTGCAGTGGAGCCACCACTACGAGGCTGAGGCCGCATGGGAACAGGAAGAGTTCTTAAACTCTCTTTTCCTCGGTTTTCTACCTTTCGGGGTGTGTTTCTAGTTTGTTCCGTTTTGCATCTTATTCTTCACCCTAGTTCCTCACTTTTTCCCACTCTCCTTAAATCTCGGGACGAGATTTCTTTAAGGGGGAGGGCTGTGACACCCCGTGTCACTGAAATCCAAGAAACCGCAAAACAGTACAAACTGGACTCAAATCGAAATCAAACTAAATTGTTTCAAAATTCTTTATGCAAATAAATGTCCAACCAATGCTTGTGAAGCAAGTTAAAAATTTCAATAACAACTTGCACAAATAATAATTTCTGCAGCAAGAGCTTCTGAAATGAGAATTTTGGGAGATTTTTCCATGATTTTTCAAATTCTGGAAGTGTCTCTTAAAATTCAGAGAATTTTATGCAGATCCTGCTGTTCCTCGAATTTTAATTCAAATTATGTTGCCAAACCTACTTGGACCCAAAAGAGAAGTTGGAGCTGGATATTTATCCTTTTTTCCGGGAATTTCTCATAATTTTTGGATGTCTGGAAGTTCCCCTTTTAATTCAACAAATCTGGCAGCATGAAATTCAAGTTTCTCCAAATTTGGGTCAGATTTGATCTTTGTGAAGGAACTCAGAAATTTCAGTAACAACTTGAGCCAACCAAAAATTCTGGTGATAGCCCTTCGGATATAAGAATTTTGGAGAATTTTTGGTGATTTTAGAAATTCTTTTTGAGGCTCAAATAAATCCCCAAATCTGAAAAAGTACCCAACTTTGACCATCTGCCATTTGAATTTCTTTTGGAGTTCAGTTGTGCATGTTGGCCAGATGATAGATCTTTCCAAGATCTTTCCAATGGTACCCCATTTGCAAATTTTGGAGCTCTTTTGCTACTCCAATTAGTGTGCACAAGTTGGAGGAAAACCATTGACCAGAAATTCGGGAAAATGGAAAAGACCCCGTGGGACCCACTCGTCAGCGGCACATAGTCTTTTCCCCCGACGTCGCGCGCCGCGTGGACGCCATTGTACGGCTCCGCGCGCCGCCCACGCCGCTCCTCTCCCTTTTCCCGTGGGCGGACGAGCTCCAAAGGGAGCTGCTCCCATTTCATCTCTCGCCCATCTCCCTCCCTCCCCAGCGCTCAAACCCTAGCCGCCATTGACGAGCACTTGAGCTCCACCGCGTCCCACACCAGCACGCCAACTCCCGGCCAAGCTGCTACGCAAAGGACTTCTCCACGTCGCGTTCAAGCTCGCCATGGCCACCTTGGGTTGTGCCCCGGGCTGAGACGCGAGAATCGGGCCTTCTTCCCCGAGTCCGGCCGAGCGAGCTGCCGCCGCCTCGCCGGGCAATACACCCTCCCAGGTGAACATCTTCGTCGATGCGTTGTGCCGTTGAATGCCGCACTCCCTCGCGCACTTCCCTGACCCCTCCTTTTCCCCCTTCCGCAGTCGAGCGAGGCGCTAGCGAGCATTTCCCCGTCGCCGGCCATCTTCCCCACGCAACCTCCCCAGCGAGAACCACTCCCCCGGCCTCCCCGTCGTCGACATCACCGCCGTCGGGCACCTGAACGCGATGGAGAACCTCACCGGCCAGATCTCGTCCACTGCCGAGCTTCCCTCCGCCCTCGCGACGTCGCCGGCCATCTTCCACCCGCCACCTCTCGTCGCCGAGCTACTTCCGGCCACCCCCGCTTGTCGCCGACATCCGAGGTGAGCCCCTCGCATTCGCGCGCTCCCTCCCCGTGCTGCCAGTCGACGTCGGCGACCACCGGAGCTTACTCCGGCGAGTAAGCCGCCGCCCTCCGGCGAGCCGGCGCCGTGCCGATCCCGGTCGGATCCGGTGCGCCACGTTCATGTGGTCACACGTGTGGCTCGCGAGTGATTGGTTGGATCCCATGTGGCGCACGGCAGATCCAGTGCGGCCCAGATCCAGTGGCCCATCATGTGGCCCGATCTGATTGGCTGCACAAATAAAAATCTTTTTCGGTTTCCTTATTTCCTCAGAAATTCGCAGGAGCTTGTAAAATGCATATAAATCGAATACATCTCAGAAAAATGTAAATCCAATTTTGTTAGCTTCCTTAGTCTCTGCTCTGTTCATGAAAAATGTCAAATCACTTAGATCACTTCATATGTTTTCTGTACAATTGCAAATATGCAAAGCTTGCTTAATTCATAATAAATCTTTTGGAGCTCAATAAATCATGAACTCCTGCATGCTTGTTAAGCTTATGATAACACACTTACTGAACATTTTCACAGTCATATAATGTTTAATTATTTTCCTATGATTAAATCAGGTTCTGCATTGTTTAAATCATATTAAATAATCGGTAAAGCAATAATTCATCAAACTTCACCATAAATTACTTCAAGTGGTACTTTACACCAGAAAAATGCCACTGGACATAAAGTGATTTTCAAAATTAATTTAACCAACTAATCAACTTAAGTTAATTAAGTAATTAACTTAATCAAGAGTCAATGAAGGAAATACTTTAGACGAAAGTAATTAATTAAGTTAATCATTAGCACTTACAGTCTAAATGACTGTCACGTTAATTAATTTAATCGCATCATGTCATTGCATCTAACATGCATCACCTTGTCATCTCGTGTAGTTCCAGAGGAGACCCCGGAGCCGTTGGACTTCCAGCTGCTGGAGCAGGCTCAGACGGAGCCACTGACATCACTGCTGATTGTACTTGTGCTAGTATCATACCTGAGCCAGGCAAGCCCCGGTGCATGCCTACCTGTTAGATTTTTACTTTCTCACTTGATTGGGGCTAGTAATTGTTTGTGCATTAGGTTTATTAGGAGTTGCTGTGAAACCTTAGAACTGTATTAGGACCACCTTCCTATCCTACCTTGTGTCCTAATTTTTGTAGCAGTCGGTTCTAGGTTATCGTTAGAATCTGCTATGCTTAGGGTCTAGCGGACGGTAGAAGACGAGTGGTAGGTCCCACTCGCAGGATAGGAATTACTCTGGATTGTACTAGCAGAATTTAGGGGGTTGTTTGTGTAGGATGGTTGGAGAAGGCTGGGCCTTCACGGTGGTAGCCCCGTCTGTGTCGATTAAGGACCGTTCGTTGTTGGCCCCGCTGAGCAAGTTTTGAACGTACTGATTCACATGCTGGTGTTTATGGGCCCAGTAAACCTACGTAGCCTGTGTTGCCCTAGTCTGCGGTGGAAGCCTACTCTTTCTATCATGGTATTTGGGAGAGAAGGGATGCCTCCCAATCGGGGCGCACGTCTGGGACGGGGACCGTACGGGAGGGTCTTTTCTCGGGAGGAGTTGGAGCCGGC
This sequence comes from Eragrostis nindensis, assembly GCA_012490785.1. NCBI lineage: Eukaryota > Viridiplantae > Streptophyta > Magnoliopsida > Poales > Poaceae > Eragrostis > Eragrostis nindensis. The sequence continues at coordinate 399,546 of JAAXCT010000572.1, read as the reverse complement.
CTAGCTCTAGGGGGACCAGTGCAAACGGTTGCCGCATGCGACTTTTGCGCGTGTGCGTCGTGTGGTCAGGTTTCTCCTGCAGGATGTACATCGATGCCGCCGCTCTCGGAAATGAGCACCCCGCTTGTTCACTGAGTCACATCGTAGTGTGATTATTGATGATGGTGATGATGTTGATGTTTATTACTGCTATACTTATGTGTTATTACTGTACTTACTACTGCACTGTTTACCTGATGTATTGTTACTTTATACCTGTTTTAGAGATAAGTGCACTGTTTTATTGGTTAAGTACTTACATGGAATTAAAACTTGAAAGTAAGGACCAAGTAATTAGTACGCTTTTAGGCGAGTGAGTCAGCCTACCCTTTGTGGCCTTTGCATGTTAGGAGTCGGCTGTAGCTAGCCATGTTGACGGGTAAGTCTTGCTGAGTAATTAGTACTCAGGGGTTGGCTCTTTATGTTTTTGTGCAGGTATCGTTTTTGCTTCCGCTGTTGCTTGGTGGAGTTCTTCAGCAGGTCCACATCGCAGGGCTTCGATGTGCGGCCTTTGCACCGTTGAGTGTAGTAGTTGTTTTAGGTATCTTCAGACTTCCGCTGTGCTACTCACGTGTTTTAAATCATTTGAGCCTTGTAATAACTTAAAGATGTAAACATTTGTGCTTATTTATGTGATGTACTGTTGTGTCCGTTCACCGGCACTTCCGACTCGATCCTGTGAAAAGCGGAAACTCGAAATTGTTTGCAGAGTAACTCGAAAGTGCGATGGAAACAAGAGTCATATTACTAAGTAACCAGGTCCATTTTCGATCCTGTGAGTGAAAGTAATTAATATAAGATGCCACTGCACACATCTAGGTGATCAAGCCCATAGTGTTAACTATCCATCAGATGCTCAGATCTTCTCAGGTGTCCATTGAGCTGAAACTAGTACAGACGAAGCTGAAACCTGTAGAAAAATGGGAAACACAATGAACTCAGAGATCAATGGAAAAATTGATAAATAATATGACTCCAAAACACATTTTTGCCTTCAATGAATAACAAATGTATGCTAAGGACATAACCAAACTTTTATCTTAACCTGTAAATCTGAATCTTATGAGATAGATAATTAATCTTTCAGGGAAAGATTTAATAGTGGTCATTACAACACTTCCAACTAAATATTCTTTATAGCAGGGCAAAATTTATGAATCATGTGGTGTACTCGATTCTATGTTAGCCACTTGAAATCAACTGAAACAACTCGTAAAGTTTTGTGGAAAATGTGTTCCCAAAATAAAGGTACCCAAAACAAATGTAAAGTTACCACAAAATTAAGATTTCGTAAACCCTTTTACCCAAAATGAATGTTTAGAACCTTCAGTATGATAATTTTATCTCTCAAGCTTCCAAACAACAGTAGAGTGTAGATAGCTATAAAGCTCTCAGAGTGAAACAATAACTTACACTGAAATGATTTGTTATTTTATTGGATGCTAATTTTCTCAAGAGGTATGCCATATGTGACCAACGACATCAAAATGTTGTGAATCCTCTGATCAACCTCGTGACATTTGATTTCAACTCTCTCAAGGTTGTCCGATGCAAATGATTCATCCACTGAATTGAATTGCTTTTGATTGCACCAAACTTTTAGGTTTTTGTTTCTGTAAGACAGCACATACCTCATAGAGTTTTTTTTTTTTGAGTTGCCTCATAGAGTTGAAGAGTGAGCTTCTTTAGAACTGGTGAGTGTTGCAGAATACAAATTAACGCACGGTGGTCATCAGCCACGTCGATCCGGCTTCCGAACAACACGTTCTAAAACCCCGCAATCGCAGCACCACGTCTCCTTGGGTTATCGACCAACGGTGCACGGTCAACCTCGCCAAGAAGGCTTATCCTTGCCTGCGAATCGAAGAACACAAGCAAGAATACAGTAGATTGCAACTAGAATTGCTGAAAACTGAATTAAGCTCACAAGTTGGGGTCTCACAAACCGATGAACGGCAAAGCTGTTCTTGACAGAATAATCTAAGCAAAACACAACCCTAACTTAAGCGGCGGCTACTAATTATATAGGGTTTAGGGGCGTGCAATACCCCTGGACGCGCCCCTAATGGGCTCCAATACGATACAAAGCCAAAGGCTAAATTACGGTGGCGCAGCATCGAGACAGATTCTGGACGTCAATTTGTTTCGACGATTCCCGATGACTCCGGCCGAATTTTTATATCAAACCGGTGCCATTGGAAAGGTTATCAAATTATCTTTCCGTTCATATAAAGAACGTCCAAATCCAAGCCCGTATGCGACCTGAGTGACTGTTTTAGTGCAGACTGATCCAAGACTCCGAAACGGACTTGAAGTCGACTTGGATTGGACCTCCAACTTGACGGACGCCCTCGCTGGTCCTCTACGCCTCCAAGCACCTCTCCAGCTATCTTCTCATCATCTCCATGGTTCCTAATAATAATTAAATCATTAGGTAGTTATTCTTAAAAACATGTAAAGAAGGCAGTATTAGGAACAAGCTCACCCGAAAATTCAATTCTCGTGTATGAGATCTAGTGATTGGACATTGCATGTACAGCGGAGGAGTGTTAGTTGTATCCGAAGGACTGATGTCCTCATCAGGGCAAGACACCATCAGCATGGGAAGCTACTATCATGGGTAGCGGTAGCATGATATTTTTTATATTAGTAATCTCTAATTTATGAAGAAACAGCAACGCATTATCTATCTAACCATATTAAATTAGTTCGTTGTGAAAACTAGTATTACACACTATTTTTGTCAATATACTATGTTTTTGTTGTCACACTACTACAGAAAAGGACTTTAGCGACGGTTTTTTTGGGGATTTAGCGACAAAAAACAGCTGTGTTGTTAATAATATGTCGCTAAAGGGTAAACTGTAGAGACGGGTTTTTCCCGTCACTATTACTTTTAGCGACTGGTTTCCAAACCCATCTCTAGAAGCCACAGTGATGCAAACCAGAAACACCGTCGCTGTGGTGCTACCGTGACGAGTCCAAAAACCCGTCGCTGGTACTGCTATAGTGACGAGTCCCAAATCCCCGACGTCGCTGATGATGACTGTATAAAAAAATTATCTAGAAGTGCCTCTTTTTTTCTCCATTCCCTAATCTAAAGCTGTTACATCCAATATTTATATAGAACAGGCCAGAAAAGAATATATATCAAATCAAATCCATCCATCTGAACATATATCCCCATCAAGTTCCGATCTGCTACTTTCTAGTTTCTCACAACAATACTGCTCCCAAGAAAGAGCTCAAATCACCATTCGGTCTTGTGATCAACCTATACTCACCATTAAAAGCGCAATTCTTGACTTGAGTGTCCCAGCTATAGGGTTACATACATAAAATTCAAGTTTCTTTATCTGTACACAATCAGCCCATCACTGTTACATACATAAAATTCAAGTTTGCTTTCAGGATAACATGACCTTAAAATTCTTCTAGGTCTGAAGAAAATGTCATAAGAGATTACAGATATGCAGAATTCATCTATAACAGGTGAAGTTGGTGGATATGGTACACATTATACTTCCAAAAGGCTTAGCACAACGTAAGGCAGCTGTCAAAAATGATAGCCAATGTTCATAAACACCTACACCACATTTGACTGATGTGGGAACAAGATTTTCAGGCTCTGATATTAATAAGAGGTAAATCTGAGTTGCATACCTTTCATTAGTGATAAGGAGATCTGCTTGCTATTTTTTACCTGTACATGGTTTTCTTGTTGAAGGTAGCTAGTGAATTTGTAACATATTTTCAGAAACCCTAAAACAATGTGAAGGCAAGACATGAGCACTCTCAAACAAAAACCTACAGTTAACCTTTTGCTGTTCTCGAGAGTGAAAGCTGGTCGTTGAAATAATTTCCTACAGCTGAACTGCAACACATGCACTATGAAGCATGGAGAAAACATGCTATTAGTCAAGAGTTTTCAGCAAACATGTTGTGAAGACACAATTGAAACTAGAAACTTCTACCTAATTTTTACTTAATTTTACAATAAAATTGTCAAGGATCACTGACATGTCTTTTTTTTTGGCAGAAATCTGGACCTCATTGATGGCAAATATCTGCAATGTGATTCTGAAAGAACAAAATTATCTGCAATGAGGTCCAGATTTTGCAGCAAACTGAAATCTGAATGCAGAGGTTGGCAATATTGATGGCTAATTGCCACAGTCAATTCACAGAGGAGATAACATTGATAACATTGAGCATAGCAGAAACATTGGTCAGTTAATGATTTTATGTTTAAACTCTTTAATCCGTAGTGAAACTTTTTAACTGATGTAAACTAATAAACGAATGTATGCTCTCTTTGGATCCCTAGCATGACTGAATAAAAGTGCAGCGGTCCAATGAACTTGCTCCGTTTTCTTTTCTGAAAAATACAATGATCCTGAAACTGGTGGTGGCTGTCATCCTCAGAAGAAGTGCTTCTAATAATGGAGTGATTATTGCTTGAATTAGGAACAGACTGATGCAATTGTTCCTGAACTCCTAGTCTAGCGTGCACAAGAATGAAAGCTAAACTACAGTCTGTCAACTATCAGTTAATGATTTTATGTTTAAACTGACTATTCATATGTTGCTTGCTAATCTGTGGGTTGAGGCCCGTGAATGGCCATCTGTGAGCTCGTGAGCCAAACACAATTAAGAACAGCATGTTAACTTTTGCTACTTTGTTCTTGTGCCCCGTGCAGGAAGCTATCCAGTCACGGAGATGAAGATTGTAGCAAGGCTTTGAGGGAACGATGCTGTACCGGGAGTTGTAACATGGTTCTTATGCCATGTTGTAATATGTTTTGGTTTCTCACCTGCCCTACCTGTTGTAATGTAATCTTTGGAACATCAATTGTCAGGTTGAGGCTTGTACAGATCTTGGACAACTAATATATTTTGCTTCCAATGATTTAGTTTCTGCGTATTTTTTTAGTCCTGTTGTCTCTGTTCTGCTTTGCATAGGGGCAGAGAGGACAGGGCCTTTTTTTTATGCTTTGCATAGGGGCAGAGAGGACATGCCTTTTTTTATTTGATTAAATCATCAAGAGTAGCGGGCGAATGCAGTTGTAGTGGCGGACACCCGCCCGTCACAGCGGCGCCTACAGTGACATCATTGTGTCCCCCACTGCTTTTTTCTAGCAGTGACGGACGTCTGCGCCCGCCACTACTCTTTGAATCTAGTAGTGGCGAAAATGTAGTGGCGGACGGTTTGTCCGTCACAAAAGGCTTTTTTTGCACTAGAGGTCAAGAGCCACGATATTTCAGTTATTTCACTTAAAACCTTTTTACAATATAGCTCACAAAGTGATTGAGCAACATGACACGTAAACACCATGCAGGACAAACATGAGACGGATTTGCCCTATCAAAATCCCAGTGGATATCTTAAGGAAACAATCCTCCGGCTCTGGACCGCTGCTATACACCGGGCAGCGGTACACGGGGATGGGGCGGATCAGGAGGCCCGACTTTCGACCAACTGCGACGCCAAATGCCTCAGTCATGTCCAGTTTAGTAGTGTCGACCATACCTGGCACCTCCCAGTCAAAATGGAATAAGAGGTTGGCAAGTGAGAGCTCAGCGTTGGCGAGACCAAAGGCCATCCCGGGGCACATCCTCCGGCCAGCGCCGAACGGCAAGAGCTCAAAGTCGGCACCCTTGAAGTCCACTTCACTGGCCTCGAACCGCTCCGGTCGGAACTCCTCGGGATCCTCAGGCCAGTACTGCTCGTCGCGGCCCAAAGCCCACGCGTTCACTATCACGGTAGTGCCTGGCAGAACGTCGTAGCCGAGGACACGGCACGGCTCACTGGGCACCCGCGGGAGCAGCAATGGTAGGGGAGGGTGCAGCCGGAGTGTCTCCCGAATGACGAGCTGCAGGTACAGAAGCTTGCCGAGCGATTGCTCCGGCACCGTGCCGCGCGCACAGAAGACGTTGCGCACCTCGGCTGTCGCCTGCTTCATGGCCTTTGGGTTCCTGATGAGCTCCGCCATGGCCCACTCGACAACCGTTGCTGCTGTCTCGCTGCCAGCGGCAAAGATGTCCTGCACGCAAGGCATTTAATTTAGTAAAGAGGCGGGTCAGCACTCGATTATTGTCCTGTCACTGTCTTAATCTTCAAACTACAAGTTAGCTATAGCCAGTTGGTTTGAGTTGCATTTATTTTCCTTTCGCAAAGTAGGTTTGAGTATGTAATCGGAAAAGTCTGAAGCACTGACAGGCAAGAAGATTATTAACCACTGAAACATTATTAACTCAGGATTAACATCATTTAATTTTTGCTCACAGAATAATATCCAATCCGCCAAACGAAGATCGGAAGCAAGTCATCAATCATGATCACGGATAACGTTTTTTTAAAAAAGATTATTAAGCACTGAAACATTATTAAGCACTGGCTGTCAATAACGATTTTTTTAAAAAAAGATATCAACAAAGTCTGTATTATATGATTATATAGAATGTAAAAACACTATCATAATATGTAACTCCTTTTTTAAAAACAATTTATTCTGACAGATATTCTTAGTTAAAAGAGAAAAACTCGACCTGCCGGGGGTAAGACCGCCCCCGACGGCATTTTGCTAAGGAGGAGAGCCTCTCACGCAGGCCGAGAAAACCCCCGAACCCCCTCTCCGATCCTACACAGGGACTCAGCTGGCCGTTGTGAGCTTCGGCGCGAGTCTTAACCATGTGCTTTGACCCGGGGAGAGCGAGGGGATTTTTTTTGCACTCCAATGAACAGTGCCATCTCTGGCACTGTTCACTAAAATGTCTCAGTGCCGCAGCGGGGGCTCGAACCGGGGCCGACAGGAGCCGAAGCTCCCGGAGCCCTCTGGCTCTGGCCACTCGGGAGCCCCCGCGTTGGCATTCTTAGTTAAAAGAGAAGAAGTTTGACCAAACCTAACTAAAATTTATTATATTTAGGGACGGAGGGAGTAACTAGAATATCCCAAGAAATTAATCAATGAAAATGAAGAAATACTTACGAAGATAACGCCTTTGATGACGTCCATGTCGACTGGAACTTGCAGGCCACCATCCCTATGTATCTTGAGGAGCACATCGAGAATGTCCTGGGCCTCGCCTCCACCTTCGTTGCCGCTCTCCAACCTCTCCAGGTGCTCCTCGATGATTCCGTCGAGGCTCCTGAACACTGTCTTGCGGCACTCCTCGGCGCTGCGCGTGGCGGAGCTGAGCCGCCTGATTATCCCGGAGGACGGCCACAGGTCCGCCGGGTTGAAGCGGCGGCGAGCTTGTTCACTCGCTCAACCTGCCGCAGGTACAGGTCGCGTTCGTTCCACCGACGGGCGCCGACCACGGCGCGCACCGTGATGTCGGAGAGCAGCGCGGCCAGTCGCGCGCGCAGCTGCACCGGGCGTGATCCGGCGGCGGAGGCCGCGACGGCGCGGAGCATGGCGGCGACCTCCTCCTCGCGGATGCGGCGGAAGGAGAGCACCCGGCGCGCGCTGAGGAGCTCCGTGACGGCGATCTTGCGGAGCTGGCGCCAGTGGTCGCCGTACGGGGCGAAGATGATGTCGCGGCCGCCGTTGCTGTACGCGTTCAGGGTGGGGCTTAACGGCCGCGACGCGAACACGGTGTCGTGCGTCTTCATCACCTCGCGTGCCGCCTCCCGGGACGACAGCACAACCGTGGGCACCTCGCCGATGCGGAGCAGCATCACCGGCCCGTGGCGCCGCGCCAGGTCCCGCATCGCTCGGTGCGGGAGCCGACCGACGATGTGATGCGCGCTGCCGATGACGGGCAGCTGCCAGGGCCCTGGTGGAAGCCGCAGCCCGTGCGCTGGGGCGTGCCGGCGGCGCTTCACGAGCACGACGAGCAGGGACACGAGAGCCAAACCGAGGTAGAGGTAGTAGTACTCGATCTCCATTGCTGTTGTCACGGCGTGTATCTGTGGGCATCTACAGAGTTCAAGAAGACAGCTGTGTTCGCATGGCGGACCGGCGGTGATTCAAGATGTGAACTCTTCCACTAATATAACAAGAACAAGATGGACACGTCCATTGAAGCCATATTATTGGTGTTCGCCCAGGTGGCGGTTGGGCAACACATCGTATACTAAACTATGATCTTGAAAGGTACTGAGAGGCACAGATAATAACTGTAAAGAAATATCGCATCAAACATATTCCCTTTGGAGGGAGAAGATAAGTAACACGTACTGTTCTCTGTTCAGTCATCTCTACTTGATACATCCACGTAGCCTCACACGCTACACAAGGCTCAGTAATATATATTGTACCTACGTATTGTCCCTGTCCCAGCGCAAAACAATTGGGTGGCTACCGGCACCTTTGGGTACGTAGCAAGCCACGTGGGTACGAGGATATATATTTCTAATATAATATATTATTTAGCATAAATAAAAGTTATATTCACCTAAAGATGAATCATGTCTCTAACCAGAATATATATAAAAGAAATTTGAATCCCAGGATCCAATGTATAAGGAGCCGGAGGGAGAAGAGACAAAGTTAACTAAACAAAAAAGCAATGGAACAGTGGTTGAGTATACTAAAAGAGATAAAAAAAAACAGAGCCTACTACTCAATGGAACAGTTCTTGCAAAGTTGATGCGGCAGTTCTAGCAGGGGCAAGACGCCATCAGCATGGGTAGCAGTAGCACGATATCTTTGATATTAGTAATCTCTAATTTATGAAGAAACATCAATGCATTGTCTATCTAACCGAATGTTACTATTGCGCACTATTTTTGTCCATATACTATGGTTTTTGTTGTTAGCTAATTTGGTGTTCTTAGAAGTGCAAATTTTGGTAAAATACAGAAACTTCATAGTTTATCTGCATGAATCGTATTAAACTCCTAACTAAGACCTGATATGTCAAAGCTCCTACTGCTTAACACATATGTAACTTTTTCAGATTGAATTTGCAAAGATATAGAAACAGAAACGTTATATATACTGCGAGAAAAACACACCACGACTTTAAAAAAGTAGTTGACTAAAGACAAGTATGCGTACCATTTTAGTTCAGCCCATCGGCTTCAATTCCGCAGCAGTTGCCAAACCTTCGACAAGCACAGATCCAGCATCATCAATACCATAAAAATAATCACAGGAAGCATCATCATAATATCCAGCAGCATCGTTCCCACAATAATCCTCGCAATCAGAGACATGTAACTGTAGCTGCTACTAACATCGGCATGTCATTCAAACAAAGGAGTTCTACCCTCGAATTTCTCAGTTCAGCCGAAACGAGACTTGGGACAGGAATAGATGTCTGCTAGAACCACATATTGAAGAAATCTTCTCTGCATGAATGACACACATTTGATCATCTTCAGATCTTTCAGAGCCACAATGCTCAAGAAATTTTTAAACTTGGCATATAATGTTAGAAGAAAAAAAGCTGCAATTCGATCATGTGTTGAGATGCAATGCAAACAAGGAAGATCATCATGGGGAAGTCAACCGACCCAACCAAGGCAAGTGTTGGGGATCGGCATTTGCGATAATAACGACACCCCCTTTTTTGCCTTTGGATTTGACTGCAGGTAACCTGACTGCCGACGTTTCGAGCTCCCGGCCGAGAATTGGCGACAACCCTGGGTGCTGCGTCATCGGGTTGCCGACATTGATCGAGGAGGACATTGTCTCCCCTGTCGCCGCGTCGGAAATGGCGGCGACAAACAATGGCGGCAGTCCCTGAAGGAGATGAAACCCGACATGATAACGTCCAGGATCATGCCGGCGAATGACGTCACCCAGCTAGGGTTTCTGTCGACATAAAGGAAATGTCATTTGTACCCTTTTGACAATGTTGTACAGAATATTCCGCGAATATAGTGGGTGGCCAAGGGTAATTTGGTCATGTCGAAATAACCCTTGGCCTTCCCTATAAATACCCGCCCCCGGGCTCCGTAATACGGGACGGAAGAAGAGAGATCACACCCCTGTAATGAAATGCTGTTCCGTTGTCTCTCGAGTGTACTTTGATTGTCTGTGTCGGGATTCTTTGTTGCCATGATGAAGAATTCCCAACATTGGCGCCCACCGTTTGTGTTGCTCGAAAATACCACCCGTGATGCCACAAAGAAAGAAAAAAGCCCATAGCCCAAAAACCACCATAAGCTCCCACCCGCCGGACTTAGAGGAAGAAATTCTCCCTCCCAACCCGGCATTCTCGGAAGAAGAAATTCGTTGGGCATTCATTCAAGCAAGGCAAATGGCCGACGAGGCCAACCGGATTTCCGACGCGGCGCAAGCAAGCTTAGCCGCCGGAATTCGGCCAAGTGATGAGGACATCGCCGCCAAAAGCTCTATCGACCTCACTCTCAACGAAGAAGCAGAAAAGTCGAAGCAAGTAAAAGCCGGCAAGCAATGGACGGAACCACCGTTGACAATCAACCCTGAAGAAAGTGACCCAGAGGAAGATGAAGATAATCTCCGAAGAGAGGGCTAGAGAGAAAGAAAGACTCCGGCTGCAGATTGAACAAGCAAAGGCGGCAGTCGCCGAACTGCAAAAAGAGTTCGATGAAATGACAAGCGCCACGGGGCAAAATAGCGAAGCAAAGAGAGAGCGTTACCGGGTAACTCCCGACTTTGAAACAAACAACAATGGCGAAGACCATCATAGGCCTCGGAATGAATACCGCAAATTTGCACCTTTTGTCAGTAAATTCGACAAGAACTCTCCCTTGTCAGAAGGCCTCCAGTTGACCCCATGGCCAGCAAAATACAAGCCTATCTCTTTATCAAAGTACAATGGCTTGTTGACGGTCCTTAGACCTAGTTTTTGACCGTCAATTAGCTCTATAAATAAGGAAGAACTAACACTTGTTACTTGCATTTTGTTATCAAATAACCTATTTCCACGTGTACCTCTAGATTTGGATGTGCAGGTGGAAAACAGGGATTTCCAGGTGTAAACAAGGCCCAAGGCGACGATTCCAACACGTCCATCAAATGACGCTCGCCGCGGGAATATAATTCAAGGATTAAAGGCCCAGAACCACTCAGAATATCAACTGAGGCCACACACCTGGAAAAGAGGCTAAAAGGCCGAGGGGAGCCAACCTGCCAAAGCCCAGCCCAGGGGGGGCCAGGGCCAGGTCGGCCGACCCCAAACCCTAGGTCGGCCGACCTGACATGGAGGCCCCCTGGGTCCATCTTCTTATGGCGGTTTGCAACCGACTTCAGGAGGTCGGTTCCACCTGCAATCAATGCCACCGACCTACGGAACCGCCTCAATTCCACCGCCTTTGAGGGCTATAAATAAAGGGGTACCCCCTCCCCTTGGAAGACACACAACACAAGAGGCTCATTCCCTCCTCCACACATCCAGAGCTAGGGGCTCTCTAGTTAGGCTTAGGCTGAGTAGTTGGGCTGCCCTTTTGGCTCCCAAGTCCCTTGGAGAGTTTGGGGTATATTCCCTTGTATCCTTTTACTCTCTTTGTAAGACTTATTTCTTTATCAATGGAATATCATCGTTCTTGTAGTAGTTATGTGCTTATGCTAGTTCATCGTTCATCCTTGATCTTGGATGAACGTTCTTCATTCGTTCATGTTCGTTCATCGTTCGTTCATCGTTCATCGATGTTCGTTCATGATCGTTCATCGTTCGTTCGTCGTTCGTTCATACTCGATCATCGGTTAACGATGATCGTTCTTCATCGTTCATCGTTCGTCGCTCGTTCTTGAGCGACGAACGCCTATGCTTAACGTAGTGCTAGCTTTGATCCTTTGTCTAAGTAATCGCTTGCTAGACCTAGTTGTTCCTTTTGCTTAGTCATCGGGTCCATTGTCTTGCAAGAGTGCTCTAGGTTTATCGCCTTGCGAGGTGCCTCGAGGGATCTAGAGTTGTGGTTAGTTACGCTAGCATGGTGCTAGGGCTTCCTTTCCACCCTTGGATGCGTGTTCGTGCCCCACGGTTTGTAGAGGTAGGCGGCAGGTGGTGACAGCCCTATCCGTCCCTTGTAATCCTCCACGTTCGGGTATGGCGTAGGAGTATATATGAAATGTCCGGAGATTGGGGCAGACTCTGATCGCTGGATCTCCCGATGATGGCTCGGCAGTAGAACAGCTTAGTCTTGGCTTGTGTGCAGCTTAGGCTATAGGTAGATGCTACGCACGCTACTTGACGATGTACATTAGGAGTAGCAGTTCTTCTTACTTAACCTTAGTCTAGCCTAGAGCCGCCTCTCGCCTTTTATCAGAGAGTGGAAATGCCTGCTGTGTGTGTCGCACTATCCTCTATCCATACATTGCCTTACCCCTGTATTGGATATTGGTTATGATCTATCATTTGTAACACCATGAGTATAAGTACACACTTGTCAACCACGTCTTCCTTGGGAAAATATAAATAACGATACCCTGGAATACTCTCGGGTGAAATGCTACAACGGGTTATCCGTGCGCTTGCGGATTATCTTTTATGATTAAATACTAATAATACATATCTGGCACTCGTTGCTAGTTGTGGATTATTATGTATCCTAAGCAAGTAACTTAACCCCAGGTATTTCTGGCGCCGAACCGGGAATATTCACTCTAGGCCTAACCAGCCTAAGGTGGTGTTTTCTGTTGGTGTAAGAAATACCAACATGGCTCAACCGACCCAAGGCAATTTTTGATGTCATTTGAAGCTGCCGTAGCGTCTGCTGGAGGAGATGATACTGTATTGGCCAAGACCTTTGTCACCGCAATTGAGCATCAAGCCCTCGAGTGGTACTCAAGGCTGAAGCCCGGATCAATATATTCATGGGAGAACCTAAGGGACAAATTGACGACAAATTTTCAAGGGTTTCATAGAACATCTATATCTGCAGATGAACTCAGAGCATGTGTTCAGCAAGAAAAAGAGCCCCTGCAAGACTATTTCCAGAGGTTTGTCAAGCTAAAAGCTCGAACGGATGATATGCCAGACCAAATTGTCATTGATGCCGCAATTGGGGGGCTGCGAGCCGGCCCTTGCGCCACTCACTTTTCCATGCATCGCCCTTCAACACTTGAAGAGTTTTTCTCAACGGTCGATCAGTTCTGCAGAGCCGACAATGACCACAGAAGAAGATTAGAGCAGCAAAGCGCGCAACATCAGGCGAAGAAAACCAATCAAGCCAAAGGCAGCAGGATTGGAATTCGTCTAGGAGAGGTGGCAACAATCAGAGCCAGAACTCCAACTTAGTCAATCATATCGACAACCAAGAAGAAAAAGTCGACACAGGAAGCTTTGCCGGCAATTTCCAGTACAGAGGAGGAAGAAACAATCGCTCTCGAGGAAGGGGTCGTGGCAATTCGCACAATTCGCGAAACCAGGAGCCAAAAAAGCCATACTGTCTGTTTCACGGACTTGACAAGGGTCATACCTCCAAAGAATGCCCAGAAACAAAAGATGCCATGGAAAGAATGAAAGCCAAAGAGCAAAGAAGCGAAACACAGAGAAGTGTCAATCACACGGCTGCCGGCAATTCCTGGAACAACTCACCTTTCGGTGCTTCCTACCCATTCCAATACTTCCAGAATTCTTACAACCCTCACCATCACTTCCAAAACCCCTACCAACCACATCCACCACCTTCGCCGCAGATTCAACATTTGGCGACGTCCCAAACAAGTTCATATACACCTCAGCCGCAAATTCCAAGAATCACTGCTTCGGAGGAGCCGCCTTTACCACCTCCGCTGCCTTTCCCAAAGCAATCAAACCAAAACAATACCTCTCAGAGCCTTCCCACTTACGGAGTCATCCTGCCAATCACCGGCGGATCTACTTTCGAGTTCGAAAGTAAGAAACAAAAGAAAAATTACTTCCGAGCCGTCAATGCGGTGTGCAATGGACCCATAGTGAAATCACGTTGGTCGCACATTCCAATCACATTCACAGAGGCCGATCTAAACCTCCGTTGCTACCCTCATACAGATGCCATGGTCATCCAGGCAAACACTTATGGTTGGTCGATCACCAAAATACTTGTTGACAATGGAAGTTCGGCAGATATCCTTTTCAAAAGAACATTTGACCAGCTCAACCTCGATTCATCTCTACTTCAGCCTTCTGAATATCCTTTGTACGGTTTTGGCGGAAGAGAAGTCCGCGCTCTTGGCAAAATAAGCCTCCCAGTATCCTTTGGCACCCTCGACAATGCAAGAACAGAGCACATCACCTTTGATGTGGTCGATATGCCTTATCCTTACAATGCAATCTTTGGACGAGGGGTCCTCAATGCATTTGAAGCAGTTTTACACAGCTCTTATCTCTGTATGAAAATACCGGCACACAAAGAGGTCATTTCAGTCTTTGGCGACCAGCAAGAAGCCAGAAATATTGAAAGGGCGGCAGCCCCCGGCCAGAAGAATGTTCACTTTTTGTATGCTCACCCAAATGTGCATGTCTTGTACCCGGCAGGAAAAAAGCCAGGGAAGGAAGTCATCCAGTTGGAAAAAGAAATGGACAAGGAAGAACCAGCAATTGCGGCTAACGAGGAAACAAAGAGAGTCCCATTGGACAGGCATGTCTTAGGACAGGAGGTGATAATTGCGGCAGGTATGCCGAAGGACATGGAAAAAGCTTTCGTCCAGTTCCTTCGCAAAAACAAGGATGTGTTTGCTTGGTCTGCAAGTGACCTAAAAGGCGTCAGCCGGGATGTCATAGAGCACAAGTTGCGAATCGATAAAAATATCAGACCAAAGAAACAGAAACTCCGAAAGATGTCCGACGACCGTGTCGAAGCAGTCAAAGCTGAAGTACAGAGGTTGCTTGACGCAAATGTTATCAGGGAGGTGAAATATCCAACCTGGTTGGCTAACACTGTACCAGTAAAGAAAAAGAACGGAAAGTGGCGTATGTGCATTGACTTCACTGATCTCAACAAGGCATGTCCCAAAGATGACTTCCCGCTGCCCAGAATTGACAAAATTGTCGACGCAGCGGCGTGCTCAGAACTCCTATCACTGCTAGATTGTTTCTCCGGATATCACCAAATCTTCATGTACAAAGATGATGAAGAGAAAACAAGTTTCATTACCCCTTTCGGAACTTATTGTTTCGTCAGAATGCCGGAGGGCTTGAAAAATGCGGGACCTACTTTCTGCAGAATGACATCTATCGCCTTTGAGAATCAGTTAGGCAAGAACTTGTCAGCCTATGTCGACGACATAGTGGTAAAAAGCGGCAAGAAAGAAGATCATATTTCTGACTTGGCCGAAACATTCGCAAACCTCAGGAAAGCAAATCTCAAGCTCAACCCTGAGAAATGCGTTTTTGGAATTCGCAAGGGAAAGGTTTTGGGATGCTTAGTGTCAATCAAAGGCATCGAAGCCAACCCTGACAAGATTAGTGCACTCATCAATATGCGAGAACCTCAATGCCTCAAAGATGTGCAGAAGCTCACCGGTAGAATAGCGGCACTCAACAGGTTTATTTCCAGATCAGCCGAAAGAAGCCTCCCTTTCTTCAAAATCCTGAGAAACGCAAACAATTTTCAATGGGGCCAAGAGCAGAAAAAAGCTTTCGCAGAATTGAAAGAGTATCTCAAGGAAATGACCGCATTCGCGAGTCCCAAACAAAATGAAACTCTGCTAATGTATGTATCAGCGTCGCACTCAGCAGTTTGTGCCGCACTTGTGCAAGAGCAGCAAATTGAGAAGAAGGGCAAAGTGATGAAAGTTCAAGTGCCGGTATATTATGTATCCGAAGCGCTCTCAGGATCAAAAAGATTCTACTCCGAGCTAGAAAAGATAGCTTATGCAGTCTTAATGGCATCAAGAAAATTAAGGCACTATTTCGAAGCTCACACCATCCGAGTGCTGACAAATCAACCACTGAATGACATGTTCAGAAATAGAGAAGCATCTGGGAGAATCACAAAATGGGCATCAGAACTATCAGAGCACGTTGTTGACTTCGAGTCAAGAAGCGCCGCAAATTCTCAGGTGTTGGCTGATTTTATCGCAGATTGGACAGAGCCTTCATCGTACACCGAAGGTCCAGTCTTTGAAGTCCCATGGGAGATCCACTGTGACGGCGCGTGGTGCCATCTCGGTGCTGGAGCTGCCGCAATTCTGACCTCACCATCTGGTATCAAATTGCGGTATGCAATCAGATTGCAGTTCAAAAATGACACTGACAAATGCACAAACAATGTTGCAGAGTATGAGGGCCTTTTGCTAGCCATAAGAAAGCTAAGAGCATTAGGTGTCAAAAATTTCATTGTCAAGACAGACTCTCAGGTCATTGCCGGGCATGTTGATAAAACCTATAAAGCCAGAGATGAACTATTGGCCAGATATCTGGAACATGTACGGGGTTTGGAAAAATACTTCAAGGGTTTCACTTGTCAATATATTGACAGAAACCTGAATAGTGAAGCAGATCTGCTAGCAAAAGCGGCAGCCAGAAAAGATCCTTTGCCACCTGACGTCTTTTTTGAAACACTGACTTCGCCCTCCATAAAGCGGCAGAGAAAGAACCCAAGATGATACATGCCATCTCAAGCGAAGATTGGCGCGCCCCCATCATGGCGTATCTCCGAGATTTTTATGAGCCAGAGTCGGAATTAGAGGCCAAGCGCATGAAACAGAGAGCAAGGAACTATGCGTTTGTCGATGAGTTCCTTTACAAATTCGGCACATCCACTCCATTCTTGAGATGCATTGATCAAGAAGAAGGAAAAAAGCTCCTCAGCGAGATCCACGAGGGAATCTGCGGCTCTCACATATCCAGCAGAGCTTTAGTCGGCAAAGCCTTTCGGCAGGGTTTTTATTGGCCCTCCGCACTGCAGGACGCCCAGCACCTTGTCAAAACATGCGAAGCATGCCAGAAATTCTCAAGGAAAATCAACAACCCAGCTCAGCTCACTCAGCTCATCCAGCCAGTGTGGCCACTTCAGCGATGGGGAATTGACATAGTCGGACCCCTACCAACGGCTGCCGGAAATTATACGCATGCCGTTGTCGCTCTCGACTATTTCACCAAATGGATAGAGGCTAAGCCATTGATCAATATCACTGCCCAGCAATCAAGAAATTTTTCTGGCAGAACATAGTATGTAGATTCGGAGTACCTGCCGAAATTACGGTGGACAATGGAAAACAGTTTGACAACCAAGAGTTCCGCGAATTCTGTCACTCCATAGGCACCAAAGTGAATTTTGCATCTGTTTATCATCCAGAGTCAAATGGCGCCGTCGAAAATGCGAACAAGCAAATCTTCGAAGGCATCAAGAAATGCCTAGAAGGCCAGAAAAAAGGAAAATGGATGGATGAGCTGCACAAAGTGATCTGGTCGCATAACACTACAGTTTCAAGAACCACCAAGTTCACGCCTTTCAGGCTCTTGTACGGCGAAGAAGCCATGTCTCCAGAAGAGATAAAATACCGCAGCATGAGGGCAACTCTGGGGCAAAATTGCCACGAGTTTGATGCCGTTTCAAAGGACATGTCGGAATTAGACAAAAACCAAGCCATCCTTAACCTGGAAAAGTATCAGGAAGAAACAAGAAAATGGCGGGACGCCAGAGTAGCGCCAAGAGCATTTAAAGCCGGCGACCTTGTCCTCCTGCGGAGCCCAAAAACTGAAAACACTGGAAAACTCAACGCCAAGTGGCAGGGCCCTTTCATTGTCGTCAAGAGCAATCGCTCGGGATCTTATCACTTGGCAGACAATGAAGGCAACGAGCTCCCGCATGCCTGGAATGTGGACAACCTTAAGAGGTACTTCACCTAAAATGTAAGGACTAATGGCGACGCGCAGTTATAAGCGGAGCCTTAAGTCGGCACCTAAGTTGTAATTTTTCTTTCTTAGCCTTCAAGGCCCATACTTTTTTCCTCACAGGGGAACCCCATATCGGGGGTGAGGTTTTTAACGAGGTGGGACCTTTGTAACCCTTGCAGTTCAATATAATGCTGTCTTCCCCAAAAACTTTCACCATTTCTTAAGTAGTCGATGCTATATTTGCAAAAATATCGCCACATCGACGCAGGAGAATTTGACTCCTGGGACAAAGCCACTCAAAAGGAAGCAAAGAATTTCGGCTCCTTTCTCCCAGGCTTCCTTCTCTATAAAGCACTTTGAGAAAAAAAATGCCCCAAGGGGCTACACCGTCGAATTTTCTCATGAAACTGAGAAATAGCGGCATCAGAGAAAAAAGTGCCTCAAGAGGCCATCTCTTTAATTCTTCTCCTAAATTAAGAGAAAGAATTACCACCGCCGATCTTTTTCACGAAACCAGAAAATAGCGGCATCAGAGAAAAAAGTGCCTCAAGAGGCCATCTCTTAAATCGTTCTCCTAAATTGAGAGAATTGAGGCACGTTGATAGCCCAAGGGCTCAGTCACACATTTCCTTAAAGGAAAGGGGAGGATATATTTTAACCCCAAAGGGGCTCCGGACAAAATCCGACAAAACAAAAACAGATCATTAAGATCGAAGTCTTAAGGGACTAAATATAAACACCCATCCAAGGACGGGACTCAAGACCATGGAGATAGCATGATCTTGCAAACTCTCAAGCGCCGCCCTTTTCAGCAAGAACAGCGACAAATGTTCCATATCCGACAGAATTCGGAGATAAAATAACAATTGCGGCAACCATATCTACCACTCGCAATTTTCACCAAATATAATCGCGCGCGAGCCATCTCGCAATTTAAACGCGCTCCTCATCCCTCGATTGCTAGGGGGAGGGGGGTGACGTTCGTGTCATGCAATCAATCGAGCCACGATGAGCGCCGTATACCAAACAAAAAGCGCAAACGCTTTTAACTTGTAAAAAAACAAGGGTGTCAAGGACCCATATCGTCAAATGACGTTTTCTAAGCTAAAAATAGCGACAACCGATAAACACCCTGCAAGTACCAAAGCCAATCAAAAATAGCGGCACCCGGCACTTCTTTCTCAATTTATACGAAAAGAACGCCATATTAATTGTGTGTCGCAATTTTCGCGCGCCCTCCGTCCCTCGATCGCCAGGGGGGGGTGACGTTCAATTTATTCAGACGACCGAGCAACGGCGCGCGCTTCTTACCAAGCGAAAAAAGCAAAGGAAGCTTTAACATGAAGAAAATCGACAGTTATCGTCGAACCCACCTCCGCAAATCAAAAAATACAACGTCATATCCGGGAGCGCTATCAGTCCTACTCCCGAACTACAAATCAAACTCAACTTCAACCACAAACCCGGGACCGCTTTCAGGGCCCGCTCTATCGTACACACACCTAAAACGATCCAAATAAGGATCAAAACTAACATCTTCAATGCTTTCGGTTTTCACGGCCGCCACGATAGAAGAATGCCGGCGGTGAAAACATCGAATCAAGCACTCCCGTCCTTGAATGTACTGAGCCACCATTTCCCTCCAGAAATGCCCGAAAGTATCACGCGGATATCGCGAAACATAGCACAAATGTGCTTCGCCAGAAACGCGTAAGCCGTGATGTTCGTACTTCAAAGGCGCAATGTTCAGCGCGCCGCGAAAACAATCCTGCGGACAAAGCGTACCAGAATGTATATTATTACAGACCAAGTTTGAAACACTCCCTCACGCCTAAGAGTCTAAACCTCTTCAATTAGTGGCGCAGCAGCAGCAGCGGCAGTGGCAACATCAGGAGCGGCGGCGCCCGTCGTATTTCCCGGTTCGGCCGCCGCAGAAGGCGAAGCAGCCGCGGTAGTCGCGACAGGTGCAGGAGCTTCAATCGCGGCGGGCGCATCAGCTTTCGCGGCAGTCTTCTCAGTTCCTGCAACATCTTTGACGCGGGCAACCTTCGCCGGCGGCGTCTCACTGCCAGGAGTAGCCGCTCGTTTCTTTGACGCCTCCGCCGCAGTTTCGGCGCCAGCCGCCGCCTTCACCTAAAAACAAAAGTTTAGTAAAGTATTCCTCACAAAGTCCCCGATGAAACAAAAATACGCTTTACCTCCTCAAGTTTGCTCTTCGCATATTGGCGGCAGGCCTCTAGTCCATGCGCCCCCCAATACCTTTTCGCGAAGCGTTTCGCAGCCAAACGAACGCTTTTGCTTTCGCTAGCCGCGTTGGCTTCATCAAAATTAGAGTCTGGGTAGGTAGTGCGTGCCAAAGCACTGAAGTGCTTGCACTCCAGCTTTTCAAGCAGGTCCAGAAGTGCAGAGCACGCCGTGCGAGCCGCAAATTGGCTGAACCGCTCAAAGGCCTCAGGAAGGTCGCCAAATTCTCCTTTCAGGAAATTGAAATACGCTTCCGGTGTCAGCGAACCTTGAGTGGCCGGAAGAGGATTAGGTTCACCGCCAATGGTAGCTAGGGCAGCTCCGAAAGAAGCGTGTGCACTACTAGCGCCGCTGGAAAAACTGCGAGCAAATTTGCGGGCAGTTTCCTTGGCACTCTTGGCACTTGCCTCCGCCGCAGTAAGCTTCTCCCCCGCATTTTTCAGCTCACGCTTCAAGCGGGCGATTTCATCATCGTTGCTCTGGATAACATCCTGGAGCACTCCCAACGCTTCGTCTTTCTTTTTAATCTGATCATTGAGATCAGCCTTAACAGCGTCGAAAGACGCGCGCTCCTCCTTCAGCGCGCGCTGCAGTTCTAGTGCATCGCCTGACGAAGAGGCGGCCTCGGACCCATAAAAGCGACGACTCAGAGCGCGCGACGCCGCAAGAGTCTGATCAAAAGCAACAAATTCACGCATCAGCATTAAACTTATAGAAAGTTAAAGTAAAAAGCGACATAGACATGAAAGTAAATTATACCATCGTCGCATTTTTGTCCAACACCTCGGCAACCGAAGCATTATCGGCCCTAGTCAAGAAGTCGTAAAGCTCTGCAAATTAAACGAAGTCAGACCGACTGTCAAGAAACAAATAAACGAGAAACAGCGGCGAGGTCAAAAAACCTTGAGGATCCACCGCCTTCGTCATCTCGACAAAAGCGGCCAACGGCGGATTGCCGGCCTCGCCCTCTTGCATCCCCGAACCAGGAGATTTTTCACCTGCGTCAGAGGAGCTAGTCTCAGAAGAATCGCCAGGCGTACACCCGTTAACCGATGAACTAGAAATATCATCATTGACTCCAGTCAAAGGAGAGGAAGTTGCCGCAGTTTCTTTCGTGAAATAGGAAAGGTCGGCACCTCTATCAGAGGTGCTCATTTCTGCAAACGCGGCATCTAGTTCGTGTCCAAGCTCGGCGCGCGAGTCCACGTCGTCGTCCAGCAGCTCCACTTCTTCATCATCTGATAAAGCCGGCAGGAGCGGCTTACGCTTCATCGGCGTAGCAGTCATAACAGGGCTCTGCGGCAAATCAAATCCGCCAGCGGGAGCAGCTGTACTATCAACTTCAGCTTCATGTAATGGCGAAGGCTGCCCCCGTGTGTTCCCCGAGTCACGCTCTTCTGGTTCGTCGTCAAGAAATTCTTCATCAGAATCGTCAAGTGCTGAGGCTAGTAATTTCCGGCGTCGCTTGCACTCTTCCCGCACCGACACCTCTTCAGCTAAATCAGCGGCACCCGCCGCGCTGGAACCAGTGACCGGCTCTGTGTCTTCCCGCCGCCGTTTTATAGCGGCACTGGCTTGCTGCACAACAGCGGCCCGAGAAGCGGGCATTTTCGCAAGCTTGGCGTTTAGCCTTCTCCGCTGCCTTTGAAGTCCCAGCCGGCGTCTTCATTGTCCCGGCAGACTTGCCGGGCGCCGAAGATTTTTGGCGGCACCCTTAGATGAACCAGCCACCGTTTTGGGACGCCGCAGATCCTTTGGCGACAGCCGTGGCTAAGGAGCCGGCCGCAGCTGTTGGGGCTGGCGCATCGGGTAAATAGAGATGGGCGGAGGCTGCTTCCCAACCACGTTTTTCAACGAACGTTGCTCCGATAACAAGCTCGCCCTTCTTCCGCCGCCCTTTCTTAACGGACATTACAGCACGACGACCGTATTTCACTTTCATCTCATCAAAAATGCGATTCACTCGCTGAGGAAAAATCAGCATGGTCTCGCACTCCTTCTCCAGCACTGTATAAGGTCCGCAAATAACTGCGGCAGTCAGCTCAACATAGCGAACAAAGTCCTTATCCGATAACTTTTCGGGTTTCTTCACCCCAAAAGACGGCACCTGGTAGTTAAGGTTTAGTTTGGAAATCCGCTTGTTCTTCATTCTCAGCGGGCTCCACCCTTTCCGAATGGGCCAAAGGCAACTAGCCACGAACTCCTCCACCAAATCTCGAGCGCTGCTCATCTTGACCGCGGTCTCAAAGGCGTCGCAGCACTTCTTAAAACCTTCTGACTCCACAAATTCCGGCGACAACACCGGCCGTAGGCCACAAGAGCGACTAAACAAAGGAAAGTACGAACTACCGTCGTCTTTTTTCTCCTCGGGAACCTCGGCATAGAACCAATGGTTCCGCCAATCCCCAGGCCATTTATTCCGGCGGCCACCAACAAGCTCAACATTTTCATACTTTGATTTCTTCACAAAAGTGCGAGGCTGAAAGCTGCAACATCCGTACTGGGGATAATACTTCACCCCATCGAAACTCACGGGCTTCATATCTTGCCTCACATCATAATAGCGGCAGAAGGCGTCAGAATGAAGAGCCGAACCATAACTGCGAACAGCCCATATAAACTTCGACACCGTCGCGACGGCGTTGGGAGTCAAGTGGTGCAGATCCAATCCATATCTTTCCAGTACACGGGTTAGAAAACCAAATGACGGCAGCCTAAGGCCAGCTTCATAGAAATCGCGATAAACTATAGCCTCATTGTTCTCGGGCCGAGGAATCTACTCTCCGCCAGGAGCACGAGCCTTTCCGGATTCAAAATACCCCAAAGCAACAAACCTCTCGATATCTGCGGGAGTGACTTTTGACGGCCCAAACCGAAAGGTTGGCTCGATGCCGCTTTTCTCCCAGGAGTCTTCCCCTACCAACTCACTAGGAGAGGCCGGCACTCCAGAAAGATCCTCGCCTTCGTCGTCCGTATCAGCAAAGGTTTCCTTTTCGCTAGAGCCAGTATCTATTGCGCCTCTCACTCTTTTGGCTGCAGACCCAGCAAGAGCAAACTCACAATATGCAAGAAAATAACGCGACTCCCCCAAACCCTTACCTAAAAAAGCGGCAGATTTAGTACCTCTGCCGGCGCCCGAAGTTCCAGCTGCTTTGGAGGCAGCTGCCGCCAAAACCTCTAGATCTGCGGCGGGGTTGGCCTCCTCCTGGGAACCCTTAGGAGTTGCGGCAACATCAGAGTCAACCTCAACCGGTTTGCTCGCCCCGCCAAGGTCGGCGTCTCCCTCAACATTAGCGGCAGGCGAGTCGGCAAGGAACTCCTCGTCAGATTCAACAAGATGAGCGGTCTGCTTAACGCGAGCCATCTAGAATGCAAACCATGATGTTACAATCAATCACGAAAACAGATTCATAGCTGAAGGCACATAGACGAACTCACCTTTCAACAGAGAAAGTGCGACGAGCTGAGTCAGCGACAACAAAAACTCGCTGCAGCTCGACAATAAAGCCGGAAAGCAAAAAACGCGGCGCAGAGTTTTCAGCAAAAAACGCGGCAGCAATTCGACTCGAACAACGAAATCACGGGGCTCTCCGGCCCCTCTCCCTCCGTATATATAGGCCTCGGCGCCGCATTTTTCGAGGTTGCCTCGATCCTCGTAAAAAGAAAAAAAAATTTCCTCGGGAAACTTCGAGGGGGGTGACGTTGGGTGACGCTCTCAAATTCCTCGTCCTGTGTCGCGGTTTCTGCCCATCAAAGTTGGCCCTCGACCGCGAGGGGCTACTGTTGGGGATCGGCATTTGCGATAATAACGACACCCCCTTTTTTGCCTTTGGATTTTGACTGCAGGTAACCTGACTGCCGACGTTTCGAGCTCCCGGCCGAGAATTGGCGACAACCCTGGGTGCTGCGTCATCGGGTTGCCGACATTGATCGAGGAGGACATTGTCTCCCCTGTCGCTGCGTCGGAAATGGCGGCGACAAACAATGGCGGCAGTCCCTGAAGGAGATGAAACCCGACATGATAACGTCCAGGATCATGCCGGCGAATGACGTCACCCAGCTAGGGTTTCTGTCGACATAAAGGAAATGTCATTTGTACCCTTTTGACAATGTTGTACAGAATATTCCGCGAATATAGTGGGTGGCCAAGGGTAATTTGGTCATGTCGAAATAACCCTTGGCCTTCCCTATAAATACCCGCCCCCGGGCTCCGTAATACGGGACGGAAGAAGAGAGATCACACCCCTGTAATGAAATGCTGTTCCGTTGTCTCTCGAGTGTACTTTGATTGTCTGTGTCGGGATTCTTTGTTGCCATGATGAAGAATTCCCAACAGCAAGGTTGGACAGCCACATTCAGTCGGCACTCGAACTTGGCACCACAATTCATGCCGAACCCACAGGATCACGTAGGCCCTCAAGAATGCTCTGTATCGAGCGAACTCAAACGGTCACACATCCAGACTACACTGGTCACGGGGATGCCCGCTGCTGCATGGGGTAACGAGGCCTGGCGTCGAGCGTCCGACGGCGCGAGCTCACAGCAAGAAGCGAATAGCGGCTCATGGAAGTGACCTGTGGGCTGTGGCCAGCAGCAGGCCGATGGCACAGAGCATTGTAACTCGGAAGTCAAGGTAATGTCCAAATTCAAGAGCATGATCCTGAGCGTATGCCAGTTTCCAGATGATGAAGCTACAATATACCTGAGAACATCCCACCCACACTTGTGGTCAAGGGCCAAGTTCTCCAAACTCTGCAAGGGTGATTATGTGAGCAACGATATTACAGTTATTTCACTTAAAACCTTTTTACAATATAGTTCATAGAGTGATTGAGCAACATGACAAGTAAAAACCATGCAGGACAAACATGAGACAGATTTCCCCATCAAATCCCAGTGTTGCTAGACACTAGGCAGCGGTACACGGAGGATGGGGCGGATCAGGAGCCCCGACTTTCGAGCAACTGCGACGCCAAATGCCTCAGTCATGTCCAATTTAGTACGGTCGACCAGACCAGGCACCTCCCAATCAAAATGAAATAAGAGGTTGCAAGTGGTAGCTCAGCGTTGGCGAGCCCAAATGAGATCCCGGGGCACATCCTCCGCCAGCGCCGAACGGCAGGAGCTCATAGTCGACGCCCTTGAAGTCCACTTCACTTGCGTCGAACCGCTCCGGTCGAAACTCCTCAGGGTCCTCGGGCCAGTACTCCTCGTCGCGGCCTAGTGCCCAAGCATTCACTATAACCGTGGTGCCTGGGATAATGTCGTAGCCGAGCACGCGGCACGGCTCACTGGGCTCCCGCGGGAGCAACAGTGGGACGGGAGGGTGGAGCCGAAGTGTTTCCCGGATGACGAGGTGCAGGTATCGAAGCTCGCCAAACGCTTGCTCGGGCACCGTGCCACACGCACCGAAGACGTTGTGCCCTCGTCCGTCGCCCGCTTCATGGCCTTTGGGTTCCTAATGAGCTCCGCCATAGCCCACTCCGCAACCGTTGCTGCCGTCTCGCTGCCGGCCGCGAAGATGTCCTGCACGCAAGGCATTTAATTTTGCGAAGAGGCAGGTCTGCATTCGATCAGCAGCAGAGCCATCCTGTTTCATCCTGAATTTCATATTGTCCGGTCACTGTCTTAGTTTTCAAACTATAAGTTAAGGCAAATATAGGGTAGTTGGTTTGAGTTTTCTTTCCTTGTTTTTTTGGGCAAAGTAGTTTTGATATTATCAAATTGGAAAAGTAAGTCTTGAGTGCCATGAAGATTTCTAACCACTAAAACATTATTAACTCGGGGCTGACAGCACGCTCACATAATACTTTACCATCCACCAAATGAAGATTCGTGGAGTGAGAAACAACTAGAATATATACCCAAATAAAAATTGAAGGTAAAAACACCATTGCCAGAAATAAAAAATGAGTGAACGAAAACGAAGAAATGTATACTTACAAAGATGACGCCTTTGATGACGTCCATGTCGAGTGGGATCTGGAGCTCACCATCCCTCCGTATCTTGAGGAGCACGTCCAGGATGTCCTGCGCCTCGCCCCCACCTCCTTCCTCCAGCCTCTCCACGTGCTCCCTGATGATGCCGTCGAGGCTCCTGAACACCGTCTCGCGGCTCTCCTCGGCGCGGCGCGTGCGGAGCTGAGCCGCCGGACGATCCCCGACGACGGCCACAGGTCCGCTGGGTTGAATCCGGCGGCGAGCTCGTTGACGCGGTTCAACTGCCTCAGGAACAGGTCGCGCTCCACCCACCGGCCGGCGCCGACCACCGCGCGCACCGTGATGTCGGAGAGCAGCGCGCCCAGCCGCGCGCGCAGCTGCACCGGCTCCGATCCGGCGGCGGCGGCGGCGGCCACGGCGCGGAGCATGGCGGCGACCTCCTCCTCGCGGACGCGGCGGAAGGAGAGGACGCGGCGCGCGGAGAGGAGCTCGGTGACCGCGATCTTGCGGAGCTGGCGCCAGTGGTCGCCGTAGGGCGCGCAGATGATGTCGCGGCTGCCGTTGGTGATGGCGCGCAGGGTCGGGCTCAGTGGCCGCGACGCGAACGCCGTGTCGTGCGTCTTCATCACCTCGCGCGCCGCCTCCCGCGACGACACCACCACCGTGGGAACCTCGCCGATGCTGAGCAGCATCACCGGGCCGTGGCGACGCGCCAGGTCCCGCATCGCGCGGTGCGGGAGCTTGCCGATGATGTGGTGCGCGCTGCCGATAATGGGCAGCTGCCATGGTCCCGGGGGAAGCCGCAGCCCATGTCCAGCCCGTGCGCCGTGGCATGGCGGCGCTTCGCGAGCACGACGAGCAGCGACGCGAGTGCTAATCCGACATAAAGAAAGTAGTACTGGACCTCCATTGTTGTAGTCCCGTGCGTGTGTCTGTGGACACCAACGGAATGCAAAAAGACATAACAAGATGGACTTGTCGATTTAAGACAAATTATTGGAGCTTGTCCAGGTACCGTTGAAGAACACATTGTAATAAAGTAGGATATCTTGGAAAGGTACTGAGCGGAAGATACATGACACTCCACGACTTAAAAGAACGAGGGGTCAGACAAAGACACGTAAGAGTATCGTTTCAGGTTCAGCAATCCTATAAACAAATCGCACCGAGTCAACACTAATTTTCCAACAATCGGAGCCACGCCGAGCCAGGGTGCAATCGGAGTCGCAAGCGGAGGCCGTCGATCGAGGCCCGAGGTCCATATCGAATTAAGGAGCGGCGGCGGAAACCAGGATCAGGGCAAGCAAACTGCCATGGAAACCGGGCGGGTGGCGGCGGCTCTGGATTTGGAAGCGGGACGTCAGGTGATGCCATGGGGAAGAAGTCACCTAGACAGGACCATGAACACGGCCGCGCATGTGCTCTGGTTAGCCTTCTCGGCGCTTCTCTTGTTCCATTAGAGCATCTCCAGCAAGGCCTCTAGTTAGGCCCCTACTCTATTATTTAGGAGCTTGAGTCAAAAACAACTCCAGCAGGGGCCTTATTTGGGCTCTCATTTTGCATACCCTCTCAAACTCCATCTCCAAGCTCCCATTCCTGAGGTCCTCCCATCCTCACTCTCATTCGTGGGTCTTACCATTTTTCTCTTCTTTTTCTTTTTTTTTTCTCTTTTCTTTCTCCCTCCTCCTCCCGCACGCGCACGCCGCAAGATCTCGCCGTCGGGCGCCCTTGCGCCGCCTGCCCAGGTACGCCAGCAAGTACAAGAAGAACGACCCCTCCGAACAGGTCAGTACGCCAGCTCCAGCTCCAGCTGCTCGCGGATCCAGTCCCAATCCGCCGCCCGAAAGCAGAGTCAACTCCCCTGCTTCCTGCTGCGCCTGATCCAATCCTGCAGTAGTACCCATGCTCGTAGCGGGCGGGTCGATTCAGCTGCGTACGCGTCTGTTGGTCTCTTGTCTTGGATTAGCGTCTACT
This sequence comes from Eragrostis nindensis, assembly GCA_012490785.1. Classification (NCBI taxonomy): domain Eukaryota; kingdom Viridiplantae; phylum Streptophyta; class Magnoliopsida; order Poales; family Poaceae; genus Eragrostis; species Eragrostis nindensis. Next base: position 371,649 of record JAAXCT010000572.1, on the reverse strand, counting down.
CTTGCTCGATCGGCGATCTGGTAGCAGAGTAGCGGCAGTACAATTGCGTCCGCCCCTGTTCGCGTTCTTTTCTGCTGCCCAGGCAGTGAATAACGGAAGTGCCGTTTCATGTCACTGAGCTGCGATCGAGCTCGCCGGCCGCTTCCCTTCCCTGATGGCGTGGCAGCTCACAATCCCGATTACGCAGATCCTCTAAAAGTTCAGATTCTCTTTTGAACTCACAGCGTAATTGAACATGATCAGCCGCTGCATAGCATAAACACTAGCGAACGCAGCTACGAGCACGTAGTACTTGCCTTGCTTGTCCTCTCGGCCGGCCGGCTCAGTACTTGCCGCCGCCGAGGCCAGGCTCCGCGTCGGTGGTTGGCAGGCAGGCGAGCGGCGCGGTGTTCGGGGCGGCGGCGACGGGCAGGGCGGAGCGGCGGGCGGGCGGCGTCGCGGCGGGCAGCGGACGCGGGCGGCGGCGCGATGGGCAGGCTGGCGGCAGTGCGGTGCTGGGAAGGAGACGGATGGAAGATTTTTTTTCTCTAAGCGATGGGTCCCTTGGACTAGTTTACTGCTGGAATTGAAGGCAGTTTTTGAGCTCTTATTTTTGCATGCCAGCCTGAAAAATGAAAGTATGGGCCTTCTTTTGAGGTCCATTGCTGGAGATGCTCTTACAGCATCAAGGACTGGTTTACCTGCGCCTACCGGCGCTGGAAGTGGAGGAACATCGACTACACCAACCCCGTCGACCCGGATGTCGCCGTCCAACTCGTTAGGTAACGATATCCTTATGTTTTTCCAGATATGGCTGGTTACTATTAGGTTCGTGTAGTATACCTAGAACGAGAATAGCATAGCAGTCAGCTAAGTGTCGACCTGCGGTTGTTATTGCCTCTATCGAACTGAATTTGGTTAGAGATTGAGGTGGACGAGGTCTTAAGCGTCATTAGGTTGACAGAAGGTACCAAATCTTTTAATATGTCGACGCGGTAGCATCTCATGTCTATGACTTAGCCCATGTCCCTTTATCTGAACTGTTTTTGTCTGCGTCACGATTGCATCCCACTTGATCTTTCTCGATCGACCTACCCTATGGCCGACGCACTTTGACGAGAAAAGGTTTATTTATATCAGAGAAAAGGTTGTTTGTTTCTCAACCATATGCTGATGCTTTAGCTAGTTAGTTAATCCAAATTTTAATTTGCTAACATTCCTGAAACACTTGCTGTTCTAACGTGATAGTAACAAATGGTATGATCCCACAAATAAATCTTTGCATTCTAAATAGAACAAACGGCAGAGGACATCTACCGATCTTATTGTGCATATTTGTTTACCCATGTCCCAGAGAACATCAACCGAGCTTCTCTGAATTCAAAGCACTGGACAAGCTGCTTGCAACAGAATGCCTGGAATACTACAATGCTAGGAATCCGGTGATGTATCCTTTACTCATGTTTTTTACTCATGTTCTGGCAGAATCGATCAAATTAATGCCCACTCGACAGTCAAAAAAAAAAAAAAAATTAATGCCCACTCCTTATATTATATTGCATCTCTGTACTTGTTCTTTCAGGGCTGCGAATACGTACTTGCTTCTGGAAATGTGGAACAATTTACGGCAACAAGCTGTACCGGAGCTTGGACTCATGGAAACTTTGTGGCTCGCCTGAGGAGAAAGGGACGCTTCTCATTCATATGGCCCGCCTACACTCTTCTTTTTTGAGCTCAACGATTCTCCATGCAATGGTGGAATTGTGACATGCGCAACCCTTGGTATGTATTATCAATTTGTGCTTGTAACATTTTTTTTATTCTATCTCTATGGCTATCCTTGTAACAGACTATCATGACTTTATTTTAAAGTCTCTTTTGATGTACTGGCACTATTTAAAATGTAATTTTAGTGGAGTACTTGTAACAGACTGTATAATCACTTTGACCTGGACTAGTGTTAACCATTTGCCACCCACGTACCATGCCTTTGTGAGCATGCAAAAGCATCTTGTTAAATTCTTAACTTTCTGAATTTTCAGATATTAAAATAAACTAGGCACCAAGTTGGCTCATGTTAAACTGTATCTTCTGTCATGTATTTTCAGATGAACCAGTTGATGAAGCCAACAGTTTCGTGGGTAAGCTTTGGTTAGCTACACGTCGGAACGGAATATGTATATCTCTGTGCTTCAAAATATTTAATTACTGTCAATCCTTTGCTGTACCTGAACTTTGTCTGTATCCTATGATTTTCAGATGATTGTGTCTGCCAGTGCCAGGCATGTAGCGTTCGAAATCCTTCTGCAGGAAAATCATTCTCATGCGAGCATAGAGATGTGGAACCTCTCTGTTGGATGTGTTTTAATCATTCGGGTGTTCTGCATCCCATTCCAGGAAAGTTCCAGTTTGGGAATCAAAAAGATGCAAAGTTTAGCTACTTTTAGTCATGTGCATAAACTGTAGCCATTACTGGAGACGGTAGATGTGCACCCCAAAGCCATTCGGGTGTTCGTTGATGCGGAAGCTCGTTTGTAACTATGCATTCGTATTGTTTGCTGGGTTGACCCACCTGTTTATATGGGATTGTTGTTTTTTTTTTTCGAGGGAATGGGCCGGGATTGTTGTAACTGAGGTTGTTATTGAACAATTGTGTAGTTTTTTCTTTTTGGAGGAAAACAGGTGGACTAACTGGCGTTCACTCAACAAAAGAAAATGAAATACTTCTTCAAAATTTATACACCTGAATCATATGTAGTTGAAATAATAATACAATCTCTGGTGCCCTGGGGGAAAAATTCTGCTTCAGTACATTTTTCTTGAAGAAAATTTAACAGCTTCAAAATTTATCTCACCTCCGAATCTTGAGCCATGCATTAACGCTGTGCGTGCATAAATGCTGCCTTGTCTTCCAGATTCACCATGCCGCTGTCATCCCGGACGCGCTGAAGGATTTTAAGACATGCCCGCGGTGCAAATTTGTCGGTGCGGCTGTGGACGGCGGCATCAAGCGACTGAGCGAGGACTATGAAATTGAGGTTCCCACATGGTAGGACCTGCAGATCAAGGTCAGAAGTTCAAGACGTATAGCAAGAAGCCGTCACTCAAAGATATGGTTCTAGACATGATGGATGTGACCATTAACAAGGACATCGTCCATAAGTTCTGGGGATATCTGGAGCTTACTCCGTGGCAAATCGAGTATGCTGAGATTGAAGAGTTTGTATCTTCAACACTTGCATTGCTGATGGGCATCACGCCACTGACCAAGGACGTGAATGAGTAACAACCTTTTTCCTCCATAATAATTGGAGTTACGTGTCTATCTCCAGTAATATTAATGATCAAACTAGCCATTTGTTATTCCTCCCATGCATCTATGGTAGCTTACCGGTTAAGGTTGTGGCATTGCACATGATTGATCTTGGCTCAAAACGGGCATACAAATTCTTTTTGAAACACGCACACACACACACACACACAAAAAAAAAAACTGCCCAATTGATTGGGAGAAATAAAACATTTCTTCTTTACAGAACTACTATACGTTATTTAGAACCTGGCGTACAATAGTTTCACATAATGGAACAAGTTCAGCCCTGGGTTCTTTTACAAAAGATCATAAGCACAACATGTGGTTATGCAGTGCTATGCAAGTAGAGCTTTATCAATCTGATACAACCTAATCCATTTGACAGTTGTATATCTATACATGAAATGATACATACATATACATACATACACACGTATAGTTATTATGTGGCCAGCTATAGAATAACAGGTACACACGCGCGCGTGTGCGATATCCATTTGACACTCTGTGCTGATGAGGACAGAGTTATTATATCTAGCCGTAACTCTCTTTAATTTTAGAGCAAAGGTTGAATTTAATATAATCATCCCAAAACTAAACTAAATGCGAAGGATCTAGCCATGCACTATTAGTGTGCGCCATCTTGCCAATGAAGTCTATTGGATACTTTCAATGGATGATTTTTTTATTTATATTTTCTATGCACAAATCAAATAAAAACAAATTGCTTTATATACATTATACATCGTACCTTTTATCGTTCCAATAACAAAAAGAAAGTGGGTCAAAGGGTTCCGAGAAACTGACAAGTTTTCAAAATATGCACCGATACATATTTTGAAGCCCACGGCGCGTCGGTGTCGTCTGCCGCCGGCTTGAGGCACACTCCCATGCTACGCTGTTGCACTCGAAGGCGGCACCGAAGGAGACCCATCCGTCCACACCCGGTCGCTCGCCATTCTTGATCGGGCACTTGGCCTCGATCGATGTACGCCAGCTTGATCGATCGTACAGCACCGAGCTGATCGACGTACGTGCTCCCGAACCAAAGCAGCGTCATCCTCGACGCCTCATCGACCACAGCAGTTGACGACGTGCACGTCGATCTCCGCCGGCGTCAAGCTCGCCGTCCTGGCAAACACGTTGTCGATGGCGGCGAAGATGACCAGCTGCGGTAGGGGGGCAGGTAACGGTAGGCGTCCGGCAGGCACGTCTGGTAAAAATGTTCAAAGCAGATCGATCGGTCAAGCAAGCCAGCAAAGAACACAACGCTTACCTTCTGTCCCAAACCAGTGGCATACTCTACTGCATGCCACACAAGCAAAGTAGTGACATTGTGCCAAAAGTTAAATTAGCAGCGATAGGCAATAGGGCACACAGTGCTAAAATGCCCTTGAAAGTCCAAGTTTGAGTGTTACTAATAGACTTCATTGGCAAGATGGCGCACACTAGGAACAAAAGGAAAAAAAACAACTGAGTTTCGGGCCTAGGTGGTATAGTTTTCATTAGGGCCTAACTTTAACAGCCCAGTAGTAATTTGAGTGTTGAAATTCCAGCGTTGTATTTCCCATAGTCATTTAGGGGCAGGCCTAGAGGCAATCATTCGAGGCCCAACTATTAATTTGTTTGCTCCACTCCAGCTCATGCTCCGGTCTACTACTACACGGAGTCATCATATACACGCTAATGTGCTGCGTACATAGGCACCACCAGAAGCCGAATTACCCACAATAATAAAGGGCGATTAATTACTCGCAAAGCTGTCATGAACCATGAGTTGAAATATAACACCCGGCCCGCACTTCTCTCAGCTACATCTCTTTCTCATCCGCGAGACCGTTCTGGTTCTAGCCATCGTCTAGTCTAGTGTGCATTTGTCGCGTACGTACGTAAGTGAGAGCAGCAAGAGAGTCATCTTCCCCTGATCGCCTCCTGTGTCTGCTTGGTCGCCGTTGAGTATTTTAGCGCTGCAGTGTACGTAACTGCTGCCAGAGTTATATTGTCTTAAGTTATTGTTTGTCCCGTCCATCGATCATTGCGTTTCCGCTAGCTAGAGATTTTCGGGTCTCTAAAGTTTGGGTGGCGAGGGGGCTACAGTCCAAGCCAGAAATGGAAGCCTGTAATGGACGTGGGTGGGAAAGCGAGTAGTATGTGTGCGGCGTCCATCTATGTCTATAGGTCTGTGAGGGAGAGACACCTGATCGAGATCTAGAGCGATACGTGAGGGGGGATCCAGGCACCTGAGATCAAAAATTAATGTCGACTTTAATTACCATGTCCATCCATGGATCATTGTGTTTACATTAGAAAGTTTGGGGTTCGAATTTTGTCTGGCGAGAGGGAAACGGTCCAAGCCAGAACTGGAAACCAGCGATGAATGACGCGGGTGAGAAAGCGTGTGTGCATTGTCCATCTATGTCTATGTAGATCAGGCACCAGAGATTTATATAGAGAAGAGATACCTAGATACTAGATCACGTACGCGCGCACATCCAGAAGGATAGACTTGGTTTCAGCATTCGCATATACAGCGGTCGATCGTTACTCTCGATTGCAAGAAACAGGAGAGTTCTTTCTTGTTGATAGTCATCTAGAGCTCAGTTCTTGATTCCATAGCTAGAGTCGATCGAACGCATCATCGATCTATCTGCTTCTACATTGAATCGAGGTAGTTCTTTAATTCACATTGAAAGTTAATAAATCTCCTATTTCTAATGCACAGACCATAGTATCGTCATCCATTCCTTCAATCTTATACCACAGAGTTTTGATCCTTCCGCCAGGGAATCGCGCGAGGAATTCTTCGGCGCCGGCCCGCACTAACGATGACGCCAGGCTGGAGCCGTGGCGCTGGTTCTTCGACGGCGCCGACATTTTCAACGTCATCACGCACGCCATCCTCGTCGTCGCCACCGACTCGCCGCAGGAGTTCCAGCGCCGCCGCGGCAGCATCGTCGAGCAGATCGACAGCGCCCCGGCTGTCGTCCCGGTCCCGATGGGTACGGCCGCCACCGGCGAGGGCCCCAGCGGCGCTGTTGATCGTCATGTGTCTGCAGATAATGCAGGTCGTAACAACCAGCACGTCCATGGCTACGGTGAGATAGTTCTGCCGCCGACGCCTTGGATTCTGATCTCTATAAGCTCGACGACGGCATGAAGAGGCGAGCCTGGAGAACGATGAGGTGCTCCGGATCAAGGCCATCCTCCTCAACTACCACGAGCAGGTCCGAAACCTTGCATTGTTTGTGTTGTACGCACTTCATTCAGTTTGATCAGTGTATATTTCCTGTGATGGCTGCAGTCGGCCGACTTCTTGTTCGAGTCGCTCAGGAGGCTGCAGCTGATGCAGCTCACCGTGGACGTAGTCGAGGTAACGTGCGTAGCTTGGGATTGACATGAAGCTGTGCCTTATACATTTTAAGTACAGTGAGTGCACACAAATCTGAAATCTTGGTGATGAACTTCCGTTGGTACGATTATATTATTAATTGTTAGTGGTTATGTTTTGTTCCTTCATCTTTTTTTGTTGATCTTGGATCTTGCAGAATACTAAAATCGAGGTTGCTGTGCTGCATTGGCAAAGCACAAGTCACATGAAATCAGGGAGCTTGTGCTTGACATCACCAAGTAAGATCTATATCACTGTGTTTGCACTGATGAGTTTAAATATTTACACAGGTTTTCATATCATCCATAGCTCATAGATCTTGAAACGTATAGATACATAAGAAGTTAATTGTTACAGTTCGCACGCTCTAAGGAAACACAGGACTTGATAAGCGGACATGAAACTGTGCTTGCTATATATCCATAGGTGGTTGATCTGGTTCTCTTCTTGTTTTGCAGAAAGTTAGGGCTGAGGAATGGATTGACAATGCTAAGGTTGCAATCGCAGGTGACTCAGGTGCTATATATCCATAGGTGGTTGATCATATTCTACCTCGATCATTACCCAGCTTAGCTTAACTAAATGGGATGTACGTAATATGTAGATAAATCCCTGCTCCGGGCGAATTCATCAGCTGCTGAAGATGAATGGGGGCTTGCTATTCCACCTATGGACGTAGGTGCACTCTATCTTAGCCAGCCGGATATTCCACATGGGTCTGAGTACTAATATAAAAAAGCTTCCTTATTACTTTTCCATGTGGTGCAAGCACATTTTTCAAACGGGAAGTGGTGCAAACATACATAGCACTATCTTATTGGCTCCAGTAGTACTGGACTTGTTCTTAATCTTACTTAATTTTTTCTTTACTCATTTCTTCAATCGTCGCAACGCGAAGTTCTTTGAAGGCATCAATGATGATGGTGGAATCAGTGAATATAACAATTCAGTTCTTTTCTACTTTAGTTCTTTTTACAAGTATTCTTACCATTTCCCATAAAGATAGTTTGATGAAATTGATATGATTGATGTATAAATTGCAGTGAACAACCATATAACTAGCATGGATAAAGATGGAGGCTCAGGAAGCAAAATGAAATATAAAGGTGCAACAGTGGCAGAAACAAACAGCCGATTATAGTACAAGATTCATCAGCGGCACAAGGGTTGCTGCTGGAGAAAAGAAAGCCACAAAAACGTAGCTGTGGTATTGGAAAGGGTTTGGCTCAGCAGCAATGTTTAGAAAAAAGAAAAGGCAGCCATTGCAAATAAGGAACCCTCGAGAAATGCTTAATGCAGATGAACCTACTGTGCATAAAACACAAGTAGTTTTACCTACAAGACAAGAGCCCATATCGCTTGCAACAAATCTACAAGAACCACAAAAACCAGTACTAGCCCTCTATCAATAAAGGAAAACCAAAGAGTATGTCAAAGGACACACCTGCGAAGACACCCCATGAAGACGGGAAACCAAGACAAGATCCACAGGGAGTTAGTGTCACAAGAAATTCTCCACTTGCTGCTACAAGACACCTTCTGGGCTTGGTATTGTAAGTGTTTACCTCATGCTACTGAAACAAATTCAAGATCTTATGATGCTTAGTTAGCTAAATGTTTCACTCTTTGCTTTGACTCCAGAAAACGGGGTCGTCGGCACAATCGTTGGAGGATCCCGAAGTTGGTTTAGGGAAGAGGAAGATAGATTTAGCCAATGAAACGGGACTGGAGAGGGTGAAGCGCAGGCTACATGAAGCTTACCAGGAAGCTGAAGACGGTGAGTACCCTCTCTTTCAATTGTAACTCTTCTTGTTATTGCTTGTGACCTAATCGTGCATACATCCTTTCTTTTCATTCAGAAAAAGGAAGCACACAATCCAGGTTATGAAGCCGCATGAAGCACCAAAACCGGACAAGAGCCCAGCAAGGAAACCAAGGCGCTCCATTAGAAGGGCTTAAACGATTCAAAGGATCACAAGAGCAAACGAGTCTATCTGCATCACAAATCTTGAGACAGCAATGCATCTGTCCAGAGAGTGCCTGGTAGTGCAGGAGATTTGGCGTGCAATCAGAGCCTGGACGCGATGGCCGTGTCTGAAGCATGAGAAGTGGAGTGCCAGCCTAGAGGGCTGGTTCTTATGCCTACAGGGGACTTCCTCGTTTAGCATTTTGATCTTTTGGACGGTGTGGAAGGAGCGCAAAAGTAGGATTTTCCAACGGCAGTACAAACTGATACAGCGTCTAATCGGACATATACAGTATGAAGAACGAGTGTGGCCATCTTGCAAGCGCGAAGAATATGGGTGTACAAACGATTAGCTAGATTTTGTTTACTTGGGTGTTCTGGACGTCTGTCCAGAGCATGATGAAATGCACCTGGGGCATGTAAATGTTATATTCTTCTTGTTAGTATATGTGAGGATTTAATTTCTCCGGTCTTTAAAAATCAACAGCAAACGATCAAACATGAGCAGTATTTTTTCTTCACGTCTAAACTAGGTTATGGATTATTGCAATGCACATGCTTAATCCAAGCTTTTAAATGGGAGGAGTATAACTTATTCCGGGACTCCCAAAAACAGCCTAATTTCTGGGTGAAATATAACAAAAAGAATCAACATTTTATCATATCCGCCAGATACTTCACACGTATCAGTATCCATGCTGCCTATAGCATGTCACAGCATCTTTTTGCAATGTTCACTTCATATGTGAAAGTTATACACCGCCATGACCACTACAAGATAAACAATATTTCCCTACAGTACTTCGATCAATGGCCGACAGATAGTAGTACTTAATCTCTTTTAATCTGAGTGGCCGACAGTGCACTAGTACAAATTGTTGATTTTCCCTACAGTTTTAGCAATTTGCCACAACATCATTTCCTACAAACTCATCACTCACAGTTTTGTGGATGCTTACCAAAATAAACTATGCACTGTCAGCCACTTAGAAGCTACTGTAGGGGAAATGAGCAAATCTTGTAGTGGACAGTTATACACTGCACAATCACCGGAGCAACCATACCAGCACTTGTCATCAGATTTGCCACCAAAATGATCTGTTACCAAGGAGACGGCATGCTTTCAAGAAACGGAGTCGTACCGGCCAGCACCACTACCGGAAATCCCTTCTTTGCCGAATGCCTCCGGCACTCGGCAAAGCCAAGAAAACACTCGGCAAAGAAATACTCGGCAAAGCCGTCTCTGTCTTTGCGAGTGTTTTCTGTCGGGCACTCGGCAAAGTGTCTGCTGAGTGCGAGACGCCTCTCGGCGAAAAAAAAAGTAGGCCGACGGAGGGTTGACGGCTGATGGCGGCTTTGCCGAGTGCTTGATAATGTCTTTTGCCCGAGTGTCGGGCCACGACACTCGGCAAAGGCTGGAAGCTTTGCCAAGTGTCCTCGTCATTACAGTAGGCAAAGCTTCCAGCCCCCCTTTTTGTTGCTCAGTTGTTTAAACCGACAAACATCACATGCAGTTCATATACATGACAAGCTCACAATCCACAATAAGCACCACAAGTCAACATTTCTACAAATCCAAATAGTCCCCAATCCACAAGACCACAATACATAAATCCACAATCCACAAGTCCACATAAATCCACAAGTCCAAATTCACAAGTCCACAAGAACACATTTTTTTTTAGATAATGGGAAGATTGCATTAATCCCGGCCTTGGCTCTCAAAGAAGTTACGACCTCATTGGCCTTGGCTTCTAAGAAAGTTACAGCCAAATACAACCATCGACATGAGTCGGCCCCGATCAGAAGTGCTCACGTGCACACTGATACACACATGACTAACAAAAGAAAAAAGAAGAAGACATCTCCATAGCGTAATTTTTATTGTTTCGATGCGGTTCTTCGAGTACGGTCGCTCTGCAAGCTCCATCATTAAGCTCAGATAATGCCAATCCAAGACGAACAACATCTGCTGATTGAGGCGACTGTCAAAATAGATTGCGATGGAGTGACGGCTCTTTCTCGTGAGGTGCATCATTCGACGCCGCCGGCCCAAGATTCTGCATAAAGTAGAACATTACATGTGTCATACAAGATAAACTGAAATAAGTTCTCTAAGTAATTAACAAACAAAAATTGTCTAAGTTTTCTAAGGTTCTGTAAGTTTCTAAGTTTTTCTAAATTCTCTAAGTAACCATCTAAGGTTGTCTAAGTTGTCTAAAATTGAAATGAAATAATTATAAGGTTGTGCCTATGATTCTTGCCTCCTCCCGCCCTCCTGACGACTTCTCCATCGAGATCGTGTGCGCCCAGATCAAAGTCTAACCCATGAACCTTCTTTGCCACCTCTGAGTATGAACTAAGGCGGCTATGAGCGGTGGGATTGCTGTTCGCCGAGGGCGGGTCCTCCAGGTTGTGGTGGATGCTGTTGACGGTCCTTAGAGCAAGAATTTTACCGTCAATTACCTTCATAAAGAATTAAAATGAACACCAAACATAGTGGTAGGAGTTTATTACTAATCAATTCCACAAGTGTTGGTGAATTTGTGAGTGCAGCTGCATTTCATAGGAAACCGGAGAAAGGAAGCATAAAAGGCCCACTCTGCAAACACCGAATTTCCCCGTCATAAGGAATCCCCCAAAAGCCCAATATCAAGGAGATATGAAGAAAGATCATCTCTTGGGGATCCTCAACAATGGCAAGGATATATGGATCCACCAAATCAACCCATACCATATTCCAGAGAGGACACCACTCCGAGAAATCAGCATCGGCAGCCAAGGATGACATACACCAAAAGGGATACAAACCCTATTCACTTTGGGTCAACACATTGAGATACATCGTTAGAACCCAAAGGGAGACTCCTTGGCCAAGCCCAAGAAAGATATCACTCCGGCAAGTCCACGGTCATCGCAGAAATCACCCCGGGATGGAGAAAAGGCCAAAATACAGTCATCTGGACTCATCCTGGGCCATACACCGGGGAAAGGCCTTATGAGGACCCCATGGACCACTACACCAAGGCCCAAGGCCATAGGGACCAAGGGGGGGTCGGCCGACCTGCTACAGTAGGTCGGCCGACCTGCTACAGTGGCCATTCTGGCCCATTTTTCTGTGGCGGTTCCCCACCGACATACCAAGGTCGGTTCTGCCTGCAATCAATGCCACCGACCTAAGGAACCGCCTCAATTCCACCGCCTTTGGAGGGCTATAAATAAAGGGGTACCCCCCTCCTCTCAAGGGACACAAGAAGGAGAGCCTCATTCCACCCCAAGGGCCTAGAGCCCCTTGTACACTAGTAGAATAGGGAGAGAGTAGGGTAGGAGAGAAGGGTAGTCCTCCCCTTGTGAGGACCTTGCCCAAATCTTGTACCTTGGAGGATACTTATTCATAGTGAAGTGTTCTTCGTTCGTTCATCGTTCGTTCGTCGTTCGTTCATCGTTCATCGTTCGTTCGTCGTTCGTTCATCGTTCGTTCGTCGTTCATCTTCATTACAAGTGAGTATTCTTGATCTTCTATTGGATTGAATATTTCTATTCTAGTATAAGTTCTTCTTTTACTTGCTTGCATGATCATCGTCCCATTCAAGTAAGCATTTAGAGGCGGAATTTATCTTTAGTCTTGTGAACTAGAATAGGTCCGGCAGCTAGGATTTGATTGCCTTGTTGTCACGTGACCTTGGGACTGGCATAGGGACTTAATTGCTCTAGTGTCGCGTGTCCTAAGAGAGAGTCGCCGGTAGGTGGTGACAGCCCTACTTGCTTAATCCTCTCTGTTCTAGTGAATTGACTTCTTGGAATCGGTCTGGCAGCGAAGACTTAATTGCTTTGTTGTCACGCGACCCTAGGACTGGCCTAGGCACCTAATTGCCCTAGTGTCACGTGTTCTAGTAGGGGGGTTTGCCAGTAGGTGGTGACAGCCCTGCTGTGTTTACTCTTCCTTATTCCAGATAGAACTTCATCCATAGGGATCCTCTCTACCCATACCTACCATCCTTCTTTGTGTCCTTGGACGAGCTAGACTAGAAGATAATTCCACTCCGTTCCTTGGGAAAATATAAATAATGATACCCTTGAATACTCACGGTGAAGTGCTACAACGGTATTCTCCGTACGCTTGCGGATTTATTCGTGACGTAAGAAATACCAACAGATGCCCTATGTCGCCTTGCCCTTGTGGGACAAAGCAAAAGCTTGGAAACTGTTGATAGCCTCGCCACCATGAGACGCCAACTGTGGAACAAAATATGATTAGAAATTATGCAGTATTGAGCGTTAGAATAAAGAAAATGATTTGACATACATATCTTGCCGCATATTCGTTGAGGCTAAGACTCCCCTGATGGTGTGGTGCACCTAGCATAATCAAATGCCGCTCCCCGCAAGCGTTGTGCTGCTCCTCCCAGTCCTCGCAGCACCACCTGTCCTCCATGACGTCCCAGCACTAGGATGCGCTGTGCACCACCACGGAATCGTCTACACGTCATCAAGCGTATGACATATAAGAAGATCAAATTAAACGTAATCTCAGGGAACATCACAATTAATTAATGTTGTATATTTATCGTTAAGTATTCTTCCCAAGTCAGACTCATGTTTACTGTCTCCTTTTTTGTAACCCTCACTGAGCGGAAGCGCAGAAATCAACGATGGCATGGGCGCGCGCCTCGTAGTGCATGTCCTTCACAAGTTTATGACATGTTGTACATGCCACCTGAGCCGCCCGGGCCTCGTATCCAGCGCACATCTGTAGAAATCTTGCATATATACGAGGTGTATCAAATCATTATTCAAGAATGTTCAATAAATGCGATGTGTTGAGCAATGTAGTGCGAGGAAGACTTACCCATAGCTCGACGGTCACCCGCTGCAACCTGTTTTGGAATACCCTGCCATCTCGATCCGCGTAATCAGGAACGGGGGCGTAGTGGTCAAATGTGTAGGTCGCCTCCGCTCTGTTGCCAATCTGAACCAGGCCAATGAAGTATTCCCTGCACAAAAGACCCAGGATGCCGTTGACTTTGCGTTTGTAACCAATCGCGGAGACTGTTTCCCAAGACCTGCTGAAATTAGGAGAAAGTACATAGTTCGGACTTGGGACCATGACAATCAGCATATTATAAACGAAACATGTACAGAAAAGCTGATACGATGTCAAAAGAAAAGGAAAAGAACTGTTTGCTATATATTTTATTTCAGTGCTCCATTTTACTTGATAATATGCATACACACTGGGTTTAATTAACAAACAAGTGAAACAACTGAATATATTACATATAGAAATTTTTATAATAGTAACCAAAGGACACATGACTTCTGCCCTTTCTGCTCCCTAGAAACTTTGTAACAAGGATGATGAATAAAAAGTTGTGAGTATTAAGCGTTTCTTTGCAACGATTTTTTTTTTATTATCGCACAAACATCATTGAGAAAAGCTTGTCCAATATAATGACATGTGGGATCTATAATACTAACAGTTATCAGACTACAAAGATCAACTTGATAAAAAAGATTCCATTGACCACATCTTTGAGAAACTTAGTAAAATCGGTTAAAACTACGCCGAGAAAACATCAAACTCTAAAATGTACAGACAGAAAATGGGATCACTGTGGGGAGGAAGTAGCAAACTCTGCCAGATAATATAACCTATAACAAGCTAAGATCTTCTCACCTTTAGTTGTAGCTGAAACCAGTGCAAACGAAATTACAGTCTGCAAACAATAAAAGAGACAATGAACTAAAGGAAGGCCAAACAACTAAGATGATTGGCAGCATATTTTATTATGAGAAACTATGTTGAATGAATAAAAACTTTGCTTGCATTAGCATGGAACATTATGTAAATATCACAAAGTGTAGGAACTCTATACTGAATGAGGTGAACAAAAGTTTCATTACCAGCATAACTAACAACGGGGCCAATCAAATGATATTATGTAGTACCCTATAAATATGTTTCCATTCAGGGTACATATTATCTATTACTTTCTGGTCACTGAACAATGAGGACCGACTACATTCGTAATGCATACGTTTGAGTATATAACAGTTAGTTTCTTTTAACTTTTTGAAGAATTATTTCTTCTTTATTCATGATTTATATACAAATGAACAAAAACAAGAAATAAGAAATAAATTAATACATTGTAGAGTTATACTCACATCTAGATCCAGAACATCCATAGTCTGTTTGATTTGAATATGCGCGAGTGGAATGCCATAGTGACTTAAAAGCTTCAAAAATTGTCGAACCTTGTCATCAATTTCTTCACATTTGATTTGAACTGATTTAAGATGTTAAGATGCAAATGGCAGCTCCAGTGATTTGAATTATCCTTTCTTTATCACAAATATTCTAGGTCCCTACAGGAGAGATATATTCATCAGTCATATGTTTTTTAGTATATAAAATCAGCTGACTAATTAGCTATAAAATTACATATACCTATACTTTGAGATTTGAAGATTAAGCTTCTCCAGAATTGGTGAATGTTGGAGAATACAAATAAACGCATTCAGGTCAGGAGCAACACCCAATCATTGAGTAGAAAAGTCTTCAAATTGGTAAATATGGGCACCATTTTATATCCCTGTAAAAAACAAACTAGGCAAAGAGAAAAAAGGCTGATTAGACCAAGCTAGATTATGCCCAAAATATGATATGCATAATAAATCTGATATACATGGCATTTCTGTATACAAAAATTGACATGCATGGTAAATTTAATTGTAGAGATATACAAATGCAAACTATTTGAAGGAAGCACATTTTTTTGCTTATAACATACAGGCTATGCTCAAATAAGATCCAGACAAGACACATGCTATTTAGGGACTTCAGTATAACATACATATATTTTATAATTAATAGCATAGCAGGAATGAGCTCTACGAATGTTTTCGTCATAACTGAAACCTGATATGTATATTTAAGCGACAAAAATTGCTTGTGTGGCATACAGCATCTATATCAAAGTCAGGTTGCAAAGCATTTGGTGAATGCACTATGGGAAACCACCCGTTTGCCGTGTGCCCAGGGCACACGGCAAAGGGCTAAAAGCACACGGCAAAGGGTTTGCCGTGTGCAACACTCGGCAAAGGGCACTCGGCAAACATGTACCGGCAAACAGTATTTTGCCGAGTGCCATTTATCAGGCACACGGCAAACCTTTTGCCGTGTGCCCCACGTGGCGCTCGGCAAAAAAAGTGTTGACGGTCGTCAACCGTCAACCCCCACTTTGCCGAGTGCCGTGGGCCCTGGCACTCGGCAAAGTTTATTTTGTTGCCGAGTGCCGTGGCCCTGGCACTCGGCAAAGCCTGGCCTCTTTGCCGTGTGCCACGTCGGGCACACGGCAAAGAATGGCTCCTTGCCGAGTGCCTACGATGGCACACTCGGCAAATGTTCAATACACTCGGCAACATATTGTTCCAGATTGCAATAAACATTTCAAATTGACTACAACCTGGACCACAATCACAAAAAAAATCATATATCACATATATGAGCCAAAACATCATCACATATCACATATTTGAGCCCACATCATCACAAACTCAACATATCACATAAATGAGCTCCACCATCATCACAAACTCAACATATCACATAAAAGCTCCACCATCATCACAAACACATCACATAGAGGTCCACGATCATCACAAACACATAGTCCACCAACCGTCATCACAAAGTCTCACACGATCACGACACATAGTTATAGAAGTTGAAATACAATTATAAGTTTATTGACGAGGCGGCCACGGCGACCAAGCATTCTGCGGAGAGGGATTGTTGGATCCCGCCGATTGATTCTGCACGAGCAAAGTAATAGAAGTATTTAAGTTGTAGGTTAGAAGCATATAAGCTAAAATGTGTAGGTTAGAAGCATATAAGCTAAAATGTAATAGAAGTGACAAAATATAGGTTACAAGCTAGCATAGCTAACCCTTCAATTACTTCACTATATCATACTTGAAGGTAAGAAATTAAAGTACAAAAGATTTGAAGTGACTCACCGGAGTGCCTGCAGAAGGAGTGCCAGGAGAAGTACACCACCGAAGGTAGGAGAAACGCCGAAGGGAAGAGAAACGCCGAAGGGAGGAGGACCGCCGTAAGGAGGAGGTAGTGGTAGAAGAGGGAGTTGCCCTGGCTGTGGCACCGTACCATGAGTCTGCATGTAAGCGAACATCTGCGCCATCAGCTGGTCATTCCTCTGCCGCTCTGCCTCCCGCTTCGCGTCCATCTCGGCCTGCATCCTCTGCCGCTCTTGCTCCAACTTCGCATCCATCTGGGCCTACATATTTCATCGATCCCAATATTACAATGCAAGCAATACCATGTACAAATCAACGAACAACGAATTAAACCAAGATTACCTGGATTTGCTTAATCTGGATCTGTGTAGCGCTAGGCCGTGGGCGTATGGGCGGAGCTGAGCCCGTGCTCTTTGCTCGGATCTCGGAGAGGGTGGGAGTAGAGGCCGTGTCGATTGTGCTGTCGCCAATCCAGTACCGGCCATGCTTCTTACCTCCACCCACCCTCATCACGACCTCTCCATCAAGGGGCTCGGTGCTCGGATCCCACTCTAGTCCATGGACCTCCCTTGCCACTGAGGTGTACTCGCTGAGGCGGCTGTGGACGGTAGCGTTGCTATAACGCCTCGGGCGGGTCCTCCGGGTTGTAGTCGATGTCGGCCGTCGCCTTGCCCTTATGGGACAGAGCAAAGGCCTTCAACTGCCCGCAAGGCTGGCCACCATGTGCCGCCGACTGCAAGGAAAATAGAAAGATGATTAGAAGTTATGGAGAATATTAAGTGTTTAAATAAAGAAGTTGAGTTCACGTACCCATCTAGCCGCGTACTGGGAAAGGGTAAGGTTGCCTTGATGGTGTGGTGCCCCAGGCATCATCAAGCGCCGCTCCCGGCAAGCGTTGTGTGTCTCATGCCACTGAGGGTCGCACCATTTGTTGACAATATAGGTCCAAGCCGTCCAATGGGAGGCGCACCACCACGGAGGCACCTACATGTCATCAAGTATAGAAATATGAGAAGATTAAATTATGCGTACTTAATCTCATAAGAGTTCGGTATTCATGTTTACCAGCATGTATTGCTCTCGGGTAAGCTCAATGGTTCGTGCCTCCTTTTTTTCCACCTTCATGTGACGGACAGTAGCGTAGTAGGTTACGACGGCCTGGACGCGCGACTCATAATGCATGTCTCTGACGAGTTTACGACATGCATTGTTCATCACACGAACCGCCAACGCCTCCTGCCGAGGCTCGCATCTGAAGAAATCCTGCATCAAGACGCAATGTACACTGTCATTATTTGAATAATATCCAATGAATGCGATGTATTGACTAATGCAGTGCAACGAAGACTTACCCACAGCTCTTCCATCACCCTCTCCGCCTTGTGCTGAAAACCCTGTTGTCACGATCTAGGAGATCGGCGGCGTTTCTGTAGTGGTCCCACGTCAAGGCCGGCGCCTGCTGGCCGGCGTAGAGCACCATGCCAGGGAAGTGTAGCCTGCACAAAAGACCCAGGATGCCATTGGGAAGGCGCTTGTGATCACCTGCCTCCATCACGACCCAACTCCTGCCCAAACGAATGAGACAAAATAATAGATGTTATTGTGATTTTGAACATATGAAATGAGAAGTTAGCGATAAAAATTAGAAAATTACGTACCTAGGCGGTATGGGTCGAATCATTGGCCGTCTCTGATGAGGAATCGGCCGAGTCGGGAGCTGTGAGGGACCTCGCAATCACACACTCTGCAAGTCCTCAGAAGCGGAACCGGACCCCTCTGCCTCCCCCTCCTTGTCCTCGTCCTCCTCCTCCTCAGAGCCGTGAGCAGAAGGTAACCTCCTCCTCCTCCTCTCCGTGGTGCTCCTCCACCTCCACGGACTCCTCCTGGTGCTCCTCCTCCTCCTCCTCGTGCGCGGAAGTGTAGGCGACGGGTCCTTCCTGCCTACTCGACCCCTGCCTCCAGCTCTCCACCTCTGCCTCGCCCCTTCCCTCGCCCCTTCCCTCGTCCCTTCCCGGACCCCTCAGCTTCATCGAACCCCTTCCCCTTCCCAGTCGCTCTCTTGTAAAGCGACGACACCGACCTCAACACA
Source organism: Eragrostis nindensis (assembly GCA_012490785.1). Classification (NCBI taxonomy): domain Eukaryota; kingdom Viridiplantae; phylum Streptophyta; class Magnoliopsida; order Poales; family Poaceae; genus Eragrostis; species Eragrostis nindensis. The sequence goes on along the minus strand of JAAXCT010000572.1, from coordinate 352,874 downwards.
CCACCTCTGCCCACCATCTTCGATCAATCACCTGCAATTGAAAAGATGAAATCCATCAGTATTTTCCAAATAGATGCAAAACAAATAAAACATATATAATTAGAAAGTAACATATATATATTATTGGAAATATGAAAATAATTTAAAAAGACCATACATGTATCAGAAATAATCATCATAATCGGGATTAGCTTCATCATACGCCTCATCATCACTATTAGGCATGTCGATATCATTTTGCACATTCGCCGGAAGAGGAATGTCGCCTTCGTCCTCAATGTTTAAATGTAACCGCTCAAGTAATTTCAAATCGTTCACATTATGAACCTCATCTCCGGCATCGTCGTCACTAACCGTTTCATTCTCTACTTCCATTCCGATCTCTTCGGTTAAGTCTATCTGAAAACCCTCTTCTTGCCCATGTTCTTGAAAGAACTCTCCGTCATCTGGGTTTGGCACTATATTGTAATCTTCATTGCTTGGGACAGGTAGTTTGCCGTGTGGCGCTACCTTGTACACAACATCCCAACCCTTGATACGGTCGTCGGTTTGGCACGGGTATGAGCTATAATAAACTTGTGTGGCCTGTTGCGCCACAATGTATACATCGTCTCCTGGGTACACTGATGACTGTCGAATTTCGACTAGGCCAATATTAGGGGTCCGTCTCACAGCTTGAGGATCAAACCAATGGCATTTGAATATGACAGGAGTAAGAGGTTTGGACCCATGAAACTTGAGTTCGTATATTTCTTCAACTCTTTCGTAATACTCGACCCCATCGTCCCCCGGCGTAAAAACTCCGGTATTGGTGGTTCTTCGATTGGGCTGACTCTGCTTGTAGCTTGTTGTGTGAAAGCGGTACCCATTAACGTCATAGCTTCGAAATGACCTAACCCTATAGGCACAGCCATCGGCAACCTGTCTTAGATCGGCACTCATAGACGCATCAGTTTGGCTCTGCAAGTTCAAGCAGGATCGTTAGTTATATTATTCGCACGTACGAGCAACTTGTAAGCGATACGAAAAAATGCTAAATACCTTTTGTTTGAACCAAGAAATGAAATCAGGCATTTCATTTCCCGCACCCTTTGAAATAAGGATATCAACTTTCTGTGCGGTTGGTTCTCTTGATCCACGCTAGAATTCATGAATAAACTCCCTGTACCAACAAGGAACAAGTTGGTTGGACGCGGAATATAAATACTAGGAAAAAAATTGGACAGTAACTTACTGCATGTACGGCAACACTTCGAAAGGTTGGTCAACACATATAGCATGATACTGCGCCACTCTTCATATTTCAAGGTCTTGTTGGTCCCTTCACTTGCAGTTCCGTGTTGCCCTAGGAAAAGGCTGAGCTTCGATTCGTTTTCGCGGGCATTGTAACGAGGAGCTGGATAATGCACGCTCGGAAAGTTGTCTGAATAGTATTTTGATGTGAAGTTTGACACCTCCTCCAGAACGTAAGCCTCTGCAATGGAAGCTTCAATTTTGCATTTATTCTTGCATTTCGTTCGAAGAACCTTTTGACACCTCTCAATTGAATAGCACCAACGGTTCTGCGCATGCCCCCCCCCCCCCCCCCCCCAATTCGTGCCTCATACGGGAGGTGCAAAATCATATGAAACATCGGAGTGAACATGCCGGGTGGAAATATCTTCTCCAACTTACAGAGCAACACAGGCGCCATTTTTTCCATGTCTGCAATCACGGTCTTAGATACCTCCTTGGCACAAAGCTGGCGGAAGAAATAGCTCAACTCTGCCAGCACTAGCCACATGATCAGGGAGATAGCCTCGAACCATCACCGGAAGAAGCCGTTCAAGCCGCATGTGACAGTCATGACTCTTTGCCCCGTTGATTCGCATAGTTGTTAAGTTCACCCCTCTACTCAGATTCGCTGCAAACCCATCAGGAAACATTAACGTTTTGAACCATTCTAGTACTTCCCTCCTTTGAGGCCTCGTAAGGACGAAATCGGCCGGAGGCTTCCTCCATGACTTGCCGGATTTAGGAGGCGCCATGTCTAGCTTAGGTCTATCGCATAACACTGCTTGATCGACTCTTGCCTTCACGTTGTCCCTTGTCTTATCAGGAATGTCCATGATTGTTCCGAAAAGTGGAACGCCAATGCCATGTTCAGTGTGCATTAGGTCAATGTTATGTGGAAGAAGAAGGTCTTCCATATAGGAAAGCCTCCACAAGCCGCAGATCTGAGTGAAGGCATGTAGCTCACCATATCCCACAAAACCACCTTCTTGTTCATCAACCACGAGAGTATCTAACTGAGCACGCACCTCGGCACCTGTCATGAATGCCCGTGCCTGATGGTGTACTGCGACACCTTTCGTGAAATTCTTTTTGTCTCTTCTGAATGGATGGTCAGGAGGGAGGAATTGTCGGTGTTGGTCGAACGAAGAAAACTTGCCACCCTTCTTCAACCAAATGAACCTCACAATTGTCTTGCATACTGGGCATGGGAACTTGGAGTGAACACCATGGCCGCAGAATGTCCCATACGCCGGCAGGTCATGCAGAGAGTAGTGGTAATTAACATACATTCTGAAGTTTTCCTTTTTAGATGAATCGTATGTCCATACCCCTTCCTCCCAAGCACGGACCAAATCATCGATCAGAGGCTCCATGTACACAGACATATTATTCCCCGGGTTTTCAGGAATTATCAGCGACAAGAATATGTTCTGTCGTTGAAAGAGGACGCCGGGGGGGAGATTCAGAGGTATAACGAAAACGGGCCAACAACTGTACGGGGCAGCTCCCATTCCATAAGGATTCAACCCATTTGTTGCCAACGCCACACGTACATTACGAGCCTCCAGAGCTTTTATGTCGTGAATCTCATCAAAATGTTTCCAGGCTTCACCGTCAGATGGATGTACAAGCTTATCGGGATTGTAACGAACTCCATCTTTGTGCCATGTCATCTGTTTCGCGGATTCCTCGGTCATGTAAAGGCGTTGGATCCTCGGTATGAACGGAAGGTACCGTAGGATTTTCGCGGGGACCGCGAGCTGCCTCTTTTGGCCATCAGCAGCGTCTACCTCCATGAACCTAGAGGATCCACACTTTGGACAGTATTTTGCTTCCGCGTGTTCTTTCCTAAATAAGATGCATCCCTTCGGACACGCATGTATCTGCTCATATGGCATCTTAAGTGCACGAAGGAGTTTCTGTGCCTCATACATGTTGTTTGGCAGAATGTGACCTTCCGGAAGCAAGGTGCCAATAACTGTCAACATAACATCGAAGGCATTTCGACTCAAGCTGAACTGAGACTTTACGGCCATTAGGCGTGCAATGGCATCCAGCTGAGAAACCTTGGAATGCATGTGAAGAGGTCGCTGTGAAGAAGACAACATGTCGTAATACGCCTTTGCGGTCTCCTCTGGCTCCTCCTCTCTACGTTCTTCATCCACATTGAAATGTGCTTCATGGTAGTCATGTAACATGTCTTCTACCCCACCATCAGCATCATAATCATCGACGCGTTGTCTCACGACGTCGTCTCTCACACGTTCGGCTTCACCATGGTACAACCACCGAGTATAGCCTGGCGTAAATCCATTCAGACATAGATGTTTAGCCATGACATCCTTTGTTTTTCGCCGCGTGTTGTTACAACGGCTGCAGGGACACCAAGTGGCACTCGCTCCTTTAGCCTTGGCAAATGCTAGTTCCATGAAAGCTTCTGACTTCTCAATCCATTCGTCGGTAAACTCAGTCCGACTTAAGCGGCCCGTGTACATCCACTCACGATCTTCCATCCTCTAACAAATATATATCAACAAGTAATATAAAATTAATTCATTTGCATCGATCTACACGATGTTCCAACTGTCTAATAGGTGAAGATAGGTCCTAATCCCACCCGAGGATGCGTAGATGGGGTTAGTTTCCATGGTTTACTCCGCGCCCGAGACAGAATTTCGGCAGCACCTCCCCGCTGTTCTCCAAATACACGTCCCCGCAGGGAGATTGTGTATCTGGAAAACAACAGGGAGGTGCTGCCGAAATTCTGTCTCGGACCGAAGTAAACCATGGAAACTAACCCCATCTACGCATCCTCGGGCTGTCCAAAAAACGTGGACAATTCGAAACAGATACAGTCTTAGATATGCAAAGATCTGCATATCTCCTACAGTATCTCTTTCGAACGGGAGACGCCAAACTAGGTTACGCGTGACCTACATACATGAATGGAAATAGGAGTTGGTTATGCCTCACCTTGCTGTGCTGCAAAGTGACCGGTGGAGGACGGTGTGCACAAGCCTCTCCTGCAAAGAACGGAACATATATATAAAAGTCAATTTCAAATTTCGACATAGAAATGATTCTTTGCATACAATATATAAAAGTCAATTTCAAACAGGGTAAATAGAGCAAGCAGGTTGTGAGGGCCAGTGTCGGAGGTTCTGAATATTTTTTTAAGTTCATTTATCTCAGAGCAACAAAACAAAAGCATCGGTGGCCGACCACTGTTCAGATGTCGGTTTAGCTCGATGGGGTAAGTAAAGCGCAAAATAGGTTAAACAGTACGTTGCACATTTGCCACTGAACATGTCTGATCCTGTTATTAAATTTACGTTTAAATTAATTCCAGCATTGCCATCACACCAATATAAGCAACGACTAATTCCAGCACTTGAGGCTTAAGCAATTGTGAATGCAAATCTTGTGGATGTATGTATCAATTATCATATATAGTAGCTATCAGCTATACCCGTTAGCTATAATTCCAAACACCACTGACAGCTAGAGATGCATGCATGGACTAACTAAACCTTGTACTGTAACCGTTTGGCTCCTTGCACAGGCATCCAGTGCATGGGTTCAACATGGCAAATATCAACTCAAAAGATGGCACTGAACGCACTGCAGTCGTTGCTGCCAGGAGCGGACGGCGCAGGCGAATTGGGCAACCAATTGGTCATCGTTCTGCTATACTGTAAGAACTTACAACTGAATGCAGCCTTGGTTAGCCTTAGCGTGACCATTCTGCTTCCTGCGATCTGCATGCAGCCAGCAGACAATCGAACCTGACAATAAAGTAGAAATTGGATGCAGAATTGCCGTGCCAATTTTCCTGTGTGATCACAGTTTTTTCTTTCTCAGCCCGTGCGTCAGTAGCTGTGAAAATTCATTGCCATGTCATGAACAACGCTTGTTCTGTTAACCTCAGAAAATTTCGTTGCATAGACATGAACAGACAGAGCTATTAAAAAACTCACACATTTTTGTCTACAAAGGGGTATAGATATTGACAAACCCAATGCTTATCTTACATGGATAATCATGTTAGCAAGAGACGGATTAAAACATTTAGTCGATGCAACACCCCTGCATTCAGTATCAATGTTTTGCCACAGATGATTTGAGGCAGATGTAATAGAAGTAATAAAAAGACAATTTCAGCACAGGGTTGTCACAACATTGTCTCCAGCATTCAAGATTACATAAAACACATGGCAATCCTAAATGACAAGCAAAGTAGCAAACTACTGACAATGATAACCCAGATTCTGGTAACTGATCAGATGCTAGACAAAAGCAGGGGATGTGAATCACCTCTGGTGAAGACACGGGCTCCTTGGACCAAAATTGTTAGAAGCTTGTTTTCACCAGGTCATCCATGAGGAACTCATTCTCTTTTCACAAGGATCGGTAGCAGGCTGAGCTTTATTGTAATCCATCCTCCTCATTCCTGTGGTGAAAATCAAAGCAGGTGTATCAGCAGACCGCTAAGTGATCCTACATATACTGGAAATAGAAAAGAAAAATTATCAAAAGATGGCACTGAACGCACTGCACATATATATGATGCTGTACTAGCACGTCACCAACTGTACTGATGAGCGCAATCTGTATGTATAGTGACCTCAAAAAGAAATATGCAGAAGACTTGAAAGTGAACTAAATATGCTAGACCACACCATATACCTCCACAGATAACATCAGTGACAAAACGAACATGTTCAGTGCCAGTGGCAAGTGGCACTGTGGCAACCTCACATTAATCACACTCAGCCATGCACCAAATCAGGGAGGAATCTGTTTACATCCCATGCCGTGTTTTCGCCGATTGGCACAGCAATGCAGAGGAGAAAGGCATCGATCTATACGTTAAACCACCCAAAAGACGTGCTCAAATCCCTACACCACCGTAGCAGCAAATCCCTACAGTCTCCTCCCACTCGGCGAGGAGGAGCTCCCATCACCTCCGGACCAAAACGAGGTAGGGATTGGGGAAATCGAAACCGAACGGGGAAAAAAGAAACGGCCAATCGGGAGCGCGGGGAGTGGAGGAGGATAAGGAGGCTACCACTGACGGAGACGCGTTGGTGAAGTGAAGATCGGTGGCGCGCCGCTCGTCGCCGCCGCTGCCGCTTCTCGCCTCTCGGCCGGCCGGAGTGGGCGGCGGCGGGCAGCAGGCCGGGGGCAGCGGCTGGGGAGGGCCGGCCGAGGAGGGGCGGCGGGGAGAGGCGGCGCCGGCCGGGCAGGAGGCCGGCGGGCGCGGCGGCGCGGCTGGGCCCGGCACGGGGAGGGGAACCTGGCCAGGGGCAGCGCCTGGAGGCCGGCCGGGGCGGCGGCCGGCCAGGGACCGATGGGCGGGGCGGGGGCGTCGGGCGGAGCGGGACTCGGCGGCGTCGGGGCGGGGCCGAGCGACGTGGCGGCGGCGTCGGGCGGGGCCGGGCGACGGGCACAGCGGCGGCGGCGGGCGGCGGGGGGAGAAGAGAAGAGAAGCGTGCGCGTGTGGGAGAAGAAATGAGAAAGAAGAAGGCCCGAAACGACTAAGTGTTTACCGGGTCTGCCGAGTGCCCCCGATCCGGCGCACGGCAAACTAAATGTTTGCTGAGTGCCTAAATGTTTGCCGAGTGCTCCCCACACGGCACTCGGCAAACATTTGATTTTCTTTTTTTTTTTACAGCATACAGTTTTCAATTTTAGATAATTTTTCGGTGGACACTATGATTCAAACAAAAAATTTATCAAAATAAAAGTTTCATAAATTCTCGAGATCTACAACTTTTATTTTCATAATTTTGGCATCCGAGATTTTAAAAAATTCAAATTTCAAAAATTGAGAAATTCAAACGTACTTTACGTCAAATTTCAAAAATCGACAATTTGATTTCAAATAAAAAAGTTGTTGACATGACAGTTTCATAACTTCTCGAGATATACGACTTTTATTTTTAGTATTTCTCCATCCGAAATTGTTTCCAAAATTCAAATTTTCAAATTGAGAAATTCAAACAATTTTTCCGCTGACAATTTGAATTCAAATAAAAAAAGTGTTCAACAGCAAAGATGTGTAACTTATGCAGATCTACAACTTTTATTTTGATCTATTTTTTCAAAAATAATTATAGACGCGTTGTCTATATATTCCGAATATCCTTCTTCGAGTTTCGGAAAACTATCCGGGAGCTCTAGGATTTTTGAATAAATTACTAGCGCTTTGTTGAATAAAAAAATACCAAAATAAGAAGTGTAGATGTTGTCAAAATATACAACTTTGCAGTTCAAAATTTTTTTATTTGAATTAATTTAGAGACCCAAACAATTCATTGAAATTATCTTTGCCGAGTGTAATGGGGAAAACACTCGGCAAAAAGGACATTTTGCCGTGTGCTGGCGCGGAGCACACGGCAAAGAGGTTTCTTTGCCGAGTGCCACGCTTGCGTCGGCAAAAAATAAAAATTTTGCCGTGTGTTCCTTTTTGCCGAGTACCTGGGCCCACCTCGTTCAACGGCCGTCAACAAAATTCTAACGGGCGTCAAAGTTTGCCGGCCCGTTTGCCGTGTGTTGCCCACGTGGCACACGGCAAAGTGTGATCTTTGCCGTGTGCCGGACGGTTGGCACTCGGCCAAGCTTTGTATGCCGGGTGCCTATTTTTTGCCGAGTGCGGCACTCGGCAAATAGTTTTTTTGCCATGTGCCCGAGATAAAGCGCTCGGCAAACTCTGTGGCACACGGCAAACGGGGGGTTTCCCGTAGTGATGGATATGTTTACTGCATGACAGCACTGTAAAAGCATGAGGATGTAAGAGAGAAAGCTATCAGAATTGCGTACCACTGAAGGATAAGCTGACAACTGCGAGTGTGTAGCTTCCGACAAACCTTTTGAGTATCAGACTATTACGGAGACCATCACGACTCTCCAAATAACCGGGAGACTCCTTATAGTAATTGCAGCCACCACAGTTAAAACGGACACAATCGCCGGGGCCACCGTACCTACACTGGTCTTCACTCTCTTCTCCAAAACTAACATTAGCTGTTAGCAAGGATGGCATGCTTTGAAGAAGCGGTCCTACCAGCACACTGGATTAGCTACAGTGAAGGGCTACTTCCAGTAAACTCACAGCACGTACGTCACGCTCAGGTGCTTCACGGACGGAGATGATCTCTTTGCAGCGTCAATGACGCAGCTATCCATCTTCAGCTCAACAAGCGCAGTACAGCCTGAAAGATCCAGAACACTGCCACCGATAATTAGGTAGCCAAAATCGATCTTCGTGAGGTGCTGGGAGATGCCGCACTAACGTTGCAGAGCAGAGCGAGAAAGATCCATTTACTCGGTAGCGTTCTAATATCGACGAGGGAGCCAGAGTCCACCTCAAAGCAGCACGAGTCAAGAGGCGCCTGTGATTCTTGGCGGAGGCGGAGCAGGTGGTCCATGAAGGGTTCGAACCTGTCTTCGTTGCGCCACCACTTGACGCCGGCGAAACTGATCGCCGGCGCGGATATCCAGAGGTCGCGCCAGCGCTGCGCGAGGACGCACGCCCGCATCGCGAGGATTTGGTGGAGAACGCCATCTGGGAGGGCGCCGATTCGGTACACCGGAGCAGCCCTGCTCGCCGTGGATCTCCTCGCCGACCTCGGCGGCATCCTGTCGAACGGGCGTCCTCGCTGCAAGACACGGAGAGAAAGGGCACGTCAGCCGCCAACACACCGAAAGTGGGAGAAGGGGGAGAGAGGTACTACCGTCCGGTCTTTTGCATGAGTTTGACATTTTCCTTGAGTATTTTTGTGAATTGTATATTGATTTTTCTGTAGATTTTAGAATTCACAAACAATTTCTGTGGAATAAAGAATTTTTGTTAAATTTGGAAAACGTGAGGGTCATTGAAATTTGCGCCATATGGCTTGCCACATAGCCGAGGGAGCACCGTATCTGGCCCTAGAGGCACCAGATCGGAGCCAGGTCAATCCTACAGGTAGGGCGGGCCATAGTTAAGTTTTGATTGGACAATGTTTGAGATTCGTGTAACGGCTCAGATTCGCGTGGGTGGAGATATGAAAGGCTGAGAGGCTGCCACATGTTGCTTTCTGGTTGGGGCGGGTGGGTGGGAGGAAAAAATTAATCATTTTCAAACTTGAAACGCATTTTTCTCCCAAATCGTAAGTTCGTTTTCGAAAATTTTTTGTTAACATTTGCATGTACTGTGTCAACATTTTTTTTACAGTGCCAAACATTTTTTTTGTACTAGATCAACATTTTTCAAAATATTGATTTCATGTCTACAAATTGTTGATAGATTTATAGAAATGTTGACTCTTCTATTTCAAAATATTGATGGGCTGGGTTATTCAAATTTGATGGGCTATTGGGCTGTTCTATTGGTTGGTAATTATAGGACGCCCTATGCATAGGAGCTCCCGAGGAGCCAAGCCTTGGCCATGGCGGCCAGGCTAGCTCGCCTGGCGACGATGGCGCTAGCTCCGAGAGGAGGATCAACCCTCTGGCGACCTTTTGGAAAATAAAGGGCACATGCGGGACTAGTGCGACGGCAAGACTCCATTTGTGGGGGCAGCGAGCGGCGACGGCGCCGGGATGCATCGGAGCTGCTGGGTTGGTGGTTCGATCGGCGACGATGGTGGTCGACAAACCAAGCCGTGTGAGGAAGAAGATCGTCTCCCGTTTCCGCAACGCTAGGAAACACCTTGTTTTGCAATGTTTTCGATTCCGGAATAGGCTTTCGTGGCCCTACTCATGCTTTTTTTTTCCCTCGAAAAGTGCCGCATTCACTCTCTCCTTAATCTTAGTACTCCTCCGTCCCAGAATATAAGCATTCCAGGGTTTGGTCAAAGTCAAGCTTCTTTAACTTTGACCATCAATAGCAAAATATTTATAGCACTCTATTATATATAGTTGATGTTGTTAGATTCATCGTGAAATCAACTATCCTAATATGCAACTCTTCATATTTAAAATATTTTATTTTTATAGCTATTGCTAGTCAAAGTTGAACCTGGTTGACTTTCAACAAACCTAGGAATGCTTATATTCTGGGACGGAGGTAGTACTTCGATTAGGCCATCTTGCTATTGACATATTAAGTGATTAAAGAAATTTTATTCTGTTTCCTTAAGCATTCCGAGCAAATTAAATAATGCTTCTGATACATTGACTAAAGTGTTTAAAAAATGTATCAAGTTTTCTTGAATATGGGAAGAGGTGTGGTAAAGAGTAAATCTCATGACATTCTATTCTTTTGTGCTAACCATTACTGGCTGCTGCGATGGATAAAAAAAATTTGTGGTGCTCGCCTATCCCTATTGTGTAATTAGGTTTCATGCAAACATAAACTGTATGAGCACGCAGGATCTGTAAATCTCAAACCATAAATTAAAAACCACTCAGCATCAAAAGATGAAAATTTTGATAGATAGAAATACTTGCGAATCCTCATTACCCCTGGCAATAGCAACGGAGAAATTAAGGCTTAATTCTCGAAACAAAAACCAACATTAAATGACATGAATGGAAGTATTTCCACACAATACTACAAGTTTAAGAACATTTAAACAGCTAACAGCAGATTCAGAAGAGAAGACTGGTCAAACTTGAGACGGAACAAAAGTTTCAAATTATTCAAAATAATCCGTTGTTACTAAGGATAATAACACGACTTCTAACTTTTAATCCATTAGATGTTTGTAAATTAAACAACAGATAGAAGATCCATCAACAGGCTGCTGAATATCGCGACTTCGTCTTGACCCAAAAGCAAACCTAACTGAAACCTGCATGAGAAATATAATCGTCAAAGACTTCACAGATTGATAAAACAGGACTGCGAAAAGGACATTGAAATGCATGAATTTTCCAAGGGTGTGCTAGTCATTTCTTATTTCTACTTTTTTCTCAAAATAATGCATCGCATTTTTCTCAAAAAAAAAAGACTTTTTTTATTTGAAGAGCACAAAAAATAACACATCGAAGAGACACTTAAGTGAATTGATGTGCTTTCGTATAGAATTCCTGCCCTTAGAACACATTGTATTTAGTACAGTAACACGGTGAAACTACTAACTTGGTTGACATTATTATCAACATATTAGAAACTACATATGATGGAAGAAAATAAAAAATTGATTATGATGTATGAATTCTTATAATAGTAACAAAAGGACACAAATGCATGATGAATTCAGCTATGTACTCTGTAGAAACTGTGTAGCGTAAGTTTCTTATTACGCATTTTGATCTTAATGTCAAAAAAGTGTATAAAGACGAAAAATATCTCCATAGGGGAAGTAAATATTTTTTTTACATATAATTAGAACACAGAGGAAGCTCTAATTTAACATCAGTGATGTCAGGATATGGTGGGTTATGGTTGAGAATTAAATTGTTTCATTCATATTATCAGGAAAATAAACTAGTATTTATCAGAAAATTAATGATTAAACTAACATGAAGGAACGAATAAATATGAATATTACCATGGATAATTTTTTATTCACTCGTTAATTTCAAATGGGAGGATTTTCATTTCCATATTTGAAAATGTAATTTTTCTACCAGAGTTTGACACGAGCAAATGTGCCGCTTGTGTAGATACTACTAGACTAGAAGCATTAAAAATCTCAGGATGCAGTTTTTTTTTCTCGGATACACAGGAGAGCTGCATGTCTTTTTATTGTAGTGAAGAAAAGACAAATTGGAAAAACACAAATAGAAAAAACTAACTAAGAAATACACAAGAGAAAAATGATCCCGATACAATTCGAGCTTAGGCTTCCCCAAGCAACTGACCCAGCCCAAAATTGTTGAGGGCACGGGATAGCATGCAATCATCCTTGGGAGAAGGACTGTATTGCGAAATAATTAAACAAAAGCGCAACAGGTGTAAAAATATTGGGAAAACAAAACAGTAACAGCTTCTTTGTCTATGTTACTCCCTGTTCTCTAAACCAATCAAATGATCTGTTTATCCCTCAAGAAGGCCTGTGTTTTTGTACCTCTAAATGGAGCTCAAACCATCATTTTGAAAGTTAAAAACCTGCAAGGAGCCCAAGAAAAAACACTCAGAAAGGGCATTTCATAAATAAATAGCAATTTTTGATTAATTGCAAACAATCGTAAAAAAAATTGAAAGGATAAGAACTTCACTTGGACCTGCATCATGTGCTAGCTTTTCATTTTTATTACGAGGTTGGATGAATTTAATTAAATAAGATGAAAAAAGGTATCATGTAGTCCTTATACAAACAATTAATACTGAGATTAGTGGTAATAAAGTTTACAATAAATTGAGCCGCATATAAGGAAGGGCACCAGTCACAGGAGGACAATCGTTGGTTGTATGAATGGAAACCAGAAACTGGATAACTTTTTAAAAACACTACAATGCATCGAACTGGGCAAATAATTTAGACATGTCAAACATCATAACGCTGTAAACTTAAGTTTATGAAACAACTCACATGTTCAACAAGATATGCTGATTTTTCTTTACTAAATAGTGTGAGTTTTCCGTTGCAATTAAGTTTATTAAATACCAATGGAGAAAGTTTATTTCTCCTCTCTAGTGATGGATTTGTTAGCTACAAATGTCATTGTCTCAGTAGAACTTACAGCCAGATCTTAGGTTAAACTTTTGGATATCAATTTGCTCCTCTTGTACTCCAGAGGCAGCTAAGATCCTCAGAATTTGGGTAACCGTCGCATCAACCTCACAGCATGTTATATTAATTGTCTCAAGATTGTCAGATACAAATGATTGCTCCTGTTGTTTGCATCTTTCTTCTGTTGTCACAGAATATTCATGAACCTATAACAATACATAATTTACTAACAAATGAACAGTGGATGAACATTAACGGCAGAGAGCTCAAATTGAAAAATATGAATACCTCAAAAAGTTTCAGTGTAAGCTCCTCAAGGATTGGTGAATGTTGGAGGAACCAAATTAGTCCACTGAAGTCATCAGTCACAAACCAATCAAGGAGTACCAAGGTCTTTAGATTGCTAAATGTAGGGCAGCATTTTAGATCCCTGCTGAAAACAAACTAGCCGAAGAGAATTGTAGCAAAGATCAGAAAAGGAATCAGCATATTAAAGATGTGTATCATATCCCACGAAAAAAAGATTTGTGTATCATTACATATCGCAGTAAATTTTGAATATTTCTTTTAATTTATTCGACAGTTAAAATTCGAAACCAACAAGAAGCATAGTTGAACGTGCTGACTAAATAGAACAGATTAATCAGATGCCTGGTATAGACACATTTTGAGGAAAGAATACAGCTATATGTTTAATAGCGAATAAGCTGACAATAAATAACAACGAACAATAATCACTAGCCGTCCCTTTATTTCTCGAATGCACCTATATTTGTACAATTGTAGTAACCGGATAGCATGATGATCATAAATAATCAATATAGATTGTTCGAATGAAATATGATGACATGAAAGAACCAAACCACGTTCCATCAATAAAGAAAAGAGAACCAAAAGACGATTTAAGGGGTTATTGCATACAAAACATAAAGCTAGCTTATGTCTAATGGTGCACATAATTCATACATTAGTGCAGTGATAAAGAGGGAGGCAATCAAAGAAAGAGACTTTTGGAGACTTTTAGAACTAAATAAGCATCAGGAGCTAGCAGATAAGAAGAGCAAGATTACCACTTCAGGATAAGTTGACACATGCAGGTATGTAGCTTCTGACAGCCCACTTAGAAGCAAACAGCTTGTGTGGTCATTATGAGGCCCATAGTAATGTCGACAACCATCACAGATGTTAGAGCCACAACCATGAACGCTGTTGTAACATAGATCAAAGCAATAGCGTGGATCAAGTTCAACAGCTGCATATTGTAACGATGGCATCCATTCAAGCACTGGAGTCCTTTGTTCACAGTACAAGGTCAACGAAACAAGACTTGGTGTGCGGATCCGAGTTCGGGCCATGGGAAAAAAAGAAATGTCAGTGGCGCTCAGATGCTGCAACGATGGGGACAAAATTTCTTCAGAACCGAGGTGGGCATTATCAATTGCCAGATCCAGCAGTGCTGGACAGCCTGTAAATCCAGGTCGTCCTCGAACGCTACACCGGTGAGCTTTAACTTGGTCAGATGTTCCGAAGCAAGAGTCCAGCGGTGCGGTTTCAATTCCAAGCGCTGGTCAGAAGCAGGGTTATAGAAGTAGAAGTCTAGCTCTCGGACCATGCAACCCAGAGCGCACCGGATCCAGCCATCCACCAGCCCCACATCGAAGGTCCTCTCTTCTAAGTCTTCTTCCTCGGGGCCCTCGGGGCGGCCGGGGCTCCGAGGCGGCGGCGGCGCATCAGGCGGGACACGAACATGGAGAACGTAGCGTCGGTCCCCCACCAGGTGATGTGGAGATGGGGGGATCCCATCCACAGGTGGCGCCAGGAACTGGCGAGCACGGACGTCCACACGGCCTCGTGCGCCGGGAGGAAAGACAGGGCGCTGATGCGGTCCTCCTCCATTCCGTCGATCGCTGCGACGGCACCGGAACACAAGCTGAGTGAATTACCCGGCTCGCCGGCGGCGGCAGAGGTGAGGCGATGGGAACTGTGGGATCTATAGAGAGGGATATGTAGGCGTCATCTGGACCATCGATCGGGATTCCCTGCCCGTCCGCCTCCCGATTACCGTCAACGAATTGAAAGCTTCGTTTCAATTCCACAACGCTTTGGATTCCCAAGTATGCGGCTGATCCCGTTCCAAAAATCTCTACCTTCTCGTGATAACGAGGCTGCCAGGAAATTAATTTCGAACAATGCTGACTATATTTCCCTTTCTTTATTTTTTTTTTTTTGTAAAACACGATTGAGACCCATGCGCTCGATCACAGCCTCACATACACGTTTGAGCGCTCACTCATAGAAACACATGCATACATACCCTACCCTGTGAATGACTACAAGAGACTAGATGGCGTGAGACGGGGGTATTGCCCGCCACTAAAAAGAAAACTAGTGTAATCAATAACATTCATATAGCAGCCTCAATTGTGTGAGAATAACTTTAGCGGGGGAACCTATACGCGGTATGGCAGCAGCCTGCGATGTAGGTTGTCAGAATAGAATAGCACGGCTGACAAACATGAAGAGAGTATATAGGAAACAAAGAGATATACATTACAGAGGCCTGTGCATATATATGTCATTGTGGTGGTTCATGAATTCTATTGCCATGAATTACTAAAACACGGAAAATATATGTCATTTGAAGTTATCGTCCTACGTAACCGGCCGGGTGATCATTCCGATCTTAACTTAGTAGATATTGACATGCTTCTACACCAATGCCTATGTATCTGATATTGTGATCGAGGGAGAAATCTGAAATTTATATCCAATCTGAACTTAGCATGCATATTCAGGAGAGCAATGAATTTGAATGGTAAGTGTAGGATTGGATATAGTGCACTGACACATAGCTGACAATAAAAAACGGAGAAATAGGGGATGAAATACTGCACACAATACACAGCGATAGATCTTCAGACCCCATCATTTGTTTGAAGCCAGTATGGTGCACTGACACATAGCTGACAATAAAAAACGGAGAAATAGGGGATGAAATACTGCACACAATACACAGCGATAGATCTTCAGACCCCATCATTTGTTTGAAGCCAGTACAGAGCCCTTTTTAGCATCATACACACCATCGATAATAGTCATAACGGAAATCTTAGCCAACTGTGATCAAGTTTTCTACTATCATTCCAGCAATGAAACGGAGCCTGATTGCCAAATTGCATAAGAAGCGTTAGCGGCTTAGATTTTCTTGACACACATAAACCTGTAGACGCATAACCAAAAAAAAAACACACCATAAGACTTGGGAAATTTCAACAACATTATCATGGACCTGAGATGCAGAGTCATTAATACAGAAATTGTAAAAGGAAAGAATAATTGAAATGTGCTAGCTAGCTTTCTAAGGACAACCCGACTAGCTCTATTTCCCCTAACTATAAGTTTCTTGCCAGAAATAAATTGTTCTGGACACTTAAAAAGCAGTTTGCTTGAAGCGGGAAGAAAGATTATTAACTGACGCTGACAAGTTAAACACAATGGAGGATCACAAATTTTCATATTGGCCGTGGTGTGCGATTTCCAATGGAAGAAGTTACTGTGACACCCCGTGTCACTGTAGCCAAACTACAGAAAGCATCCCAAAAATTGAACCAAAAAAATCACTTCAAGCAATTTGAATTAAACAATCAATGTTCAAATAATTGTCAAAACCAAACCTTGTGAAGGAATTCAAATTTTCTATCACAGCTTGACCCAACAAAAAATTTCCTGGAAAGCTCTTCAGAAATGAGAATTTTGGATTTTGCCATGATTTTTGAAATTTTTAATGAAGTGAGCACAAACAGATGAGTTCCTGAATTTTTATTTCAAATTCTGTTGCTCAAAATCACAGAGACCCAATGAGAAAGTTGGAGCTGGATGTCTTCTCTTTATCTGCAGAATTTTCTGTAACTTTTGGAGAACGGGACGAACCAGAGTTACTTCGGAGAACATTGCTGGATTTAATTCGAGGAAAAAGAAAAGAGTGCCAGGGGCCACCTGTCAGCCTCTTCGGGCCCGCGCCTTCCTCCTCCATTGGGCATCGCCGGCGGCGGACGCCGCGTGGTCGCTGACCACCGGGCGCGCTCCCGCGCCTCGGTCCCGCTCTGTCCCAACTCCGCTGCTTAAAGCTTGGCTCTCCCCCGGTCAACTAGCCTAGCTCCCTCCTCGCCGCCATCCCCTTTGCTTGCACTCTCCGTCGACTAGCCGAGCTCACTCGCAGCCGCCGCCAATCTTCCGGCGGAGCCGTCCCACAAGAATATCAGGTTCGTCGTCCTCGAGTTCGGCATGGCCACCATTCTCCCTAATCCGCCATGAGTCGCGCGGATGGAGTCGTCATCCCTGAGTCTGGCCGATGTCCTTCTATCGCGCCGCCGTCAATTTCCCTCCTCCCGGTGAGCTCCTCGACTCCTTGTTGCGCAAGCGGATGCACCACTCCTTCGTTCTCCTTCCCCGCTCACCTCGTCGTCATTTCCCCTCAGACTAGAGCTTTTCCCCGCAGCCGTCACGAAGAGCTCCACGCCGCCGACCACTACGGGCTTCCTCGATGAAAAGTTTGACCGCGAGTGATATCTCGCCGAGGTGAGGCTCCCAGAACCCTCCGCTCTCTCTCTCTCTCTTTCCCCGTAGCTCGGGTTCACCGTCGTACTAGCTCGTCAGAGCTTCGTCGCTCACCGCCGACCTTTTCCGCTCATCGCCATCGAGTTCATGCGCCAACCCTGAATTCCCCGCGACGCTCCGAGTCATCCAGTACCCTCGCTTTACCGAAGCTCTACCGGGAAGCCGCACCGGTGAGCGCGCCGCCGCACTTCGGTCTTCACCAGCGAGTCGGCAACCTCCCCGGTTAGATCGAGTCATGGCCCAGTCCATGGCACATCCGGCCAAGATTCGTGGCCAGCTCTTTTTCTTATTTCTCGAATTTCTTTGGGCGGCGGCTGAGGAAGGGGACTGAAAATAACGGGCAACATAGGAACCCTATAGTGTGAATATTTATAATTATACCCCACATGTCAGGTAGTTAAGCGGGCAAACAGGCAAGCGGACACGGGCAAAGGTTTTTTTTTGCCCGTTGGGTTTGAAATGGTGCCCGTGCCCGTGCCCGCGGGCACAAACTCACGCCCACATCCGCGCCCAATGAGCATTTGCCCGCGGGCATGCGGGTAAACCTTGCCCTTTGCCATCTCTAGTTCGCACCC
This sequence comes from Eragrostis nindensis, assembly GCA_012490785.1. NCBI lineage: Eukaryota > Viridiplantae > Streptophyta > Magnoliopsida > Poales > Poaceae > Eragrostis > Eragrostis nindensis. The sequence goes on along the minus strand of JAAXCT010000572.1, from coordinate 334,801 downwards.
CTACTGATTATATTTATATGTAAATAAAATTGATCATCATGTACATGACTTCAAGGAGGTAAAAAGGAAAAGATAAAAAACAAAAAAGCCTTGGAAAATGAAAATTTTGAATAATGTTACTTCTTCATAACCCCAAAACGAAACCCTGCATAAAAGAAAATGAAAATTTTAGTGTCTTGACAAATTGATAAAACATAATCACGGGAAGGACCATTTTTCAATGGCCATCCGTGCATATATTTTACTCTTCTTTATAAACATGTAGCGTTTCTAAGTGTCTTCTGACCATTTTTCCCCCACTGTAACCCACAGCACGTAGAAGCAGACCTTATTTTGGTTACTCAACCATGATAATTAAGTTAACACAATGGCTGTGACAAATTACTGAACCAATTGAACATTACATCTGTTTTCGCTCCGTCTGTTTTCTCGAAAATTTGTAGCAAACATAATGGACTAATGTCATCAATTTAAAACTAGAGGCAGTAGACTAGGAGCATGTACGTATAATCTTAGTAAAGAAACGATTTTGATAAATCATAAACAGAAGCTAAAATGTTACTGCATTTTAGAAGTTTTAAATCAGCCATCATCTAGGATCAAGAGCTCCTATCAAGAATGTAAATAATTCTCTCCCAAACGTGTTCAGTCCATCAATAAGAATAAACATAAAATCATTATTATGAATATACATCAGCCATAGAGGATGCAAACTGCACAGTATCATTCTAGAATAATACAAAAGTTAATAGAAGCATCAAAGCGCAAGATCTTCTTACCCCCACTAGCTCAAACCAACACATTTAAATCTAGCATCTGCAAAAGAAACCGACAAAAGAAGCTAGTGCAGTCAGAGAGGACCTTTCAAAACTATGTGAGAAAGTCCAATGACTTGCTAAACAACTCTAAATTCACATGGACCAGCATGCATGTGTGCCATCTATTTTTTTTAACCAAGTTGGACGAATTTAATTAAATAAGGTGAAATAAATTATCATTTACTTCTTAAACCTTAAAAAGCATTATGCAGTCAGAAATAAATATTAGTGGACATGAAGTTTGCATTAAAATGGAAGTCACTTATTGGGAATAATGAATGGGCACAACTGAATCCATAGCTTAACTGAAGAATCATCTAGTAATATAATATAGGAGAAGGAACTGTTGTTGTCAAATTGAGCTTCACAAAGGACAACAATTACTTACAAGTAGGAATAATAAACTGGGCAAATAAATTAGACCATCTAAAAGAACTGCACATTATGATCAGATAAAACTACTTGATGTTGTCAACTTGATTACACCGATAGTGCCCATTCTAAAAGAATGTGCATATTTTGATTTGATAAAAACTTATTAAATGGATAATCCTTGTTTCTCCTTACTTTCAATGAATTTCCATACTGTACAATAAAAGTGTTATTGTGTCAATAGAAACTCACAGCCAGATTTTGTAGGAGAACTTTGGATATAGATTTGCTCCAGTGGTACTCCAGAGGCAGCTAAGATGTTCAGAATTTTGATAACGATTGCATCAACCTCACGACATTTGATTTCAGATGTCTTAAGACGATCAGATACAACAGATGGTTCCAGGGGTTTACATTTTCCTTCTGTTCTCATGGAATCTCTTTGCACCTATAGACATGTTTTACTAACTGAGTCAACCAATCAAGATGGTAAGTCCAGTAGCACAGAGATGAAAATCAACATATCAATACCTCTAAAAGTTGAAGTGTAAGCTTCTCGAGAATTGGAGAATTTTGGAGGAACCAAATTAGTCCACTGAAGTCTTCTGCCACAAACCAATCAGTAAGCGCCAAATTCTTTAGGTTAAAAAATGTGGGGCAACATTTTATATCCCTCCTGAAGACAAACTAACGAAAGAGCAAAGTGGCAAAGATCAGATAAGGAATTTTGAGGAATTGAGGTGTATGGTATAATAATAAACTGTGAATGTATCATGAGCAGACAACAAGAGCAAGACAATTACCAAATTAGGATGAGCTAACAACTCCCGGTTTCTAGCTTCTGCCAAGCCATTCAGAAGGAGACAGGTTCTGTGGTCATTATGAGGCCCATAGTAATCTCCACAACCACGACAGGTGCCACAACCATGAATGCTGAGAGTATCACATTGATCGGAGGCATAGCATTTATCAAGTTGAACAGACGCAGATATTAACGATGGCGTCCTTTGAAGCAGCAACGGAGCCCTGTTCAAACAGTCTTTCAAGTCCAACGAAAGAAGGTTTGGCGCACGAATTCGAGTGCGCTTCACGTCACAAAAGCAACAGTTAGTAATGCTCAGACGCCGCAACGACGGAGACCAGATTTCGTTAGGAACGAGGTCGGAGCTATCAATTCCCAGACCGGACAGTGCTGGACAGCTCGAAAAATCAAGGTCGTCGCAGACATACACACCGACAAGATGCATCCTTGTTAGATGTTCCGAGGCAAGAGCCCCGGGTTCCAACTCCAAGCGCTCTACTCTCCAGTAGCGATGGTAGAAGTCGACCACGAGTTCTCGGACGTTGCAACGCAGAGCACTCCGGATCCAGCCATTCACGGGTGTCGTGTCGAGTTCCTCCTCCTCCTCCTCCTCCTCCTCCTCCTCATCCTCATCCGCATCCAAATCGAAACGACAAGAATCAAGCGGCGCCCACGAGGCGGCTCGATTGCTGGAGGCTGGGGCGCCGAGGCGGCGGAGCTGCAGCAGGCGGGACACGAACTCGGAGAAATTGGCGGCGGTCCCCCAGAAGGTGATGTTCAGAGCGGGGGATCGCGTCCAGAGGTCGCGCCAGGAGCGAGCGAGCACGGACGTCCGCACGGCCTCGTGCGCTGGGAGGAACGACAGCACGTGCTCGCGGATGCCGTCAGGAAGGGCGCTGATGCGGTCCTTCGCCATCCCGTCGCTGCGACAGGGAAATTGGAAGAGAGAGGTAGGGGTGAAAAGTAGCGACTCATAGGGTCACCTCCGACCTTCAAACAAATGAACTAGATTTCCAAAATGAGCCTTATTTTGGAAATTTAGTTCATTGTTTGAACTAAAAAGGGTCGGAGGTTACCTTAAGGGCACTTATTTACGCCCCTAGAGAGAGGTAGGGGAGCGTGGTTCTTTTTTTCTTGCCCAGCTAGCCGGCGGCGGCGGCACGGGAGAGGAGAGGTGAGGCGAGGGAGCTGCACGATCGCATTGCCGGAGTTTATTTCTCTCCGCATGTGTAGGTGTCATCTGGGCCTTTGGTAGTTCTGCCACTTCAGGACTCCCTGAGAGAAAAGTGGTTTTTTTACAAAATGGTCCTTTTGAATGAAATTTTTCACTTCTGGACCCCTGGTGAAAAGATTTCTAAGAATAGATCCTTTTTCTGGGCGCCGTGTCTTTTGGCGATCAGGTCAGATAGGTGGGCGCCAAATCTATTGGCGCCCACCTATTGTAGGTGGGCGCCAAAAGACACGGCGCCCACGCTTGGACGCAGTCACACGCGCGAATGTTGAACTGATATGGTGAGCGCCAGAACCATTGGCGACCAGGTCCCATAGGTGGGCGCCAAAAGACGTGGCGCCCACCCGTGCAACCTGAGCGCCAACAGACGTGGCGCTCAGAAAAGGGTCCATTCCTGTAAATCTTTGCGTCAGTGGTCCGAATGCGAAAAACTTTAATCAAAAGGTCTATTTTGTAAAAAAAACCACTGAGAGAAAACGTGAGCGGCCCATCTTCCTTGTTCCACCATTTTTCTCAGTTGTGCCGGGTGCTTTTACTGATTGTTGCAGCCCATTTTCACAATTGTTCCGGATCCTTTTCCATTTGTTCTTGTTTCTTTTCCCAAATGTTTCAGGTAAAGGATAGTTTTGTTCCGGCCCATCTCCCCTATTGTTCCAAGTCCTCTCTGCCCCCATCAACCTCACATCATGGTCCACGGCGCCTCACCAGAGCCGTGGCGACAAGCGGGCACGTAGCTGGGGCGACAAGCGGTGGCCATGGCGGCGCATGCGTCCAACCGGGAGCGCGGAGGCCACGGCGGCTAAGGCGTCCATTCAAGGGAGCGCGCGGGGGTGTCGTGTCAAGCGAGGAAGGGCGGCGAGGGCGCCTATAGCCAGCAGGGGCGGCGGGAGCGAGCAAGGAAGGGCAGATCCGGCGGCCCTTCCTTGCTTGACATTTTATTTCTCGCCGCATGGGGGATTCGGCTGCGAAGTGGGGCTCCTGGGTGCCAGCAAGACGCTGGAGCACCCAGCCCATATCGGCATAGAAGGCTCGTGGCCCGCCCAGCCGCTCATCCTCTTCATCAACCACAGCCCTCGGGGTGCTCGCCGTCTATGCCTCCAGGGTTTTCCTATATGTAGATCGTCCTATGGAAGTCAATCTGTAGATCAGTGTTTGAGATTCCTGTTTTCTTCTCTGACACAACGCCCGCAGCTGCTCCCTTCCACGACGCCGTGTCTGGCTCGCCACCCGCGTCCCTCCTCCGCTCCGGCGTGGCGCCTGCTCCTCCCTCAGATCCGGCGTCTGCGTCCTTCCTCCTCCTCCGGCGCGGCTTCCACGGCGGCCACCTGCGCCCATCTCCCTCCAACCCATGTTGCTCTCTGTGTTTTCTCCGTCGTGTCGCTGCTCGTCGTCGCTCCCCGTCGTGCCGCTGCTCGGTGTTGTCGTGTCGCTGCTCTCTATTGTCATGTCGCTCGATGTCATGTCAGCGTGATTGGGGACGGAGCGACAGAGCGCAAATGGTGGCGGCTTGAGGAAGACGGCAGGCCATGGGCCAATCTACATAACTACATAACTAAAGTGTCATTGAGCTGATAGAAACTCACAGCCAGATCCTGTAGAACTTTGGATATTAATTTTCTCCAGTGGTACTCCAGAGGCAGCTAAAATGTTCAGAATTTCAATAACCATTGCATCAACCTCATGACGCTTGATTTCAGCTTTCTTAAGACGGTCTGATACAACAGATGGTTTCAGAGGTTTGCATCTTCCTTCTGTTCTCATAGAATTTATATGCGCCTGTAGAGTAATACACATTTTACTAAACGAGTCAAAGATGGTAACTTTAGTACACATATAGCTGAAATCAACATATTAATGTTACCTCTGAAAGATGAAGTGTAAGCTTCTCGAGAATTGGTGAATGTTTGAGGAACCCAATTAGTCCACTGAAGTCATCAGCCGCAAACCAATCTTTAAGCACCAAATTCTTTAGATTCCAAAATGTGGGGCAACATTTTATATCCCTGCTGAAAACAAACTAGTAGGCAAAGAACAAAGTAGCAAATACAAGATCAGGAACCAATAACTTTTCAGATGAGTATCGTACAACACTGAATGGTGAATATTTCTTCTCGTTGAAGAGTTAAAAGTCCAGACTAACTAGAAGTCTAGATGAACGTGCTAACTAATCAAAAAGATTTAACCACCACTCGACAATCATTATTTGTCCTATAGTTCATTTTCGTACGAGAATTTCATGAACTCCAGGTGTACAGATTCTATACATAGCATAGCATGACGAGCATGAATAAACGGTATACGTACATTCATATGTTAGAGCAATCGTGTAGAGGAGGTAGTCTAAGAAAACGACATTGAGATGAACAGAACTAAATAAATATCAGGAGCAGAAAACAAGAGCAGGACTATTACCACTTCAGGAGGGGCTGAAAACGTCAAGTTTGTAGCTTCCGACAAACCACGTAGAAGCACACAGCTTGTGCGGTCATTATTAGCTAGGCCCATAGTAATCCCTACACCCCTCACATTTGTACTCTTCGCCACAACCATGAATGGTACTAGTATCGATACATTGATCCATGTAACGACTATGGTAAAGTTCAACAGCTGCAGATTCCAAGGATGGCATCCTTCTGTAACGCCCTGAAAATTCACCCTGAAAATTTAAATACAAATCGAAACTGTAATCGGAAGTTTTCAAAACTTTTCAAAACCTTTCCCTCTCGCTTTTCCGTTCTGGGCCGTTTCCAGCCCAACTTTCCGTCTCCCTCCTTTCTTTTCCGGCCCAACCTCCACCTGCACGACCTATCCCATCGCTCTGTACCGTCCAGCAGCTAGACGACACACTGACTGGCCGCTTTTCTCGCTGAGCGCTCGCATCCCGTCGCTCCAAAGCCGCACGGCGCGCCCGTCCGTGCCCACTTGCCTGTGCCGCTGCCGCTTCCGTCTCATCGCTCTGCCCCAGCCACGCCACAACGCGACGCACCGACTACCCGTTTTCCCCGCTGCTCGCTCGAGTCTCTTCACCATAACTCGCACGCCGACGCCGCTGCCGCTCTCGTCCCATCGCCTGCTCGCGCACGCCGCAAGCAGACGCACCGCCCACGCTCTGCTCTGCCTCCGTGGTCGCATCGCACAGCAACGCCTTCGCATCGCCAGCACTGCCGGGGCGTCCACACGCGAAGCCGTCGGTCCCGCCGTCCAATCCTTGCCGGCGAGGTCCCGCTTCGTCGCCTGCCTATAAAAAGCCCCAGCACGAGCTCCTTCACCGCCCAGCACCACCACCGAGCCACCATTCCCCTGCCCCAACTCCATCGAGCGCAAGTCCCCTGTCTCCCTCGTTCCCGACGGCCACACCATCGATTTCTCTCTGTAGCTCGCCTCTACCCCGGCCAAGCCGCAGGTGAGCACCACCAGGACCACCTCCACCTCCCTAGCCTGCTCAATCGCCATCTCCCTCGCTCAATCGAGCTCTCCCGGAGCAACCATGGCCGCCGCCACAGCTCTCCGTTGCAGCAGCCTCTCCCCACAACCAATCCCCAAATTTATGCCTCAAATGGAACCACGATAGCCTCCTCCTTCGATTCCCCAACTCCTAGCCATCCTCTCCCTCTTCCCCATGCCGGATTCGAAGCTCCCGAGCTCATCCACGGTGGACAAGAACAGAGGAAGACGATACCTCCCTGTATCGATCCATTTTCTCTTTCCCTTTTCTGTGTTGGGCATAAAATCCTCCGTGTTGGGCTCAGCCAACACCGGCCCACACATAACCTGGCCTTAAGTCCGAATACAAGCAGCAGCCCAGCTACGTGTCCCATTCTCCTTTCCTTTTTATTTTCGTAATTAATCCAAAGCCTCCACTGTAAAATCCGTATCTCCCTCGTCCGAGCTCCGATTGACCTCATTCTTCCTCCTAAATTCATCTAAAATTGAGCTCTATCCATTTCTACCAGTTTCATCTTTTATAGAGCTCATCTTCTATTCCTTTTGTATTTATTTGTGTTTGTTTGCTTGTTTGCCGGTCGCGTAGCTAACGGAGAGTACGAGTACGCGGAGGAGGAGGAGCAGGAACCAGGAGCCGGAGACTTCGAGCAGGAGCTCCCCGAAGACGTCAACGAAGGCAAGTCACAATCCGTTTTCCCTTTGATCATACTGCTCCTATGTTTTATAAACACAACCCGTAGCAGCCGTTTTATTGCATGAAACGATTATCCTTGTGTTTGCAAAACCTTTGTGTAGTATGACCAAGACCACTGAGCCTTATATTACCTGTCCTATATTATTCCCTGTTAAACCTAGGATATCCATGTATGACTATTATTTACGCATGGATGATTTCCTTGTTATAGAAATGCTTAGGACTGTGTATCACTAAATGCTCTACTTATACTTAGCTTTTGAAAATGTGAAAACCGTGATTGGTGTTGTGTGGTAGTAGTAAGGTTGGGTGATAACTAAAGAAAGATGAATGAATGAACTTGGGTTAGAGCTGAGGTGATCCTGATGATATTTATGGAAGATTAAGTGTCGCCTCTGTGGTGTGCTTATGACAAGTGATATGGGAGATGAATGCCGCCTCTGTGGTGGGTTCATATATGTGGAGATGATTGCCTTGGCTCGTATAAGGACCGAGTTGCTTGTGACATCCTACCTAGCCGTTTATTCAGTGCGACCACACTACCGTGTATGCGGCACGGCTTAGTCTAAATCCCGCCAGCTAGTCTGTTAATCGCCTGGAGGCTGGAGATGCAATGGGAGCCCATGGAGCAGGTGGACGTGATGCAGACGTGTGCGACCCGGTCGAAGACCTAGATCAGAGGCTAGACCCCTGGATAACTCCCATGGCGATTAGTCGGGACGATGCTGTGATGGGTAATGGCTTTGTGAGTCTTCACACCCACCCGCGCAGTGGCTTGTGATGCACTCAGATTGTGGGTACAGCGTACAACCTCTGCAGAGTGTTAAAATCTATTCGAATAGCCGAGTCCACGGTCACGGACATGGCTTTGGTTCGGTCCAAGAACTAGCATGGGGTGGGTGCTTATCTCCTTGATGTGTGAGTTGTTTTTGAGAATAGGTCCGGCCTTCCGCCGAAGGTTGTCGTGGACGGGGTGTCCGGCAACGTAAAACTTGACCAACCCCTTAATATCTTAATTTGATGCTTTTGCTAAAATGCTTTATAAACTGAACCCGTGCATGTGTAAAACTTGCTTTATTGCAATGTTAAACCTGATGGCCTTTACCTTGCTACTGCCAATTGCATACATTTATCCATTGACGGTAGGGTAAGGGTTGCGACTTGCTGAGTACTTTTGTACTCATTCTTGCTTGCTGATTACAGAGGAAGATCCAGACTTCGTCGACGCCGACGGTGAGGAAGACGATTGAGCTTGGTCTCGTCCGCACCCGAGCTGCCTGTGGCATTAGTCTACCGCTTAGTTGCTTCCGCTATGCCGTTTGATGACCTAGAAGTCATCTTCTGGTTTAGCTTTGTGTTTACTGTTGCCTATCTTCTAGTGTTCTTGTTGCTTCTTAATCGACCCCTGCCAGGTCGCGACTTGTAATATCACCTGTTGTAAGACTTGATTGTACCAGCGACTGATCCAGGGACTGGTATAATAAAGTGTTGTAGCTCCTGGGATAACCGGGGTGCTTCAGGTGGTATCAGAGCCGTGCTTGGCTGTAGGACGTGACCCTAGGCTTGGACGTGAAAATTATTTGCAAAAACTATTTTGGAAAAAAACTCCTTAGCTCTTTCCCCCTCTTTTGCAAAATCTAATTTAATCCCTCCTCTACAGATGGAAGAAGATGGATGGGTGACCGACAACTGCTTGGAGACCCCTGGCTTTCCAAAGGTGCTACGTGATCCCATGGTCAGACTTGGCATTATGGAGCCTGCCGAGTATGTTGGAAGAGAGTATGAAGAGTTTGGCACTGAGCGATGTGAAGTCACCATTCACATTGGAGCCAGTGATGACCACCCGGAGATGAAGCCCTGGAACGTGACTACTACTGGGTCACGATTCCCAGACACCTACCAAGCTGTGGCACGCAAGGCCCTTCGGTACTTGTGCCAGATGTATGAGAGGCCTATCGGTCGCTCGCCAATGAGGTTTTTCCCTCCCATGGAGAGAAACCGCCCCACTTGGCTTGCAAGGATGAGGACAATTGAAGGCCTGGGAATGGCTGAAAGAGATCCCACAGTGGTTGCCATGACCCGTTATCTGCTCGCCTTGGATGAGCTGTATGACGGAACAGCAGCCAGACTGCGAAGGTGCATCACTCGAGCCGAAGAAGCTGAGACACGAGTTAGGACCCTACGTGTTCAGCTCGCTGAAGCCAAAGCTCGTGAAGCCGAAGCAGAAAGCCGTGTTGTTGCTGCCTCAGAAGCCTTGAAGTCCGCAGAAGACCGCTACAACAAGCTAGTCGGCACTGCCTATCTCACTGGGCGTGCCCACTGCAGGACTCTGCATATCCCCGGAGTAGGAGAACGTCCCGTTTTGGATGGGACTCCTATCTGCTCTGCGGGAAGCAACATCAAGAGGAAGTACGCAGAAGATCTTCCTGCACCACCGCCCTCTCAAGCGGACGGTAAAGAAGAAGAAGTCGAAGAAGAAGAAGAGCCCCTCCCTTTGACCCAGCCTTTTCCAAGGGAGAATGAAGATCGCCTCCCCACCGCTTCGGATGAAGATTCCCCAGTTAGAGGCCTGGAAGACCCCTCCAACCTCATGGATGCCCAGGACCCCTGAGTGCCTACCAAGACGAAGATCCAATCATCATGGGATGAAGCTACCGGTCCGAGTTCAAGAAAGTGTCTGTGGAAGACTGTACCCCCGAAGTCTTAGTTTGTCCCTTGTAGTCGCAGTGTAACCGCTAGTAGCTCTTCGCTAGTGTTGTACCCCCCTGTTGTTTTAATGAACCTGTGAGTGCTGTTTGTTTGTGTGAATTGCTTGTTGTGTGTGCCAGCGAGGCCCTTGTGCCTTGCGCCCTTTTTATAAAAAGAAAAACATAATAACAAAGAGAATTAAATGATAACATGAAGAAGATCTTAGGTTCTTCTCTCATCTTATGCTCTTCCCCTTTATCCTCAAACAGATGCCGCCAAAGCGCTCTGCAAGGATCCAGCAGCGCCAACGGCGCCAGCGCAACAACCGTAGGGAAGAAGAAGTGAACCAAGATGCTGAAGTTCAAGCTGAGAACTCCAACCATGGACAGTTGCCTAACCCTCCGCTCACCACCCTGGCGGAAGTTATGGCACAACAAACCCGTCTGTTGGAAGCACTTGTGCAAAACAACAATAACAACAACAACCAACGCCGTCAGCAGCAAGCGCATGGTTTCCAGAGTAAGATGGCTGAGTTTGTCAGAATCAAGCCACCAACCTTTGGAGGATCTGAGGACCCACTCGAAGCTGATGACTGGTTAAGGAACATCCAAAGGAAGCTTGATGCTATCAACTGTGAAGGTAGAGACAGAGTTCTCCTGGCATCCCATCAACTCACTGGGACAGCCTTAGCCTGGTGGGAGAACTACTGTGAAGCCACTGATGATCCCACAACCATCACTTGGGAAGAATTTGTGGAAGAATTCCGCCGCTACCATGTTCCAGAAGGTACCATGCAACTCAAGGCAGATGAGTTTCGTAGGCTGAAGCAAGGAAGCATGTCTGTTAATCAGTACATCCGCAAGTTCATTGAACTTTCTCGTTATGCTCCTGAGGAAGTTTCAACTGACAAGAAGAAGCAGAACAAGTTCAAGAAAGGGTTATCAGGAGAGTTAGGAACACAGATGACTCCTCACATCTATCCTGACTTCAACACCCTGATGAACCAGACCATCCTGACTGAAGAAAGAATAATGGAAGTGTCCAAGGAGAAGAAGCGCAAGTTTGCAGCTCATGAAGTCCGTCAGCAGGAAAGATTCCAGAGGCCTAGGAACTCCAACTTCCAAGGTCAGAAGAGTCAAGCCCCAATGCAGTTCAGGACTCCATCCAATGTCTCTCGTCAGCTCAGCTTTCCTCAGAAGAGTCAGAACAACACCAAGACTCAGCAGTACAGCAGTGGTCAAGTGACCAACCAACCCAAGGCTTGCTTCAACTGTGGTGACCTTAGCCACTTCATTGCCAACTGTCCCCACAAGAACAAGCCAGCTGTTTCCATTCAGTCCAACACTGTGAATGGACCAAGGATGTCTGGAGCCACTCGTGGAACCAACCAAGTCTCCAACCAGCCAGCAAAGACACAGCAATCCTTCGGACGTGCCCGCGTCAACCACATCCATGCTCAGGAAGCTCAGGACGCACCCGGAGTTGTGCTTGGTGAGTTTCTTGTTGAATCAGTTCTTGCAACAGTTTTGTTTGATTCTGGAGCATCGCACTCTTTCATATCATCAAGTTTTGTGGAAAAGCATAAAGTACCTACAGTACTGCTTAAAACCCCCTTAATAACCCGATCGCCCGGAGCTGACATCAAGTGTCACTTGGGTTGTTCGCGGATAAGAATCACCCTAAGTGGGGTAGCCTTCCTAGCTAGTCCAGTGGTACTAAAATCCAAGGGGATAGATCTAATCCTCGGAATGGATTGGTTAACCAAGCATGATGGTGTCATAGCATGTTCAGACAGAACAGTTACAGTGACCAACCATGAAGGAACCCGAGTAGTTTGCCAAGCCCTTGGAAGTAAACCTGACCCAATGGTGTTTTCAATGGAAGCCAAGACTGTAGAAGAAGTACCAGTGGTAAATGAATATCCAGATGTGTTCCCTGAAGAGTTACCTGGAATGCCACCAGATAGGGATATTGAGTTCATCATTGACCTTATCCCTGGAACAGCCCCAATAGCCAAGCGACCCTACCGCATGGCAGCCGCAGAGTTAGCAGAACTCAAGGAACAGTTAAGAGAACTCCAAGAAAAAGGATATATCAGACCCAGCTCTTCCCCATGGGGAGCACCAGTTCTCTTTGTCAAGAAGAAGGATGGAAGTATGAGGATGTGTGTAGACTACAGATCCTTGAATGAAGTGACCATCAAGAACAAGTACCCTCTACCCAGGATTGATGACCTGTTTGATCAGTTAAAAGGTGCTAAGTACTTCTCCAAGATTGACTTGAGATCTGGGTATTATCAGCTGAAGATCAGAGAAGCAGATATCCCAAAGACAGCCTTTGTATCCAGATATGGCCAGTATGAGTTCACAGTTATGTCCTTTGGACTAACCAATGCACCTGCATACTTCATGAATCTCATGAACAAGGTGTTTATGGAGGAATTAGATAAGTTTGTCGTTGTCTTCATTGACGACATACTGATCTATTCAAAGAGTGCCGAAGAGCACGAGCAACATCTGAGAGTAATTTTGGAAAAGCTCAGAGCCCACAAGTTGTACGCCAAGTTCAGTAAATGTGAATTTTGGCTTGAGAAAGTTGCCTTCCTTGGCCACATTCTGACAGCAGAAGGAGTTGCTGTAGACCCAGAGAAAGTTGAAGCCGTCACTCATTGGCCTCAGCCGACAAATGTGTCAGAGATCAGAAGCTTTCTTGGATTAGCGGGTTATTACCGCCGATTCATTGAAGGATTTTCCAAGATAGCCAGACCAATGACAGAACTTCTCAGGAAAGACAAGAAGTTTGAATGGACCCAGTCTTGTGAAAGAAGCTTTCAAGAGTTGAAGAGAAGACTGACAACAGCACCAGTGTTAGTCCTACCTGACATTCACAGAGATTTTGTCGTCTACTGTGATGCATCAAGACAAGGCTTGGGATGTGTCCTAATGCAAGATGGTAGAGTTGTTGCCTATGCCTCAAGGCAATTGAAGACACATGAGCAGAATTATCCCACTCATGATCTGGAGTTAGCAGCAGTAGTGCATGCCCTCAAGATTTGGAGGCACTACTTAATCGGAAATAAGTGTGAGATCTACACGGATCATAAGAGTTTGAAGTACATCTTTACTCAGCCAGATCTGAATCTGAGACAACGAAGATGGTTAGAGTTAATCAAGGACTATGATTTGGAAATCCACTACCATCCCGGAAAAGCAAATGTTGTGGCAGATGCCTTAAGCAGAAAAGCCTACTGCAACTACCTCATGACCCACAATGATCACCTGTCGACCGAGATGAAGAAGCTTAATCTGGAGATAGTGCCTCGAGCTTGTGTGAATAATCTAAGTGTGCAACCAACACTGGATGAACAGATCAGACAAGCCCAGCTCAAGGATCAAGAGTTAATGAAGATCCGCAGCCACACTGGAGAAAACAAAGCCCCAAACTTCAGAGTAGATGATAAAGGAACTCTGTGGTATAAAGACAGAATCTGTGTACCACAGGAAGGAAAGTTCCGAGAGATAATCATGGATGAAGCCCACAACTCAGCTTATTCCATTCACCCAGGATCTACCAAGATGTATCTTGATTTAAAGGAAAAGTACTGGTGGAATGGAATGAAGGCAGATATAGCCAAGTTTGTTGCAGAATGTGATGTCTGTCAGAGAGTCAAGGCAGAACACCAGAAGCCTGCAGGATTGCTCCAGCCCTTACCAATCCCTGTGTGGAAATGGGATGAAGTAGGCATGGATTTTATAGTTGGTTTTCCTAAAACAAAGAAGGGATATAACTCTGTATGGGTAATAGTGGACCGACTCACCAAGGTCGCTCACTTTATTCCTGTACGAACCAACTATGGAGGAGACAAGTTAGCCCAGTTGTACATTGACAACATAGTGAAGCTACATGGAGTACCGAGCAGAATTGTCTCTGATAGAGGTACCCAATTTACCTCTAGGTTTTGGAAAAGCTTACACTCTGCTTTGGGAACTAAGTTGGATTTCAGCACTGCTTATCACCCTCAGACAGATGGTCAGACAGAAAGAATCAACCAAATCCTTGAAGATATGTTGAGAGCTTGTGCATTGACCTATGGCAAAGACTGGGAGAAGAGTCTAGCTTATGCTGAGTTCTCATACAACAACAGTTACCAAGCTAGCCTCAAGATGTCACCTTTTGAAGTGTTATATGGCAGAAAATGCAGAACACCTCTGATGTGGTCAGAAGTTGGAGAGCGTTCCCTTACAGGACCCTCCATTGTTAAAGAGGCAGAAGAAAAAGTTGCAGAAATCAGAGAAAAGCTGAAAGAAGCACAGTCTCGTCAGAAGAGTTATTCAGACAAGAGAAGAAGGGATTTAAGTTTCCAAGTTGGAGATTATGTGTACCTTAAAGTTTCCCCAATTAGAGGTACACGTCGTTTCCAAGTCCGTGGCAAGTTAGCACCACGCTACATCGGACCTTACCGAGTGTTGAAGAAGATCGGTACAGTGGCCTACAGGATTGAGCTACCACCAGAGTTGGCAGATGTGCATAATGTTTTTCATGTGTCCCAGCTCAAGAAGTGTCTGAGAATACCAGAAGAGCATGTCTCTGTAGAAACCTTGGACTTGCAAGATGATCTTCGATATCGGGAAGTGCCGATTAAGATTTTGGATGTAACCACCCGTCAGACCAGAGGATCAACAGTTCGTCTGTATCGTGTTCAGTGGAGTCGGCACACAGAGGCAGAAGCTACTTGGGAGCGAGAAGATGCTTTGAGGAAGGAGTATCCCCACCTCTTTGAGGATCAGCTTGAATCTCGAGGACGAGATTCTTTTAAGGGGGGTAGGTTTGTAACGCCCTGAAAATTCACCCTGAAAATTTAAATACAAATCGAAACTGTAATCGGAAGTTTTCAAAACTTTTCAAAACCTTTCCCCTCTCGCTTTTCCGTTCTGGGCCGTTTCCAGCCCAACTTTCCGTCTCCCTCCTTTCTTTTCCGGCCCAACCTCCACCTGCACGACCTATCCCATCGCTCTGTACCGTCCAGCAGCTAGACGACACACTGACTGGCCGCTTTTCTCGCTGAGCGCTCGCATCCCGTCGCTCCAAAGCCGCACGGCGCGCCCGTCCGTGCCCACTTGCCTGTGCCGCTGCCGCTTCCGTCTCATCGCTCTGCCCCAGCCACGCCACAACGCGACGCACCGACTACCCGTTTTCCCCGCTGCTCGCTCGAGTCTCTTCACCATAACTCGCACGCCGACGCCGCTGCCGCTCTCGTCCCATCGCCTGCTCGCGCACGCCGCAAGCAGACGCACCGCCCACGCTCTGCTCTGCCTCCGTGGTCGCATCGCACAGCAACGCCTTCGCATCGCCAGCACTGCCGGGGCGTCCACACGCGAAGCCGTCGGTCCCGCCGTCCAATCCTTGCCGGCGAGCTCCCGCTTCGTCGCCTGCCTATAAATAGCCCCAGCACGAGCTCCTTCACCGCCCAGCACCACCACCGAGCCACCATTCCCCTGCCCCAACTCCATCGAGCGCAAGTCCCCTGTCTCCCTCGTTCCCGACGGCCACACCATCGATTTCTCTCTGTAGCTCGCCTCTACCCCGGCCAAGCCGCAGGTGAGCACCACCAGGACCACCTCCACCTCCCTAGCCTGCTCAATCGCCATCTCCCTCGCTCAATCGAGCTCTCCCGGAGCAACCATGGCCGCCGCCACAGCTCCCCGTTGCAGCAGCCTCTCCCCACAACCAATCCCCAAATTTATGCCTCAAATGGAACCACGATAGCCTCCTCCTTCGATTCCCCCAACTCCTAGCCATCCTCTCCCTCTTCCCCATGCCGGATTCGAGCTCCCGAGCTCATATATGGTGGACAAGAACAGAGGAAGACGATACCTCCCTGTACCGATCCATTTTCTCTTTCCCTTTTCTGTGTTGGGCATAAAATCCTCCGTGTTGGGCTCAGCCAACACCGGCCCACACATAACCTGGCCTTAAGTCCGAATACAAGCAGCAGCCCAGCTACGTGTCCCATTCTCCTTTCCTTTTTATTTTCGTAATTAATCCAAAGCCTCCACTGTAAAATCCGTATCTCCCTCGTCCGAGCTCCGATTGACCTCATTCTTCCTCCTAAATTCATCTAAAATTGAGCTCTATCCATTTCTACCAGTTTCATCTTTTATAGAGCTCATCTTCTATTCCTTTTGTATTTATTTGTGTTGTTTGCTTGTTTGCCGGTCGCGTAGCTAACGGAGAGTACGAGTACGCGGAGGAGGAGGAGCAGGAACCAGGAGCCGGAGACTTCGAGCAGGAGCTCCCCGAAGACGTCAACGAAGGCAAGTCACAATCCGTTTTCCCTTTGATCATACTGCTCCTATGTTTTATAAACACAACCCGTAGCAGCCGTTTTATTGCATGAAACGATTATCCTTGTGTTTGCAAAACCTTTGTGTAGTATGACCAAGACCACTGAGCCTTATATTACCTGTCCTATATTATTCCCTGTTAAACCTAGGATATCCATGTATGACTATTATTTACGCATGGATGATTTCCTTGTTATAGAAATGCTTAGGACTGTGTATCACTAAATGCTCTACTTATATTTAGCTTTTGAAAATGTGAAAACCGTGATTGGTGTTGTGTGGTAGTAGTAAGGTTGGGTGATAACTAAAGAAAGATGAATGAATGAATTGGGTTAGAGCTGAGGTGATCCTGATGATATTTATGGAAGATTAAGTGTCGCCTCTGTGGTGTGCTTATGACAAGTGATATGGGAGATGATGCCGCCTCTGTGGTGGGTTCATATATGTGGAGATGATTGCCTTGGCTCGTATAAGGACCGAGTTGCTTGTGACATCCTACCTAGCCGTTTATTCAGTGCGACCACACTACCGTGTATGCGGCACGGCTTAGTCTAAATCCCGCCAGCTAGTCTGTTAATCGCCTGGAGGCTGGAGATGCAATGGGAGCCCATGGAGCAGGTGGACGTGATGCAGACGTGTGCGACCCGGTCGAAGACCTAGATCAGAGGCTAGACCCCTGGATAACTCCCATGGCGATTAGTCGGGACGATGCTGTGATGGGTAATGGCTTTGTGAGTCTTCACACCACCCGCGCAGTGGCTTGTGATGCACTCAGATTGTGGGTACAGCGTACAACCTCTGCAGAGTGTTAAAATCTATTCGAATAGCCGAGTCCACGGTCACGGACATGGCTTTGGTTCGGTCCAAGAACTAGCATGGGGTGGGTGCTTATCTCCTTGATGTGTGAGTTGTTTTTGAGAATAGGTCCGGCCTTCCGCCGAAGGTTGTCGTGGACGGGGTGTCCGGCAACGTAAAACTTGACCAACCCCTTAATATCTTAATTTGATGCTTTTGCTAAAATGCTTTATAAACTGAACCCGTGCATGTGTAAAACTTGCTTTATTGCAATGTTAAACCTGATGGCCTTTACCTTGCTACTGCCAATTGCATACATTTATCCATTGACGGTAGGGTAAGGGTTGCGACTTGCTGAGTACTTTTGTACTCATTCTTGCTTGCTGATTACAGAGGAAGATCCAGACTTCGTCGACGCCGACGGTGAGGAAGACGATTGAGCTTGGTCTCGTCCGCACCCGAGCTGCCTGTGGCATTAGTCTACCGCTTAGTTGCTTCCGCTATGCCGTTTGATGACCTAGAAGTCATCTTCTGGTTTAGCTTTGTGTTTACTGTTGCCTATCTTCTAGTGTTCTTGTTGCTTCTTAATCGACCCCTGCCAGGTCGCGACTTGTAATATCACCTGTTGTAAGACTTGATTGTACCAGCGACTGATCCAGGGACTGGTATAATAAAGTGTTTTAGCTCCTGGGATAACCGGGGTGCTTCACCTTTCAAGAAACGGAGTCCTTCCCCCACATTACAATAAGGTCAAGGAAACAAGACTTGGTGTACGAATTCGAGTGCGGACATTCAGATAAAGATCAGAATAAGTAATGCTCAGATGCTGCAACGACGGAGACCAAATTTCTTCAGGGACGACATATGAATTATCAATTTGCAGGTCCAGAAGTGCTTGACAGCCTGAAAAGTCAAGGTGCTCATCAAAGACAGACACGCCGGAAAGCTCTAACTTGGTCAGATGTTCCGAAGCAAGAGCCCAGTTGTGCGGTTGATAGTTCAAGCGCTCTCCATCCGATTCCTGGAAGCAGAACCTGAGTTCTCGGACCTCACAGCGCAGAGCGCACTGGATCCAGTCACCCACTGGTTCCTTATCGATGGTGGTCATCTCCTCCTCAGTATCAGAATCATACAGATCGAAATGACAGCAATCAAGAGGTGCCCATGCGGCATCTGGGTTGCAGAGGCTGCGACGGCGCAGCAGGCCAGAGATGAACTCGGTGAACTTTGAGGTGGTTCCCCACCATGTGATGTGGAGAGAAGGGGACCTCGTCCAGAGGTCGCGCCAGGAGCGGGCAAGCACCGACGTCCGCACGGCCTCGTGCGCGGGGAGTAAAGACAATATCAGCTGCAGGACGCCGTCTGGCAGGGTGCTGATGCGGTCCTCTGCCCAGGGCCGGTCCTGAGGTTTTGGGGGCCCGGGGCGAAACTAAAAACAGAGGCCCCCAATGTCAATATCAAAAAATAAATAATTACTTCATTTTAATTTTTTATGTTGTTTTAGACATCCCATTTGCACTATACTTTATTATTGTTTTGAGGAGTATATGAGTTTGAGGAGGAGTATATGAGTTTTTACCAACCAAATATTAAAGTATATCAATGATAGTATTCATATACTTTCTTATTAAGATCATCCCAAAATTCTGGAATTGTAAACGCCCAGAGTGAAAACTGTTTTTTTAGCACCACTAGTTGATTATGCAGCACATGAGTTAAGTATGGCATGATAAACTATTGTTACCCGTTTTATGGATGATAATATTAACATTTACACACTATCTTCTGAAATAATATTAGTTTCTTCCTCCACAGCAACTATCCAGAACTCATTCTAGGGTTCCTTTGTGTTTTGGCCAATTCATCTGCAAAAAGGCAATAGAACATACCTAGTCGGTGAATTAATCTAAGCTAAGTAAACCACCTTATTGATCTTATTAAAGTCTAGTTCTATATCAAGATTGGAGATTGGATGATCGGGATGAAGGACATGCACCGTACCTTAGTTTCTAGCGCACATAACTGGCCGCTGGCTACCTGAGCGGAGGACTCGTTCGGCCGGTCAGGCCGTAGGAGGCGGCGGTGGCGCGGATGCATCAGATGCCCCATGCGTTGATGTGGAACGGATCAGGAATGGTGTCACAGAGGAGGTGCCTGCCAGCATTGATGTGCGTCGTGCGAGTGGTTAACCGCCCTAGAAACTTTACAACGTTGATTTCATGATGTGCGTTGACGCGCCTAGTCGACTGCCATGCGGATCCAAGGCATCATTGGGCTTTTCCAGCTGAAAAGAAGTGAAGACGAGGCCCATGTATCTGGAAACACAACGACGAAGCCTCTGTACTCTATGTATACATGTACAGTATACCTGAGGAGGGGCCCCTTGGTCCCGGGGGCCCTGGGCGGCCGCCCCGCTCGCCCCCCCTCAGGGCCGGCCCTGCCTCTGCCTTGCGTGAACTGTGGGGCGCATGAATTCAGGTGGGAGGGGGGATTTACAAAATCACCGCCCACTTAATCGTACTTTTACAAATTCCCCCTCCCACCTCTCCCTATGCGCCCCTCTTGGATCAAGATCATGTGGCCTAGATTGGAGTTCTCATAGTTCTCACACGAACCTGGTTCTCACAGGATACGTTGCCTTGAAAAAAAAGGTTCTGTTTTGTCAAATATTTGCAAATCCAGTCCTGTTTTGACTACTATATATACTATATATATATATTACTCAAAGGCATTGATAGTGACGCCTTTGAGTAAGCGTGCTAACAGCAAACAAGTATGCCTGCAAAGTTTCATAATTTTGCGACTTGCAGATTGGTTACCAAGAATTAACATTTAATTAAAATGTTATACAGAACGCAGAAAGATGATTAGCATTTAATGAAATTATACAGAAGGAATAAAGATGATTAGCATGCGTTTGACATTTTCCTTGAGTAGTTGAGAGCATACAAAATTTTAAAAAATTACTTCGTACCTTTATCAGTTTTATTGATTTTTCTATACATTATACCATTTGCAAATAATTTCTGCCGACTAAAGAAATTTCCTTGACTTTGGAAAACTCGATGGTCGACAATGAGATTTGTGCCAGGGGAGCCCTGGGCGCACCGGATCTGTGTAGATGCACCAGATCGGAGCCTAGCCTAGGCCATGGCGGCAAGGCTCGCTGGCAACGGCGGCGCTCTCGGGGGATCCAACTTCTTGGAAAATAAAGGGCACGTGTGGTATCTGTGCATTGGCGCGAGTCCGTTTGTGGGGAAGTGCACGACGGTGATAAGGTAAGATAGGCCGGCGGCGAGCGGCAGCTCGGTCCAAAGTCCAGCAAGCACACACACACGGTACAAAGTGCAAAGAATGGAGGAGAGCTACTCTAGAGCCTCATCTCGACTTTTAGAACCTTGGTGTGGATGATGTAGACGATGGGAGGTGCAACTCAGAGCTCGACATTGAGGTCTTCATGGCGGCGACGGAAACTTGGATTTCGGGGTAGCTGTATGAAGATGCGAAGAAGAGGATTAGGAAACGAAGACGTGGGCTCTCAGAGAAACTCAAGACGCGAGAAATCGACAAACCGCTCACCGGAGTATTTGACGGTAGTGGTTGAGCTAGCGCATGGCTGGACGTAAAGAGGATCGGTACGATCTCGAGCAAGCTACGTCAAAGAGGGAATGGGTACCGGTAGAAGCTAGCACATTCCCCTGGGCATCCTTCAAGCTGCTTGGACTCGACGAAGACCAAGCGACGGCTGCAGTCGGCGAGTTTGATCAGGGCGGCGACAATGGTGAGCGATAGAGAGAGATATGGATAGAATGGGGATGGGCGGTGAGTTTTTCCGACCGGGGAGACAAAAACAGAGGGAAAGCTGTGTGGGGCACGGCATGCCTGATCGACGTCGGCCACGCGGAGAAGGCAGAGACAATGAGGATGACAGGGGGGTGCGCAAGGATTTTTCTTTTCCCAGACAGAAATTCTTCCCTCTTATGCGCACTGAAACAAATATTAAAACTGCCGCAAAATTATCTTAAAATTAGATGTCTGATGGGTTTCAGTGACGGCTTGTCAAATGTGTTAATTTTTGAAGGTTTAGACAGTTATTTGGTAACCTAAACAGTGACAAAAAATTCTGCCAAAATTTCACAATTCACTACTTGTATGTCAGTTTGTCAAACGGGCATTTTTTACTGAAAGATTTGGAAATTCTTCACAAGATTCAAATTTGACAAATATTTGAGCAATTTGGGATTAATTTGTATTGACCATTGGCACTGGCTTCTCACAATAGATAGCATACTTGAAAAAATTGTAAACGGTTCCTCATCACCATTGGCAATAACAACTGTGAGTCTCTCGAAGCGAAAACCTACATTATACAATGACTTGAGACGAAACTGAATAATCAAGAGAGAGAAAATCCATCAACATGCTGCTGAATATTGCAACTTCCTCTAGACCCAAACGTTACTGAAACCTGCATTAGAGAAATGAAAAAACTTCAACGAATTCACAGATTGATGAAACATGATTATAGACGGGATACTAAATGCATTAATTGTCTTTTAACATAGCTGAGGTCAAACTATTGAGAAAATATATAGCTTTTTAAGGGTTTTTAAGGGTCTACTAACTGTTACTTTTCTGCTTCTTACTGTTACCTCAAAAGAAAATGGGCCAATTGTGTTCTTACCCTCACTATAAACTCTAATTATGATTTTACCCATAGGTTACCCTTAGCAGGGGTAAAATCAAGATAGAATTATTGCGATTTTACCCCCTCCCCCCAATAGACTCAGGCTTCAAGTTGGAAAACCAGGGGTGAAATCACATAGTTAACAAACTAAGGGTAAAATCAGTATTAGATTCAAGAGTGAGGGTAAGATACAATCGTTCCAAAGAAAATATAATAGCAAAGCTACTTCACTGAGCACTTAAATAAAACAGTAATAACATCTGTCTATGTTTAGTCCCTATTCTCTAAACAAAATGGTCAGTTTATCCTTCAATAATAAAATCATGAGATTTTTAATAAAAACAGTTTTACAGAGGACACATTGCAAAATAGTTTTAAAAGGACAGTTCAAAAGATAGTACAAGAATCGCACTCCTACAAAGAAACAAAGAAGAAAAATAAAAAAAGCAAAAAAAATAAAGGACCTTCAAAAATAAATGATAACTTGTTTACTTGGTAACAATCCTAAAAAAATCTTGAAAGGAATAAGAGCATCACTTGGACCTGCACGCAATTCTGCTAGGTTTTTCTTTTTATTACCAGGGAGGACGAATTTAATTAAATAAGAAAAATTTCAACTCCATAGACAAAAAAAATGTTTAGCACTGAGAAATAAATACTAGTGATAATGACGTTGGCCGTAAGTCACATCACAGGTAGCAAATGAAGATATAATGTAATGAAAAGAAGGGCACCAGTCATATAGCAGGACGACAGGTTGCTCGAATGAATAGTTACCCGAAACTGGATAACATTCATAAAACATTAAATGGGTGGAACTGGGCAGATAATTTAGACCATCCAAACAACCTAACACTGTAAACTTTTAAGTTTATGGAACAAATCATATGTTCAACAAATTAAACTGATATTGTTTGTACTAAAGTATGTGAGTATTCTGTTGCAATTAAATTTATTAAATTCCAATGGATTTATTTCCCTTGCTAGTGATGAATTTGTGTGAACAAAGTTTCATTGTGTCAGCAGAACTTACAGCCAGATCCTGTGGTAGAACTCTTGATATTAATTTGCTCCTGTTTTATTCCTGAGGCAGCTAAGATTTTCAGAATTTCAACAACCATAGCATTAACCTCACTGCATTCTATTTGAATTGTCTTAAGTTGAGCAGATACAACTGATTGTTCTCGTGGTTTGCATCTTTCTTCTGTCCTCACTGAGTTTTTGTTCCACTGTTGCAAAAGACATTTACAAAACGAATCGCCATGTATGATAACTTTAATAGTAGAGAGCTGAAATTCAAAATAGAAATACCAGAGAAAGTTTTAGTGTAAGCTTCTCCAGAATTGGTGAATGTCGGAGGAACCAAATTAGTCCGCTGAAGTCATCAGCCACAAACCAATCGGTGAGTACCAAAGTCTTCAGATTGTTGAATGTGGGGCACCATTTTATATCCCTGCTGAAAACATACTAGAGAAAGAGCCAAGCAGCAAATGTCAGGTAAGGAACCAGAAATATTTGAGGTGTATGGTATAATATTTAATTGTGAACATTTCTCATTGTTGAAAAGAAAAAGTACAAACTAGAAGTCTAGAAGAACGTGCTGACAAATAACAAATATTTATCTGATACTTTTGTAACTGGGAAATTCAACCCAGTCAACAATCATTATCTTAGAGTAATCATAAGGTGGAGGCAGTCAAAAAAATCAACTTAATTTGAGATTAAATAAATCAGGAGCAGATAACAAGAGCAAGACTATTACCACTTCAGGATCGGCTGACAACTTCAAGCTTGCAGCTTCCGACAAACCACTCAAAAGCACACAGGTTGTGCGGTCATTACGAGTCCCATAGTAACTTCGACAACCATCACAGTTGTCTTCGCTACAACCATGAATGCCACGACTAATACAACAATGGTCAAAGGACTCATAATCAAGTTCAACAGCTGCGGATTCTAGCGATGGTATCCTTTGAAGCAGTGGAGCTGCTCCCTCACATATTAGACACAACGAAACAAGACTTGGAGTACGAATTCGAGTGCGGTCCTCCAGAAAAATATCAGAATGAGTAATGTTCAGATGCTGCAACGATGAAGAAAAAATTTCTAGAGTGTCGAGGCGAGAATTCCAAATTTCCAGAACCAGCAGTGCTGGACATCCTGAAAAATCAAGGTCGCCGTCGACAGCCACACTGCAGAGGTATAGCTTGGTCAGATACTCCGAAGCAAGAGACCACCGGTGCGGTTCCAACTCCAAGCGTGCTCCTGTACTTTCATCGTAACCGAAGTCGATCATGAGTTGTCGGACGTTGCAACGCAGAGCGTACCGGATCCAACGATCCACGAGTGCGGCATCCACGGCCTCCTCCTCACCATCCGGATCCTTCCAAGAGGATAATAAATCGAAATAACAGTAATCAAGCGGCGCCCACACGGCGCCTTGATTGCCGGTGGCGTGGCGCCTGGAGCCCGGAGCGCCGAGGCGGCGGTTACGAAGCAAGCGGGACACGAACTCGTAGAACTCATCGGCATAACCCCACGAGACGATGCTGATAGAGGGGGACCTCATCCAGAGGTGGCGCCATGAGCTGGCGAGCACGGACGTCTGCACGGCCTCGTGCAAGGGAAGGAAGGACAGTATCAGCTCCAAGACGCCGTCTGGCAGCGTGCTGATTCGGTCCTCCGCCATTCCGTCGCTGCGAGAGGGCACCAGAAGAACAGGTTAAGGCCACGACAGGGCAACCAGAAAAGATAGAATGGGGATCGTAGGGATGTTGTTCCTTACCCGGCTCGCCGGCGGCGAAGAGGTGAGGAGCCGGAGGGAGCTCGATCGCAGATCGCCGGAGTTTATTTCTCTCCGCTGGGTTTTTGACTTGGGAAGTGGGGACATATATATATATATTCCACAACGCTTTGGATTCCCGAGTACGCTCCTCGTGATAACGAGGCTGCCTCCTCGTGATCGCTGAGTCGCTCTATCCTTTGGAAATTAAGCCTACCTAGTACATTGGAAATCTGAAAATACTGAGTAAATGTTTCCAAGGGACATAATATTCTCTTTCTTTCACTTCAAAAAAAAAATCTCCTTATTTCTTTGTTTTTTGACAAGGGAAAGCCAGGTGCTATCTGGAATACTCAAAACAATAGAGTTTGATGCACAACACATATTCTGCAGGAAATAATTTCCAACAATACTGACTATTCTTTTTTTTTTTGGCTAAACACAGTACATAAATAGGGGTAGAAGCTTTACTGCTTATACAGCGAGCACTCACCCTGTTAACACAAACAAGCACGTATTGTTCCTATTGTCAGGATGAGAATTATAAGTGTGAATGAAACGTGAACTGAGAAATTATAAGTGTGAACGAAACTGCTCCATTGGAAAGAATGTTAAAACAAACACGAATGTGGCTAAAAATTTGTATGGCACATTTGATCACAACCTTATGGGTCAATTTAATGTTCTGGCAATCATATAAAACTGTGACATGAAACTGACTGCTGAGAGATGCAATGCAATTTCATTTCACAGAACAACATCGCAAATCTGATATGGCACCCTAGAAAACTGTGAGATGAAAGTGTTCATTGAGACTAGCCTAAGTGCGACTGATATCGCTAGTCAGGGCATGCAATTGAGAGGCCGCCAGTGTCCTGAGATGGTCGACGCAACCTCTGGGGCTGAGGCAAGTATCGAGGTGGAAATGTCTATAGATATGGACCCACTTAAAAAATCGACGCGTATCCCATATGCATCCCATTTGCGTGTGACAGCAACCAAATTCCATCTTATTTCCTTCCGTCTCTGCCCCGTCCGACAAGGTCCGCTAATCGGCATGCGCGCAGCAATACAGCGCCACGACCAACAGAAGCAACAGACACCCCCACCCCCCCCCCCCCCCCCATTTCCTTCCGTCTCTGCCCCGTCCGACAAGGTCCGCTAATCGGCATGCGCGCAGCAATACAGCGCCACGACCAACAGAAGCAACAGACACCCCCCCCCCCCCTCCTAAAATGAACAGCGGGTGGCGGTGAGCTCAATCGCCACCGCCTCCAAGAGCAGCAAAAGCCCCCCTCCCCCCCCCCCCCCCCCCCCCCCCCCATCTCTCTCAACGAACCACATGCTTGCGCACATTGCTCATGGCGCATGCTTGACCCCACGGTAGGCAAAGCTTGTCATTTCGTCCATGCCGGCATGATCTTTCCTGGCCGAGCTCGCCCTGCCGGGCACCGCGCAGCCATGGCGGACTGTGCTCACTCTACAAACCATGACGACCAAAGCTCTCTGCGCGGCTGGAGAGGAGCAGGACAACAAGGTTGTCGCAGCTGGCGAGATGTAGAGGTAACGCGTATCCGGGGACGAGGGCGGCGTCGTGGCCACGCTGAGTCGAGTTCTGGGTTAGATGACCTCCAAGTCCTAGGACACCACCGTGGGCTGGGGCCGTCAGGTTGGGTCACGCCCCGGGGTGATCCGCATGGCTGGGAAGCCTTCAAATCTGGACAGGCCAACGCATACAGCCAGGCCGAGCTGATCGCGTGCGATGTGGTATTCCTATACGTAGATCGTCAGATAGGAGTCAATGTATAGATCAGTATTCGAGATTCATGCAAACGAGATTGATGGCTGAGATCTAAGTGGGTATAAGATGGGAAGGCTCTCTAGCTGCCACGTGCTGAGATCTGATTGGGACGGGTGGGAGTGAGAGAAAAAGAAACAAGTTTCAATCTTTAAACAAAATTTTTTTCTCACAAACAGTAAGTCCCTTTGGGATCTGTTTGAACCTATGTATTCTATAGAGTTAATTCTACAATATGACATCAACATGAATATTTTTTGAGGTTTTAAAAATTAAATTTTCTGTCTACATTTTTTATATAATTTTTTCAACATTTTATATGTATTAGGTCATATTGACCCAGTTTTTTTAAAATATTGACATATGCCCTCGAAAATGTTGATATATCAATTTCAAAATGTTGATCTATATAGAAATGTAAAATATTAGTACGGTACAACTATGAAATAATTACTATGATTAAAACATAAAAAGCTAAAAAAAATAAAAATGGTACCTGATTTGTAAGCCGGCCCATAGGCCATTAGAATTTAGAAAGCTGATCTACTGGTGAATTAGGTCCGTGATGCGGTCCTCCGCTATCCCGTCAGTGCCAAGACACCTCTGAGTGGATTAGGAGTCCAACAGGGAGAGGGAATGGTTCCTTTTCCTTGCCTGGCTCACCGGCGGCGGGATGGGAGAGGTGAGGCGAGGGAGCTGGATCGAACCCATAGGCTCATCGAACCGGAAGCTCCGTTTTGGATCGAAAACGCCGCTTCCGCAACGCTTTATTTAGATTCCCGACTGATCGCAGCATTCCAAGTACTCTAGGTACCGATAACCCAACAGCCGATCGCAGTGTTCAGTGGACAGTCCGGTTGTGGACGTCTTACCAGATCGTATTCGGGTTCTTGTTGCCGAGTAAACGGAAGTCTCTTTGGGCGTCATCGGCGGCGCTGCACAACACACACGCAGTGGGGCGCCCGAACCTAGCTTTCTACCAACATTTGGTGCTCGCTTAATTATCTCTACTGTGTGCATATGCGCAAGTATCTTCCTTGCGTATATAAACATTTCATGAATGCGAAGAACCTGTGAACCTTGCCATAAACACCATTCGGGCATGCGCCATCTATTCAAAGGTATTTCACCCAGACGCCTACATGGCAACTCTAGTAGATAACATACTTGTAAATAAAAAACTTCTTTTCGTCAACTGACATTGGCAACTACAAGTCTGAATTCTTGAAGCGAAAACAAAAGTTACCAAATAATTTGTGAGTGCCAAACACCATCAGAAGTTTCTGCATAATCAAGAAATTACTTCGAGATCCATAAATAAGCTGCCGAATGTTGTGACTTCTTCCTGATCTGAACAGAAACCTGGATGAACGCAAAGGAAAACTTTAATGTCTTGACAAATTGATCAAACATTAACTACTGAAGAAACACTGAGATGCACGAATTCTTGTTCAAATCTGAGCTGACGTCAGATTCTTGAGAAAATATAGCACGTTTCTAAGTGTCCGCTGACCATTTTTTTTCTTCTATTTCTTACTGTAACCACACAACTTGTAGCTTTCATATAGAATTCCGGCGCCCTGGACTGCACAATCTACATATTCCAGTATGATGAGGCAAAATATCATTTTAATAACACAAAAATATAATTTTGATCGATCATGACAATGAAGATATTATAACTGACCCAAACATCTTCGTCGTGCAGAAAAACTACTAAAATCGAAAGAAATGACAATAATGATTATGATGAATTTCCAGTGCTCCTGTTGACCTTATGATAGTTTGAACAAACTGGCTGCCTGTGACTCTGACAAATTACTGAACCTAATGAACATAAAGTATAAATGCTTATAACAGTAACGATGGGACACATGTAACTTTTGCTCCATCTATTTTCTTTAATTAGAAAATAAAATGGGGACACTCATCACTAACAAAAAAGGGTCTGTTCATTTCCTCAATATGAATCAACCATAAAATCAATGTTATAAATATACATCCATACAAGGATGCAATGAAAACTGGCACAATATCTTTCGGAAAATGGTTCACAAGTTAACTGTAGCATCAAAGACAGAAACTTCTTACCTCTCTACTTGCTTAAACCAATACATTTAAATTTAGCACCTGCATAAGATGTGAAAAAAAGCACTCAAAAAAGACCTTATTGAAACTAAATGAGAAAGTATACAATGGAATCAACATTTATTAAAGGGACAATTGCAAAACAACCATCTTTTCAGACTCCAATTGTGTTTTCACCGTCGGTTTTCAGATTTTGCGATTTTACCATCACTTTTCGAAAAGCAAAGGTAATCTTGCAAAATAGTTTTGCGATTTTACCATCAGTTTTCAAAAAATCAATGGTGATCTTGCAAAATCTGAAAGCAATCAATGGTGATCTTGCAAAATCTGAAAATCGATGGTGAAAACGCAATTAGAATCTAGAATCATGGTTAAAACGCTATTGTCCCATAGAGTTGGTTTTCTATCCTTACTTTCATGAATTTGAATAATATGTACAACTAAAGTGCCATTGAGCCGATAGAAACTCACGGCAAGATCCTGTAAAACTCTGGATATTAATTTGATCCAGTGGTACTCCAGAGGCAGCTAAAATGTTCAGAATTTCAATAACGATTGCATCAACCTCATGACATTTGATTTCAACTGTCTTAAGACGGTCTGATACAACAGATGGTTCCAGAGGTTCACATCTTCCTTTTGTTCTCACAGAATTTATACGCGCCTGTAGAGTTATACACATTTTACTAAACGAGCCAAAAACAGATGGTAACTTTAGTAGCACATATAGCTGAAATCAACAGATTAATGGTACCTCTGGAAGATGAAGTGTAAAATTCTCGAGAATTGGTGAATGTTTGAGGAACCCAATTAGTCCACTGAAGTTATCAGCCACAAACCAATCTTTAAGCACCAAAGTCTTTACATTCTTAAATGTGGGGCAACATTTTATATCCCTGCTGAAAACAAACTAGTAGCCAAAAAGACAAAGTAGCAAATATAAGATCAGCAATCAATAACTTTTCAGATATACTGTATCGTATAGTAGTGAATAATGAATATTTCTTCTAGTCGAAGAGTTAAAAGTCCAGACTAACTAGATGCCTAGACGAACAAGCTAACAAATCAAAAATATTTAACCATTACGTACTCAACAATCATTATTCGTCCTATATTTCATTTTGTTACGAGAATTTCATGAACTCCAGGTGTACAAATTCTATAAATAGCATAGCATGATGAGCATGAATAAACGGTATACTTCCATATGTTTGAGCAATCATATAGAGGAGGTAGTCAAAGATAACGACTTTGGGATGAACAAAACTAAATAAATATCAGGAGCAGATAACAAGAGAAAGACTATTACCACTTCAGAAGGGGCTGAATGTCAAGTTTGTCGCTTCAGACAAGCCACTTAGAAGCACACAGCTTGTGGGGTCATTATTAGGCCCATAGTAATCCCTACACCCCTCACATTTGTCCTCTTCGCCACAACCATGAATGGTACTAGTATCGAAACATTGATCCATGTAATGACTATAGTAAAGTTCAACCGCTGCAGATTCCAAGGATGGCATCCTTCCAAGAATGGGAGTCCTTCCCCCACATTCTAATAAGGTCAAGGAAACAAGACTTGGGGTACGAATTCGAGTGCGGACATTCAGATAGAGGTCAGAATAAGTAATGCTCAGATGCCGCAATGACGTAGACCAAATTTCTTCAGAGACGACATATGAATTATCAATTTCCAGGTCCAGCAGTGCTGGACAGCCTGAAAAGTCAAGGTGCTCATCAAACACAGACACGCCGGAAAGCTCTAACTTGGTCAGATGTTCCGAAGCAAGAGCACAGTTGTGCGGTTGATAGTTCAAGCGTTCTCCATCCGATTCCTGGAAGCGGAACCTGAGTTCTCAGACCTCACAGCGCAGAGCGCACTGGATCCAGTCACCCACCGGTTCCTTATCGATGGTTGTTAGCTCCTCCTCCGTATCAGAATCAGACAAATCAAAATAACAGGAATCAAGTGGCGCCCATGCATCATCTGGGTTGGCCGCGGCGGCGCAGCAGGCCAAAGATGAACTCGGAGAACTTTGAGGTGGTCCCCCACCATGTGATGTGGAGAGCAGGGGACCTCGTCCAGAGATCACGCCAGGAGCGGGCAAGCACCGACCTCCGCACGGCCTCGTGCGCGGGGAGTAAAGAGAGTATCAGAAGCAGCACGCCGTCTGGCAGGGTGCTGATGCGGTCCTCTGCCATTCCATCGCTTCAAGTGCACCAGAACACCAGCTAAGTGAATTAGGCTTCCAACGATAGGTCAACAAGAAGAGAGAGGTTCCTTACCCGGTTCGCCGGCGATGGCAAAGGGTGAGGCGACGGAGCTCGATCGGATCATAGTAGTTTCTTCCTCTCCTTTTTGATCTATTCCTAATTTTCCCATTGGGCCATGATGCTATTGACATATGAAGCCATTAAGTAAATATATTTAGTACTAAAATCCAATTACGAAACTTAAAGATTTATTTCATGCATTTCTCGGATACATCTACTAATAAAGTTAACTAAGGTCGTCATATATGCTTCACCCAGCCAGGTTCTTTCAAGTTCTATTTGAGTTTGTAAAATTTTCTCTGCCTACGGATTGAGTTCAAATCTGAGTTCAGATCAAGTAAAAAAATAATAATAAAAAAATCAATCATAAAAATACACCTAACCCTTGAGATACCTTATCGGTCGTCGCAACTGCGGTTGGGCTTGCAGGCCACCGGCTACGGGATCACTGTAGCATTGAGCTTCGCCTTCGCGTTACACACTCTTCAGCCGCGACCTCCTCGCTCTCTCTTTGGGTGTCGGGAGATGGATTGGGTCGGAGAAGAAAGGGGGGTAGGAGAGACAGATGGCTGCGGAGGGGGAGATGATGGGGAAGGAGATGAATGGGAGCGGCTAGGGTAATGAACGACCCATGTTGTGGTCTTATATACGGCCAACGACTCGATGGGCCGGATGGAATTTTCTGTTGGTCGGCCTAGTAGCAGCCCAACAGACGTCAGAAATAAAACATCCTGAAAATCGATAAAATCTGGAACCTTTTGTGTAAACCTCTGTGGTAATAGAGTTTGATGTTTCAATGCTGCATCTTTTGCAAAATAAAATAAAATCTAATGCTTCCGGAAATCAACCTGCATTACATAGCTTCACATTTAAGTCTCTTGTAGTCCCGTGAATTACTAATTCTTTATAGTTGTTTGCATATTAAACGCTGAACTTTGAGAATATTTTAACTATTTTTTATTGTTTTCCTTGTTTATTATTGGTACATAGGAGTTATCCGATACCGTATAGCTACAACATGCCATTTGGACCCTATCTGTTTGCTAAATACTATTTTGACCTTTCCTTATATAATATGATGGATCCACAATGTAGTTGCAAAAAGACCAATATTCCATTTGCAAAATTGGTTCTGTTTTATATATCAAAGATTTGCAAATCTATTCCTGTTTTGACTACTATGTATGTGAAATTGAAATTCATATGTTTGAATACTTTTGTAGTCAAATTTAAATGATTTTGAATATTCGTTCCATTAATTTAAAATCTAGAAATAATTTTGGCAACATTTTGTCTGAATTTTGACCAAAATTGATTACCAACAAGCAACAGTCACAATAACCTTCTATTGTCGCTGCTAAGATGCCCTTGTCCTCTATTGCCAGTTTGCTATGATTTTCCTTGCCGTTCTGCTTGGAACCTTCTTACATGCATGTATCATGGTCGAAAAAGACCCCGCAGGATCAAATACAGTGCATGGATGCATGCAAATTGGATATCCGAAGGACAAAGAATTGCCGGCCATCTTGCTCAAGACAAATGTCTCCTCACGCGATATACAACGCAACTCACCGCACATGCTCTGCACTGTGTTTTTTTTTTTCCAAAAAGGGGACAATGACAAATGGTGTAGGAAACCAGACCTAATTGCTGCTTCAACTTTTTTTTAAAAAAAAAGGACCAATTTTGTGAAGTTGCGAAAAGGATCCGATATTGACATGCAAAACAGGACCAATTTAGCAATTATCCCTTCTAAATAACAGGAAGTAGAGATAACAGCATTATAAAGTAAACAAGCATGATTTGATAGTGAAGCCTTTGAGTAAGCGTGCTAACAGCAAACAAGTATGCCTACAAAGTTTCATAATTTTATGACTTGCAGATTGGTTACTATGAAGTAACATTTAATTAACATTTAATTAACAAGTATGAAATTATACAGAAGGCAGAAAGATGATTAGCATGTGTTTGACATTTTCCATGAGTAGCTGAGAGCATACTAAAATTTGAAAAATTACTTCGTACTTTTATTAGTTGTATTGATTTTTCTATAGATTCTACCATTTGCAAATAATTTCTGCCGAAATTAAAAAATTCCTAGGATTTTGGAAAACGCGAGGGTCAATGAGAATTGCGCCAGGGGACTTGCCACACAGCCTAGGGCACAAGCCTTGGCCACGGCAGCCAGGTCCAGGCTCACCGTCGACGGCTGCGCTCTCGGAGGATCAAGCTTCTGGCGGCCTTTTGGAGAATAAAGGGCATGTGCGAGGGGAGTGCAGGACGGCGATAACAGGAGACAGGCCGGCGGCGAGCGGCAGCTCAGATCAAAGTCCAGCGAGTACGCACGCACGGTACAGAGCACGAAGAAGGGAAGTGATGGGCTCTAGGGCTTCACATCGACTTGCAGAACCTCGGCGCGGATGGATGATTTAGAGGATGGGGGCTGCGGGAACTAAGAGCTCGACGATGAGTTCTTCATGGTGGCACGCGGATGGCGACTGAGATGGAAACCTGGATTCCGGCGAACAAGTAGAGTTGCGGCCGTGCTGAGAGACTCAAGACACGGAGAATCGGCAAGATGCTCACCCGAGGGAGTATTCGACGGCGGTGGTTGAGCAAGCCCATGGCCGGACTTGAAGAAGATTGGCTGATCTCGAGCTAGGCTGTGTCAAGGAGGGAACGGTGACTGGAACAAGCTAGCAAATTTCCTGCGAGCTTCTCGGAATCGACGGGAAGCAAGCGACGGCGGCAGGCGGCAAGGTTGAACGTTCCGGCGACACTGGCGATAGCGAGAGAGAATGGGAGTATTGGGGATGGGCGGCGAGTTTTCCTGACTGGGAGACAAAAAGGAGGGTAAGTTGAGCGGGGCACACCGGTCGTGTGAGGAGAAAGCAGAGAGAGTGGTGGGTTCCGCTAGGATTTTTCTTTTCCCAGACAGCAATTCTTCCCTCTTGTGTACGCCAAAATACTAAAGTGACAAAAAATTGTAAAAATAACACTACAATAATTGAGAAAGTCGGAATTCTCGAAGCGAAAACGAACATTACAATTAACTTGAGACGAAACTAAAGTTTCAAAATATTCATTATAATATATTATGCTACCAAGGATAAGCACACTCCTGGTAACTTTTACTCCATTAGATGTTTCTGAATGAACAAGAGATAGAAGATTCATCAACAGGCTGCCGAATATTGTGACTTCCTCTTGACCCAAAAGTAGTGCAAGCATTATTGAAACCTGCATGAAAGAAATGGAAAACTTCAACGACTTCACAGATTGATAAAACATGAAAATAAAAGGGACACTGAAATACATGAACTATCGTTTAACATAACTGAGGTCAATATATAGAGAAAATATGCAGCATTCAAAGGGTCTTCTAACCTTTTCTTTTTTATACTTCTTACTGCGACCACAATACAAAACATAAAAGCAAAGCTACTTCGTTTAGGAACAAAACAGCAAACATAGAAAAAAGTGCAACAGGTGCCAAAATACCTGCTAATAAAAACAGTAATAGGTTGTGTCCATGTTTACTCCCTATTCTCTGAACAAAATGGTCTGTTTATCTTTCAATAAGAAAATCCATATGACAATTAATAAAAAACAGTTATACAGGAGACTGACTGCATAATAATTTTCAAAAGATACAAAAGATAATAGAGCAATCGCAGGCCTGGGTCTTCTTAGCTCGAAATTGAACTGAAACCACTGGATTCAAAGTTAACTTGGCAAACGACCTTCGAAAATAAATGAAAATTTTTGTTGACTTCAAAAACAATCCTAAAAAACATGGAAGGAATATGAACTTCATTTGGACCTGCATGCCTATGTGCTAAGTTTTCTTATTATTAATTAAGATAAAAAATGATCTCCTTAGACAAACAATGTTTAGCACTAAGAAATAAACATTAGTGGTATTGAAAGTTTACAATAAATAGAGTCACTTATAAACACAGGTGGCAACCATAAAATCATTATTATAGATATACATCCATAACAAAGATGCAAACTGGCACAACATCTTCCTGAAAATATTCAGAACCTTCTCAAGAAAAATGATTCAGGAGTTAATAGAAGCATCAAAAGCCAGGATCTTCTCACCTCTACTTTCTTAAACCAATACACTTAAATTTTGCACCTGCAAAAGAAGATAAAAAAAAAAGAAAGAGAAAGCATTCAGCGAGAGGACCTTTGAAAACTAAGTGATAAGTCCATTGACTTGGTAAACAATCCTAAAATACAGGGAATGGAAATAACTTCATTTGGACCAGCGTGGATGTATGTTAACTTATTTCCTTTAACCAAGCTGGATCACTAATTAAATTATATATGAAAAATTATCATTTCCTAAATCTAAGGAAATTTAATCACTGATGAATTATATTAGTGGTAATGAAGTTGCATTAAAATAGAAGTTCCTTATATTGGGAATAAAAATGAATGGGCACAGCTGAAACCATAGCTTAACTGAAGAATCAACGAACGCCTCTGTAATAGCATGTATAAGAAGGAACTGATTGTTGTCGAATTCAATTAAAATGGGCTTCACAACGGACATGATCAGTTAGTCGCACAAATTGGAACAAAAACTGGGAAAAAGATTGGCCATCTGAATTTTGTTAACTTCTATCCTTACTTTCAATGAATTTCAATAATATGTACAACTAATAAAGTGTGATTGTGTCAATAGAAACTCACGGCCAGATCCCTTAGGAGAACTCTGGATATTAATTTGCTCCAGTGGTACTCCAGAGGCAACTAAGATGTTCAGAATTTCAATAACCATTGCATCAACCTCACGGCATTTGATTTGAGCTGTCCGAAGACGGTCAGATACAACAGATGGTTCCAGAGGTTTGCATCTTCCTTCTGTTCTCTCAAAGTTTGTTCGCATCTATAGCAAAATACAATTGTACTAAACGAGTCAACAAATATTTTTACTTTAGTAGCACAGCGAGTTGAAAATCTTAATATTAATACCTCTGAAATATCAAGTGTAAGCTTCTCTAGAATTGGTGAATGTTGGAGGAACCCAATTAGTCCACTGAAGTCATCAGCCACAAACCAATCTTCAAGCACCAATGTCTTTAGATTTCTAAATGTGGGGCAATATTTTATATCCCTGCTGAAAACAAACTAGCCAAAGAGCAAAGTAGCAAATATAAGATAAGGAACCAATAACTTTTCAGGTGTGTATCGTATACTACTGAATTGTGAATATTTATTCTAGTTGAAGAGTTGAAAGTGCAAACTAACTAGAAGTCTAGATGAACGTGCTGACTAATCAAAAAGATTTAACCTGATATTTCGATAACCTGCGAGATTAACATCACTAGACAATCATTATCTATCCTTCATTTCACTAATGATGAGAATTTCATGAATTACAGGTGTATGAATTCAATAATACAGCATAGCATGATGATGATCTCAAACAAAAAAAAAAGGCATGATGATCATGAATAAACTGCATGGTATACTGCCATATGTTCGAGTAAACATAAAGTGGCTTCCATCAAATTAAAAAAATGACTTTGAACTAATAGAATTACCACTTCAGGAGGAGCAGACAACATCAAGTTTGTAGCTTCCGACAGACCACTTAGAAGCACGCAGCTTGTGCGATCATTATTACGCCCATAGTAATTCGGACACCCGTCGCATTCGTTGCCACAACCTTGAATGGTACCAGTATCAAAACATTTATCCAAGACATCACGATCTTCAAATGTAACGACTGCAGATTCTAAAGATGGCATCTTTTCAAGAAACGGAGCCCGCCCCCCACATATTGATAAGGTCAAGGAAACTAGACTTGGTGTACGAATTCGAGTGCGGCCCCACAGGTAAAGATCAGACAGCGTAATGCTGAGATGCTGCAACGAAGGAGACCAAATTTCTTCAGGAGCGATATCGGAATCATCAATTTCCAGGTCGAGCAGAGCTGGACAGCCTGAAAAATCAAGTTCTTCACAGATAGACACCATGGAAAGCTCTAACTTGGTAAGATATTCCGAAGCAAGAGGCCAGCAGTTTGGTCCCAACACCAAGCGTTCTATGTCAATTTCCTCGCAGTGGAACCTGAGTTCTCGGACTTGGCAGCGCAGAGCGCACTGGATCCATTCATCCACCGGTGCCTCATGCATGGTGGTCGTCTCGTCCTCCTCCTCATCTGTATCCAAATCGGACAGATCAAAATGACAGGAATCAAGCGCCGCCCACGCGGCGTCTCCGTTGCCAACGCTGCGGAGGCGCAGCAACTCGTCCACGAACTCGATGAACTGATTGACGGTGCCCCAGCCGGTGATGTGGAGTGCGGGGGATCGAGTCCAGATGTCGCGCCAGGAGCGGCCGAGCACGGACGTCCGCACGGCCTCGTGCGCCGGGAGGAAAGACAGAATCAGCTCCAGGACGCCGTCTGGCAGGGCGCTGATGCGGTCCACCGCCATTCCGTCTCTGCGAGCACCAGAACAGCAGCTGAACGAAGGCCAGGGCAACCAGAAGAGAGAGGTCAGGGAAGGTGCTTCCTTCATTTTCCTCCGGCGAGGGGGCTCGAAACGCCGGAGTTTGTCTCTCTCCACTTTGGATTTCCACTAGGGATATATTAAGTGTGCCACCGCACCGGTCTGTTAGCCTACCCCTGCCCGTCCCCCTCGTCATCAAATCGAACGCTCGGTTTCCATTTAGCAACGCTTTGGATTCTGCAGCCGCACCTGTGCCGCAACGCTTTGAATTCCCGAATACGCTGGTGATCAGAGAGCAGCTGCATCCTCGTGATCGATGTCGCCTAAACCTTTAGGCCTCATAGGCGCTGTTGCTGTTGTGCGCTGCCAAGAGGCACTGCCGCACGGCCCATCTCCCAGGGGCTACCTAAACGCCTGAACGGGATGAAACAAACACTACCGTGCCCAACGTGCGCTGGACATCCTCGTCACCTGTTGGATCAGAGGACTCGAACGGCCACAAACCTGAACGAGGCATAAAAAATGTATTTGCTGAGCTCTGTTCTCGGCATATAGATTCATCATGTCGTACAATGGAATTCTGAAAATACCAGGTTTAGGTTGAGTATATGTTTTTAGGGCCATCAAAGAATGTTCTTTAATTTTTTTTGACAAGGCAAAGCCACGTGTTATATAGAATATATACTCGAACCAATAGATTTGATGCCCAACACATAATCTGCAGGAAATTTTAATTTCCAACATTGCTGACCAATCTTTTTTTTTTTAAAAAACGAGGAGAATGTACTGAAGTTTTGATGATATCATTGCTCCGTTTCAGGTGACATCGAACCTTTTTTTTTTTTTGCGGGTAAGGTGACATCGACACTTTTTGACTGCTTCAGTTGTTAGTAGGAGTGCAAAGCTTTAGGACGGACAATACTAGAAGAGGGTACATTTTGATTGGTTCAAACTAAAGTCATTGCTACGAAAAATACTTACAGGAAATCACAAAAAGAGTTTCCATGATCACTGGTTCAACAGTAATCCATGGATGTAGTATAGGTGACTAAAGATGCTGTATTATGTATAAAACTTTCTTGTTTAGTGAACTGAAGCCAAAGGACTTCTGGTCAAGTGGCTAGGAGCTCTAGCGGCACCTCCTCAGGTCTCGAGTTCGATTCCTGGTGGGAGCGAATTTCGGGCTGAGGTTAAAAAAAAATTCCCTCGTCTGTCCCACAACCAAAGCACAGGTCTAAAGTTCGGCCCAGGTCGTTGGTCGTTCTCACACGGATAACGGTGCTGCTTTGTAAGGATGGGGCAGGGGTTCGGAGATTTTTCTCGGCCTGCGTGAGAAGGTCCTCTCTCGTAAAATTAAGCCCGGGAGCCATCATACCCCGTCGTCATCTTGGTCCTGCAGAACTGGAGCTCACCTACAGTCTACAGTGCACGTCCTTGGACTTGGAGCTCTGCCCGCGTTGTCGCCGGTAACTTGGCGAGAGGGTTATCGTTGTCCATGTACGCGCTCCCGGAGGAGGTAGGCGAAACGTTGCAGAACTGGAGTGAGTGATCACGGACGTCCGCACGGCCTCTCGTGCGCAGGGAGGAACGACAGCAAGTGCTCCCGGACGACATCTGGCAGCTCACTGCTCCTGTCGATCCGTGCCACGACACCTGTGGGTGAGTGAATTAGGAGTCCAACAGGGAGAGGGAGGTGGTTCTTTTTCCTTACCTGACTCACCGGCCGGCGGCGAGATGGGAGAGGTGAGGCGAGGGAGCTCGAATCCCCTATGTCTATTTCTCTATGCTTGGGTTTTTGGATGGTCATCCACCTCCCGATCTGGTCATCAAACCGAAAGCTCGGTTTTGGATCCCGCCCGCTTCCAAAAACGCTGATTCCGCAATGCTTTCTTTGATTTCCAACTGATCACATTCCAAGTACTCTACCGGTACCGATAACTCGAGTGCCTACCTGATAAGTTCTTGTTGTCAACAAAATCGGGCGGCACATGAGTAAACAGAAGTCTCTTTGGGCCTCATCGGCGGTGCTGCACAACACACACACAGTGGCAACATATGGTGCTTGCTTAATTATCTCTACTTTTGTGTATATGCGCAC
Source organism: Eragrostis nindensis (assembly GCA_012490785.1). Taxonomy (NCBI): domain Eukaryota; kingdom Viridiplantae; phylum Streptophyta; class Magnoliopsida; order Poales; family Poaceae; genus Eragrostis; species Eragrostis nindensis. Next base: position 295,419 of record JAAXCT010000572.1, on the reverse strand, counting down.
GTATCTTGCCTTGCTTACATAAACATTTCATGAATGCGAAGAACCTGTGAACTCTTGCCCATAAAACCACTCGGCATGCGCCATCTATTTAAAGGTATCTCACCTAGACGCCAACAGGGAACTCTAGTAGATATATAGCATACTTGTAAATAAAAACTTGTTTTTATCAAGTAACATTGGCAACTGCGAGTCTGAATTCTGGAAGCAAAAACTGACATTACCTTGACAAAAATAAATTACTAGTCTTCAGAAACACATACAAACTCGAGACAAAACTAGAAGTTCAAAATAATTTTTGAGTGCCAATGACATTACGGCTGCTGGTCTTTACACCGTCAGAAGTTTCTGCATAATCAAGAAATTACTTCGAGAACCATAATTAAGCTACCGAAAGTTGTGACTTCTTCCTCATCTGAGCAGAAACCTGGATGAAGCCAAAGGAAAACTTTAATGTCTTGATAAATTGATAACATTAAATACTGAAGGAACACTCAGATATGCACGAAAAGAATCTAATTCGCGAGACGAATCTAATGAGGGTAATTAAGCCGTGATTAGACGATGGTTACTGTAGCATCACTGTAGCAAAACATAGATTAATTAGACTTTATTTAATGCTCTTAAATGACAAGATTCTTTTTGATGTGACAGGCCTAAAATTTAGAGGGCAGGAAACGAACAGGCCCTAAATCTGAACCGACATCAGATTCTTGATAAACATATAGAGCCTTTCTAAGTGACCACTGACCATTGTTTTCTATTACTTACTGTAACCACACAACATGTAGCTTTCATATAGAATTCCTGCCCCCTTAACTGCACAATCTACATATTCCAGTATAATGAGGCAAAATTCATTTTAATAAATAACACAAAAATACATTTTTTATCGATCATGACAATGAAGATATTATAAGCGACCCAGACTTCTTTGTTGTACAGAAAATTAAAGCTACTAAAATCGGAAGAAATGAAAACAATGATTATGATGAACTTCCAGTGCTCCAGTTGATCTGATGATAATTGAACACACTGGCTGCCTGTGAGTCTAATGACAAATTATTGAACCTATTGAACATAAAGTATAAATGCTTATAACAGTAACAAAGGGAGATATGTAAGTTTTGTTCTGTCTGTTTGCTTTAATTAGAAAAATATACATCCATACCATTGATGCAATGAAAAGTGGCACAATATCTTTCGAAAATGGTTCAGAAGTTAATTGTAGCATCAAAGCCAGGATCTTCTTACCTCTCTACTTGCTTAAACCAATACATTTAAATTTAGCACCTGCAAATAAGTAAAATAGCACTGAGGAAAAGACCTTTTTAAATCTAAATGACAAAGTCCATTGACTTGGTAAACAATCACAAAATACAGGGAATGGAAAAAAATCACTTGCACCAGCGTGCGTGTATGCTGACTTTTTTAGTGGTGAAGAAGTGAAGTTACTTGTATATTACAAGGAACAGGATGATGTCAAATTCAATTAAAATGGGTTCACAGAGGACATCAGTTACTTGCACAAGTTGGAAAGATAAACTGGGCAAAAAACTAGAACATCTGAACGTCGTTAACTCAAAGTTAAAACTACTTGATGCGGTCAACTGATTACACTGATAGTGCATCTTCCAAAAGAATTTGTGTATTACAATGAAATCAAAATTTACTAAATGGATAGTGCTTGTCTATACCTAGTTTCCATGAATTTTGAATATTATGTACAGCTAAAGTGTCATTGAGCCAATAGAAACTCACGGCCAGACCCTGTAGAACTCTGGATATTAATTTGCTCCAGTGGTACTCCAGAGGCAGCTAAAATGTTCAGAATTTCAATAACCATTGCATCAACCTCATGACATTTGATTTCAACTGTCTTAAGGCGGTCTGATACAAAAGACGGGTCCAGAGGTTTGCATCTTCCTTCTGTTCTCGCGGAATTTATATGCCCCTGTAGAGTAATACACATTTTACTAAACGAGTCAAAAACAGATGATAACTTTAGTCGCACGTATAGCTGAAATCAACATATTAATGGTACCTCTGAAAGATGAAGTGTAAGCTTCTCAAGAATTGGTGAATGTTTAAGGAACCCAATTAGTCCACTGAAGCCATTAGCCACAAACCAATCTTTAAGCACCAAAGTCTTTAGATTCCAAAATGTGGGGCAACATTTATATCCCTGCTGAAAACAAACTAGTAGACGAAAACAATGTAGCAATAAATTCACTGTGAATGATGAATATTTCTTCTTGTTGAAGAGTTAAAAGTCCAGACTAACAAGAAGTCTAGATGAACATGCTAACTAATCAAAAAGTTTAACAATCACTCAACAATCATTATTCGTCCTATATTTCATTACTCCAGGTGTAGAGCAATCATACAGACAAGGCGGTCAAAGAAAACGACTTTGAGATGAACAGAACTAAATAAATATCAGGAGCAGATAACAAGAGGAAGATTATTACCACTTGAGGAGGGGTTGACAACGTGAAGTTTGTAGCTTCCGACAAACCACTTAGAACCACACAGCTTGTGGGGTCATTATTAGGCCCATAGTAATCCATACACCCCTCACATTTGTACTCTTCGCTACAACCATGAATGGTACTAGTATCGAAACACTGATCCATGTAATGACTATGGGAAAGTTCAACAGCTGCAGATTCCATGGATGGCATCCTTCCAAGAAACGGAGTCCTTCCCCAACATTCTAATAAGGTCAAGGAAACAAGACATGGTGTACGAATTCGAGTGCGGACATTCAGATAAAGGTCAGAATAAGTAATGCTCAGATGCTGCAATGACGGAGACCAAATTTCTTCGGGGACGACATATGAATCAAAAATTTCCAGGTCGAGCAGTGCTGGACAGCCTGAAAATTCAAGGTGCTCATTAAAGACAGATACACCGAAAAGCTCTAACTTGGTTAGATGTTTCGAAGCAAGAGCCCAGTCGTGCGGTTGATAGTTCAAGTGCTGTCCTTCCGATTCCTGGAAGCGGAATCTGAGTTCTCGGACCTCACAGCGCAGAGCGCACAGGATCCAGTCACCAACTGGTTCCTTATCGATGGTGCTTATCTCCTCCTCCGTATCAGAATCAGACAGATCGAAATGACAGGAATCAAGTGGCGCCCATGCGGCGTCTGGGTTGCGGAGGCTGCGGCGGCGCAGCAGGCCAGAGATGAACTCGGAGAACTTTGAGGTGGTCCCCCACCATGTGATGTCTAGAGCAGGAGACCTCATCCAAAGGTCGTGCCATGAGCGGGCAAGGACCCACGTCCGCACGGCCTCATGTGCGGGAAGTAAAGACAGTATTAGATGCAGGACGCCGTTTGGCAAGGCGCTGATGCGGTCCTCCGCCATTCCGTCGCTGAAAGTGCAGTAGAACACCAGCTCAGTGAATCAGGCTTCCAACTATAGGTCAACAAGATACTATTAACATATTAAGCAATGGCAGAGGTAAGGCAATGGAGCTCGACCGGATCAAAGTAGTTTCTTCCTCTCCACTTTGATCTGTTCCTAATTTTCCCATTCGGCCATGATACTATTGACATATTAAGCAATTAAGTAAATATATTTGGTACAAAAATCCACTTACAAAACTTAAAGCTTTATTTTCCATTTTTCCGGAAACAAAAAAAATCAATAAGAAAATCCACCTAACCCTGAGATACCTTGTCGGTCGTTGCCACTGTGGTGGGGCTTGCGAGCCACCGGCTATGGGATTACTATAACATCGAGCTTTGTGTTGGCGTTGTGCACTCTCAGCTGCCACCTCCTCACTATCTCTCTCTTCGGTCTCAGAAGATGGATTGGGGCGGAGAAGAAAGGGGCGCAGGGGAGATGAATGGCGGTGGACGGGAAGGAGGTGAAAGGGAGCATCTAGCTAGGGCTACGGACCCATGTCGTGGCCTTATATACGGCCAAGGATTCAATGGGCTAGGATAGAATTTACGGTTGGGTCGGCTTAGTATCGGCCCAACAGACCTTAGAACACAAAAATCCTGAAAATCGATAAAATATGGAACTTTTTCTGTAAACCACCTCTGTAGTAATAGCAGTGTTTAAAAAAGCGGACGCCTAGGCCGACTAGGCGCCGCCTAGGCGCTGCGCGGCTGCCCACCGCGTCGCTTTCAGCTACGCGATGCAAATAGGCGCCAAAACGATTAAGCGGTCGAAGCGGACGACTAGTCGCGCGTAATTGCTGAGCGGGCGGGAAAATTTCACCGGGCGGGAGCGCGAGGCCGAATCGAGCGGGCTCCTGGCCAAATAAATGGGTAAGCGGCGCCCTAAGATTCTTTTCCCCACTCCCACTCCTCCAAATCGTGCGCCGCCAGTCTCTGCCCCCGGCCGTCGTCGTCGATTCATCCTCTACCGCCGGCCGCCGTCTGTTCCTCCTCTTCTCCGGCCATCAAATGGAGTCAGCCCTGCAAGAATCGACTGGATCTTGAGCACTTCACTCCGTTCCCCTATTTCTTCTCTGGTTCTACGCAGATTCTCCTGCCTACTGTCCTCTGTTCTCCACTCCGGCCGAGATTCAGCAGGTATTGTTGCTCCCCAGCCCCTTCCTTTTCTCGTTTTATTCCTTGCTCGTACTTGGTTGTGCTCCTGTCCTGTTACTCATACTACTAGTCTGCTAGATGCGTTCATGCTTGTTTGTTAGATGTGCGCAGTACTGGGATGTGCGCAGTACTGGATGTTTGATGCACACTGCTTGCTCGATGCACTTGTAGTTGTACTGTTGTAGTGCTTAATTAATAATTAGTACTGCAGCCTGCTTGCCTGGTTGCTTGTTGCCCTGCGTGTGTGCTTGCTTGTAACTTTACTGCAGTGCGCAGCTAACTGAAGTTTCATTTGAATTGAACTAGGATGTCCTCCGCTGCATCGACGCCTGAGGTGCATGCTCCTACTAGTTTTAAGAGGAAGTCAGATGATGTTGGCTGGAAATATGGATATTTGGCTGATCCAAAGAATCAGAATGCAGTGACATGCAAAAGGTGTAAGAAGGAGTTGAATGGAGGAATTTACCGGCTTAAACAGCATGTGGCTGGTGTTGGGAATGCATGTGGCAAATGCTTGACGGCTACACAGGAAGAAAAGGATGATTGTGCCAAAGCTATTGAAGCTGCACAGTCGAAGAAAAAGACCAAGCGAGCCCATAATGAGGAAGTTAGAAAAGAGGTGAACATTGGTGATGGAAATGGTTCTGGATCTGTTGCTGCACCTGTGGTTCTTGATGATGACAGTCATGAAGTTGATGGTGTAGGCTCCTCCAAACCTCACAAGTTGGGTCCTATGGATAAATTTGCCAATCCAATAGACCCTCCTGCCTCATCGACACAAGCAAAGAGGCAACAATGCATTACTGCTGCTCTTTTCAAGGAAAGACTTTGGAAGGTCAAGCAATACCTAGCTAGATGGATGTACCAATCAAGTATGTTCAGTTTTTGTGCTTGTCATGTTTTTTCCATACCATGTCATCTTGTTATTTGTTAACTAACACTGGACCAACATATTTGCTGCAGATATCCCATTCAATGCCATCCAAAATGATGCATTCAAACGATTTTGTGAGGCTGTTGGGCGATTTGGGCCTGGATTTGAAATCCCACCCCAATATGAGCTCGGGGGAAAGCTGCTAAAGGAAGAAGTTGAAAGGACTAAGGAGTTGCTGCAATCACATGAACTCGAGAGGGTCTTGACGGGTTGCTCAGTCATGACTGATGCTTGGTCAGATAGGAAACGAAGGTCCATAATGAATCTGTGTTCACATTGTTCATTGGGCACATGTTTCCTTGAATCAAAAGAGGCATCGGATGAGCCACACACGGCTGAGCTAATATATCAGTATGTGGATGGCTGTATTGAGAGGATGGGCGTGGATAATGTCGTGCAGGTGGTCACGGACAATGCTTCCAATAATATGGCAGCCAAGGAAATGATGAAGGAGAAGAGGCCGAAAATATTTTGGACTTCATGTGCTACTCACACAATCAATTTGATGCTGCAGAGTATTGGGACAAACCCAAGATTCAAGGCAATCATTGACAAAGCGAAGGCAGCCACCATATTTATCTATTCTCATCATAGGACCTTGGCCTTGATGAGGCGATTCACCAAGAAGAGGGACATAATACGTCCTGGAGTGACTAGATTTGCTTCAACTTTTCTCACTTTGCAAAGCTTATACAAGAAACGACATGAGTTAAGGAACATGACATGGAGTGAAGAGTGGACACAAAACAAACTCACCAAGGTTGGTAAAGGCAAGGCAGCCGGGACAGCATTGGGTAGTAGAGCCTTTTGGAATGGAGTTTCTAAGTGCTTGAAGGTTTTTGGGCCATTGGTTCATCTCCTTCGCATGGTGGACAGTGACAGGGCATCTATCCCATGGGTATATGGAGAACTCTTGAGATCAAAGAAAGTGATTACAGAAGCTGTTTATGAGAACAAGGAGAGTGAGTACAAGCCCATCATCGATGCCATGGATAAGAAGATGAAGAATAGGCTTGATGCACCCCTGCACTTGACAGCCTACCTCCTCAATCCATACTACTCATATGCTGATCGAGACATTTTTCTTAATGAAACTGTCATTGATGGCTTCTTCACTGCGGTTGAAACTTTTTATTATTGTGAGGGTGACAAGCAATCCCAGGTGATCAATGTGGACTTCGAGAAGTTCAAGAAACAAGAAGGATTCTTTGGGAAATTTGCAGCAAAACATGGCGCCAGAGATATGAATTTCTCTCCAGGTAATGTGCTATGTGTGTACTAAATCTTAATGCATGTTAGTATTCTGCTATGTGTCTCATAAATGTGTTCTCTAACTAACATGCAGCTGGCTGGTGGGCTATTTATGGATGTCACACACCGACTTTACAAAGAATGGCTATAAGAATTCTTGGATTGACTGCTAGTGCATCTGGTTGTGAACGTAATTGGAGCACTTTTGAGGGTGTAAGTCTCCTTGTTCAATAATCTAGTCAATGTCCTAAATTACATGAACTTTTTGTGAACTTTGACTTGTAATTCTGATTATGTAGATACATACCAAGAAAAGAAATAGGCTGGATGTGAACCGCCTGCAGAATCTGGTCTATGTCCAGTTCAATGCAAGGCTGCTAGAGAGACAAGAGAAGAACAAAGAGAAAGGGAATGGAATTGATGTCCTCCTTGCTAATGATGCTGTTCATGTCCAAGATTGGCTGATTGAAGAAGCATATGGACCAGAACGTCCTGTTAATGTTGATGATGATGACGACATCATAGATGTCGAGGGCTTCGAGGAAACTGAAGCTACACTGCCTCGTCGCAGTGTTAGAGTGAGAGAGTTATATGAAGATGACTTCACGTCTGAGTCAGAGGGAGAACTTGATGTGATCGAGGAGGAGATTGAGTACGAGGAGGATGACGATGACGTGGGAGTGGAGCCATTGGATTATGACGACGATTGAATTAGTATTTGTGGTGGTTCTCATTTCATATTTGCTTTTAGAGTTTTAGTACTCGATGTCTTTTGTTTGCTCATGTGAGCTTGTGACCTGAGAATCTGAGATGAACTCATGTCTGTGTTTTGTTTGTTCTTGTGACTTGTGAACTGCAGTCCTGCTGCCAGTGATGCTATATTAAGTATTATTTGAGTTGTTTCTTCAAACTGCAGTGCTGCTGTGATGTTTTGTTTTTTATACAGATTTGTAGCCTCTAAATTCTGTCCTGGTGCTTTTGTAGATACAAGCAGTGGGAACCAATTGGAGAGGAAGAATGGAAGAAGATGCATAAAAAAGTATGTTCATATCTCTCTTATTGAAGTATTCATCAATGTCAAATTTATAAATTTATTTATACTGAAGTATAAGTGTATAACTGTATAAAATATATTTTGTGCCACCGCTTTTTGGCGAACGCCTAGAAACGCCTAGGCGCCGCCTAGGCGGCCTAGGCGCTAGGCAGTGCCCCACCGCCCGCTTTCGTCCACCGCTTTTTAAAACATTGAGTAATAGAATTTCATGTTTCAATATTGCATTTGCATCTTTTGGATAATAAACCTAATGCTTATGGAAATCAACCTGCAGTACGTAGTTTTACATTTAAGTCTCTTCTAGTCCCGTAAATTACTAATTATTGACCATTGTTTTACATATTAAACGTTGAACTTTTCAGACTACTTGACTTTTTTTAACCTTTCTTACTGTTTGTACGTAGGAGTCATCCGATACAGCTACCATTTGGGTACATACCATTTAGGACCTATCAGTTTGGTGAATACTATTTGGACCTTTCTTTATAGAATATGATTGATCCACAATATAGATATTAACGCTGTTAGTTTTTTAATCGAGATATTAGTTGTTTAGTGGGCAAAAAGACTAATATGCCCTTTATAAAAAAATTCTGTTTTATCAAAGATTTGAAAATCCAGACCTGTTTTTATTACTATATATATGATTTGGGTACATACCATTTGGGACCTATCAGTTTGGTACACACTATTTGGACCTTTCTTAAAGAATATGATTGATCCACAATATAGATATTAACGCTGTTGTTTTTTTTTAATTGAGATATTAGTTGTTTAGTGGGCAAAAAGACCAATATGCCCTTTACAAAAAATTTTGTTTTTATTACTATATATATGAAATTGAGATTCCGATAATTGAATACTTTTGTAGCCAAACTTAAAAGATTTTTAATATTCTTCATATTAATTTAAAATCAAGAAATAATTTTGGCAACATTTTGTCTGAATGTTGACAAAACTTATTACAAACAAGCAACGGTCATTTATAACTTTCTATTGTCGCCGATGTGCTGCCCATGTCCTCTATTGCCATTTTACTAGTATGATTTTCTTGTCCTTCTGCTTGGAACCTTCTTACATGTATCATGGTCGAGAAAGACCCTGAATGGATCAGATCAGGATCAAATGCAACGCATGGATGCACGGAAATAGAAGGACAAGGAATCTCCTGCAACTTGCTCAAGACCAATGTCTCCTAATGCGATATAGAAACCGGACAACGCAACTCACCGCGCATGCTCTGCTGTCTGCGCTATATTTTGTTTTTTCAAAAATGGGACTATGACAAATGGTGTAGGAAACAAGACCTAAAACTCAGGAGAACAGAATACATTAGTTCATTTGCCAAAAATAGGTCTAGTCGTACTTCCTCGGAGGTAGTACCTCATATAGTACACACAAAGATCTATTCAGATGGATGCAACTATTTGGTACTGCCATAAAATCTGCCCTCTTGTGTACATTCACTTTTCATGCATATTCATAACATCCAACATTATAAAAGCCAACTAAGGAAGTATTCCACACAATACGACCAGTTTAAGAGCAATACAACAACAAAATGGCATCAGATTCAGAAGCCAAGACTGTCTTTCAGAAACTTATACCCAAACACTAGAAGAAACTAAGTTTCAAAACAATCCCTTGCTGCCAATGACAAGATAATAGCTGCTAAATTTTACACCATCAGAAGCTTCCGAATACTTAATATATAGAAGATCCAACAACAGCTTCCTGAATATTATGAGTTTTTGACGCCAAAAGCCATATGTAGTGCAACATAACTGAAACCTGCTTGGAAGAAATGGAAACTTCAACGACTTGACAAAATGACAAAAACATGACTACTCAAAAGACAATCAAATGCACAAATTATCCTTTAACATGATCTGAGGTCAAAATATAGATACATATGCAGCTTGATAAGGTTCTGCTATCCATTTCTTTTTCTACTTTTTACTGTGACCACATATATAGCAACACGCCAAAGCAGAGATAGTTTAGTCAGGAATACATGTGCTTTGATATAAAACTCCTTCCCCAAGAATACACAATCTACTTAGTCCAATAATTAGGAGAAAGTACATATTTGGAGGTTGGGACCATGACGATCAACATATAATAAACGAAACATGAAAATCAGATTTTATGTGCAGAAAAGCTGATACGATGTTGGTAGAAAAGGAAAAAACGGTTTATGATATATTATATTTCAGTGCTACATTTTACTGATAATACGCAAACACATTGGATTTAACAAACAAGTGAAACAATTGAATATATTACATATAGCAATTTTATAATAATAACCAAAGGACACATATGATTAATTTCTGCCCTGCCTGCTCCATAGAAACTTTGTAACAAGGATGACGAATTAAAAATGCTGAATAATAAGAGTTTCTTTGCAGTGATCTTTTTGTTACCACGCAACCCAATATAACATGCGGGAGGCATAATAGTCATGTTTTGACATAATGAAATTCAGTAATTCTTATGACACATTTGGACCTTAAAATTAACATACAACTGTATAACTATAACAAAGATCTCCATTGTCGAAGTAGAAATTTAGTACAAATTATCAGAACACAGAAATTTACCAACAATACATCTGAGCCATGGTTAACACCGTTTCATCCATAGTTCCGAAGAAAATAATACTAAAAGACTAAAGTTATCAGACTACAAAGATCAACTTGATAAAAAGAATCCATTGGCCACAACTTTGAGAAACATAGTAAAATCAGTTATTAGCTATGCCGAGAAAACATAAAACTCTAAATGTACACACAGAAAATGGAATCATTGTGGGGAGGAAGTAGAGAACTCTATGCCAGATATAATATAACCTATAACGACAAGTTAAGATCGTCTCACCTCTAGTTGTAGCTGAAACCAGTGCAAACGAAATAACAGTCTGCAAACAAGAAAAGAGACAATCAATAAGTAAAGTAAGGCCAAAAATAAACGAAAAAACTAAGATGAATTGGTCAGTAATCTTTGATGATGAGAAACTATGTTGAATGAATGAATAAATACTTTGCTTGCATCAGCATGGAACATTATGTAAATATCACAAAGTGTAGGAACTCTATACTGAATGAGGTGAAAAATAGTTTCATTACTAACATAACTGGCAACGGGGACAACGGAATGATATTATGTAGTACCCTATAGATATGGTTTCCATTCAGAACATGGTACATATATGAATTACCTTCTGGTCACTGAACAATGAGGACCGACCACATTCGTAATGCATACGTTTGAGTGTATAACAGCTAGTTTCTTTCAACTTGTTTAAGAATTATTTCTGCTTTATTCATGATTTATATACAAATGAACAGAAACAAGAAATAAGACATAAATTAATACAGTGTAGAGTTTTACTCACATCTAGATCCAGAACATCCGATAGTCTGTTGGATTTGAATATGCGCGAGTGGTATGCCATAGTTACTTAAAAGCTTCAGAAATTGTCGAACCTTGTCATCAATTTCTTCACATTTGATTTGAACTGATTTAAGATGTTCAGATGCAAATGGCAGCTCCAGTGATTTGAATGATCCTTTCTTTGTCATTAATATTCTAGGTCCCTACAAGAGTGATATATTAATCCATCATATGTTTTTTAGTATAATAAGAATAGTTGGCTAATTAGCTATAAAATTACATACCTCCTTAGAGATTTGAAGAGTAAGCATCTCCAGAATTGGTGAATGTTGGAGAATAGAAATAAGCGCATTCGGGTCCAGAGCAATACACCATTCATTAAGTAATAAAGTCTTCAAATTGGTAAATATGGGGCACCATTTTATATCCCTATAAAATACAAACTAGGCAAAGAAAAAAGAAGGCTGATCAGACCAAGCTAGACTATGCCCAAAATATGATATGCATAATGAATCTGATATACATGGCCTGTAAATTTAATTAATTGTAGAGATTTACAAACGCAAACTAATTAGTAGGAAGCACAATTTTTTGCTTGTAACATACAGGCTATGCTCAAATAAGATCCAGACAAGACACATGCTATTTAGGGACTTCAGTATAACATACATATATTTAGAATTAATTGCATAGCATAGCTGTCCATCTTCAGCTGAACGAGGGCAGTACAGCCTGAAAGATCCAGAACACTGGTCCAGATAATTAAGTAGCTAAACTCGATCTTCGTGAGGTGTTGGGAGACGAGGGCCGCATTATCTAACTGAAAAACGAAGTAATCCTCCTTGCTGGCAAAGAACTTGAGAACCCTAACGTTGCAGCTCAGGGCAAGCAAGATCCATTTCCTCGGTAGCGTTCTAACATTGAAGGGGGAGCTAGAGTCGACCTCAAAGCAGCACGAATGCAGAGGCGCCTCCGATTCTTGGCGGAGGCGGAGCAGGTGGTCAACGAAAGGTTCGAACCTGTCTTCGCTGCGCCAGCCCTTGACGCCGGCGAAATGGATCCCCGGCGCGGATCTCCAGATGTCGCGCCAGCGCTGCGCGAGGACGCACGTCTGCATCGCTTCGTGCGCCGGCAGCAGCGAGAGGATGTGATGGAGGACGCCATCTGGGAGGGCGCCGATGCTATCTGCCAAATCGGCTCCGCTCGCCGTGGATCTCCTCGCCGACCTCGGCGGCATCCTGTTGAGGCGTCTGCGTCCTTGCTGCAAGACACGGAGAGAGGGGGCACGTCAGCCGCCAAGACACGAGAGGGAGGAGGGCGAGAGAGATAGAGAGTACCGTACGGTCGTGGCTGTGCTCGCTCGCCGGCTGGCCGTCCGGTCGAGGGAGGAGGTAAGCGAGCGCGAGGCGGCGTTCTGGTGGGGAATTCCAATCCTGTAGGTGATGGCGGTGAAAGGGGAGAGATTTCAAGCCCTGGGGCCCTGTTAGGGTTTAGTGGTGAGCGGAGGGACCTAGTTCCTTTATCCAGCGGTAGTCATCCAGCGCGACTGCATCGCGATTCGTGTCATTATTCTTCCCACCGACATGCCTTGAGTTTCGATCACCAATTTCTGACCACGGTCGACAGGAGAACATGACATCAAATCAAGGAATGGCGGCCTGGGACTGACTGCGCTCGTGTCAGCAACGAAGATGTAGAAACAGACGACGACTCGAGAGCCTGCTCCTTCATGTGCGGGAACTGAGCCTGCTCCGGTCCCCTTTTTTCATCGCTTTCCTTGCATGTACTACTAGATTCTCATTGTTCTGAGTGCATAAAAACTGATCCAAATGCTATGCAAAATACTGAGGGCATTACACCGGCGTTTCATGTCCACCTGCAGATATGATACTACGAAAGACGGAACAGAAGCTACAGGGGCATATCGTCCGAGAGCTGCGGACTTCATTTGGGTACAAGCAAAAGGTTCATGCATGAGTCCCAAACCTGTAATCTGATTCAATATTATCCCCACCGGATATCTTGTAGTCCATATTATTTCTTCTTTGTATCAGAATATTCATCGGCACCACCTGTTTTTAAGGTTCGTTTTTGGTCCTGAATATATTGCTATTAAGCAAGTATAAACTATTCCGAAGATGCGGACTGATCTCAACAAATGGTAGCGTCTTGAACGAAAACAAGGGCATGGATACCACATGAATCACTTCATTACCACGTATCTAACTATCCATGGAGGAATATCAAAGAGCTGAACTCGCCTATAGCCTAAGAAGTCTTCGGGGATTGGATCAAGAGCTAAAATCTTCTGTCCATATGGTTCTTAAATGGCCTAGGTAGTAAACCGATGAAATGAATTTGCTATGCGCTACTCCATTCTACATTCTTTGATTATATAGTATTTATATTTGAAGGTATTTGTAGATTCTAAGTTTTGCGATTACATTTTTAACTTCATGATAGCATTATACTAGTAAATCATTATTCTTGTCAAAGTACTTTAACCTGACAAAATGCATACTATAGTGTTCATGTTGCTAGTCTACGTTGGTTAAATATGATAACTTTAAACAAAAGGAGTAATGTGGTGACATGAATACTTTTTGAAACCTGTAAAGTTAAATATGTCATATGCTTTTCTATCTGCTGTTTTGTTTTGTCTAATCATGCATTCCCTTTAGGTTCTAGTGCTGATGACATATGAAGCGAGGTAACATTGTTTAGTACGATGGTTCAATAGATGACTAAAGTTCTATCTCTTTTTTTGCAAAACTAATTAAAAAACTAAATGGATGGTAAAGCCATCTCCAATGTACTCCAACCAAAAGTAGAAAAGAGAGCATGCATCAGATCCAGTGGAGGACTGATGGTAAAGCAACAAAACTGGAAGCCATGGCCTTTTGTTAGGGATAATTTAAAAAAATAAGTGAGGGACCCTGTCAAAGTAAACGTCCAAGTTGGGACGCTAGGCAAAACAAACGTCCATCTCGGGACGCTCTGTTCATATTCGCGTCGACCAACTTCATATCAACCCAGACTCAGCCAATCGCCACGATCTCCAGCGCCTTCCTGAAGAATGCCTCTCCCCTCCATGCATACCATGATCTCCAGCGCCTTCCTAAAGAATGCTGCCCTGACGCAGACATCCGCCAGCTGATGAGCTGATATGAAGTTGCCCGCGATAGCATTCCAAATTGGAAGCTAATACAAACAATGTCCTTCCTGTTTATCTAAATTTTCTTCATAATTATTATCATTAAAATTATGTACTAAATATTTATTAAATAGAAAAGTAGTAATGGAGTAAAATTATTTCCTTTGCTTTTTTATTATTGTGATAAGATTATGTATGCAAGAGATGCAACACAAGGTGTGCCTTTTTTTTTAGGAGAACGCAAGATTTGTGCCTTGCATACAATTTGTATGTCCCTTGCTATAAATTCCACATATCACGTGTGACGGCGGCTGAGCCAGTCTGAATTCTGAAAGCAGAAGCCAACATCACAATGAAAGACGTGGAAATATGCTAAACAATAGCACCAGTATTATGAGAAATATATCAACAAACTGGCATCTGTTTTAAAAGACATGACTGTGCTTTCAGCAATATTAATCGAAACCTCAGCAAGTTTTTTAGGGCCTTTAGGGTAGGAAAGCCCTACCGTGAACATGTATACAAACTCAAGACAGAACTAAAGTTTGTAAACAATTAATTCCTTATGCCAAGAACAACAACATCAGCTGCGGACTTTTACACCATTATAAGTTTCATAGATGACACGCTAGCTGCTGAATATTGTCACTTCTGCTTGCCTCAAAAGTAGTGCACACATAACTGAAACCTGCATGAGATAAATGGAAACTTCAATGACTTGATACAACTTAACTATCAAAGGGACACTCAGATGCATGAATTTTCCTTTAATATTAGAAGAGGTCAAAATCTTGACAAATTTGTCCTAGCTAATTGTATAAGATGATTACACATATTGTTCCTTCAATCAGAATCTCAGATTAGGTGTGTACCATGATTCGATCGAAAATAACTCAAACATAGAAGCACGGTGGGTGTCAAAGGGTTAACTCACAGACAGATCTTCAATTCGGCTGGAGGACTTTGATTTGCTCTTGTGGTATGCCAGAAGCATTTAAGACCTTCAAAATTGTCAAAACTAGCCGATCGATCTCTTCACATTTGATTTCAACTATCTTAAGACAGTCAGATGCAATAACTAACAGCTCCAATAGATCATTATAACTTTCTTCTGTCCCCAATAAACTTCTGTTCACCTATCACAACCGAAATATTATGCTAAAACCAGCTGTAGATTATAACATTAATAGGAAAAAAAAATACCTCTTCAAGTTGAAGAGCAAGCCTCTCAAGAATTGGTGAGTTTTGGAGAAACCAAGTCAGCCCTCTGAGGTCAGGTACCACGAACCAAAAGGAGAGTACTAAAGTCTTCAACTTGCTGAATGGAGGGCACCACTTTAAGTCTCTGCCGAAAACAGACTAGGCAAAGTACAAAGATACAGTATCAGTTACGGAACCCTCAAGTATAAATACAATGCAGTAATATCATACTAGTGAATATGTGTCTCTATGGTGCAAATTTAGACGTCAAAAGCTAGAATAATGTAGCTACAAATGACAAGCAGTGATACCATGCCTTTTACATAAGTACATCAAATTTACATGTGTATGTGTGAATCACTGAATCCATATCGTACGTGATGTAAATAACAGATAATTTTTAATTGGCACAAGAAACCTTGAAACAAAAGCAGGTGTATGAGGGAACCAGCGCATCGAACATACCACATCAGGATCAGCTGACAACTCCCAATATGCCACCTCCGAAACACTATCAAGAATCACGCCGTTGCTGGTGGCAACATGGGGCTCATCTTCGAGAAGTTCAATAACTGCAGATGCCAGCGACGGCATGCTTTGAAGCTGCGGAGCCATCCCCTCGCATTCAGTGAACTCCAAGGAAACGAGATTGGGTAGACGAAACAGGATGCGCCTGGTCACATAGATCTCGCATTTGGTGATGCTCAGAAGTTCCAAGGACGGAGCCCACAGCTCCTCAGCGTTGATGTAGCAGGACTCCATCTTCAGCTTCAGAAGTGCGGGACAGCCCGAGAAATCAAGAACGCCATCACCGTTCACACCGACACCTTGAAGCTCTAGCACGGTTAGATGCTCAGAGACGAAAGGCTGACCTTGGAGCACGAATTCTTGCCTCCTAGGGTAACGGAGGCGCATCCGTAGCACCTGGATGCGGCAGCTCAGGACGCGGACGATCCAGGCATTGACCAGCGCCCTGAAGTCGTGGAAGAAGCCGTCCCATCTGCCCTTGAGGTTGTCACCCAAGTCGAAGTGGCAGGAATCTAGGGGCGCCCGGTCGCCGGCGAGGTGGCGGTCCGTGATCTGCCCGCCAAGACGGCGGCGCAGCAGGCTGCTAACGAACGATGGGAACATGAACGCGGTCCCCCACTCGGCGATGCGGAGCGCCCGGGATCGCGTCCAGAGGTCGCGCCATGAGCGGGCGAGCACGGTCGTCCGCACGGCCTCGGGCGCCGGGAGGAAGGAGAGCACGTGCGTGCGGACGTCGTCGGGAAGGGCGCTGATGCGGTCCATGGCCTCCTTCACAGCCGTAGACAGCGTCGGCGTCGCTTCCTTGTTCGCCATTCTGTCGCTGCGGAGGCACAGCTGGTGAGTGAAAGGCTTTAGCACAGGGAAGATCGAAGAGAGTGGTTGGTGAGGCAAGGGAGCTCCAATGCATAGTGAAACAAGGTAGCGTACATATATGTATTGATAAATGTTTATAAAGCAACACTATTATGCGTGGTGAGTGGAAAGGCAATATGGGCACTGTCATGGATGCGTGGTGAGTAAAAAGGCCACAACACTGCCTTGTTGCTGCGCACTACGGCAGTACAGCGTACCAGCAAAGCATGGGCTCGTGTGACGACGAGTCTACTTTCCTGAGGTGTAGAGTACATTGTTTAGTGAGGCGCTTTAAACTTGTTTGGCACGGCTCTAGTTTGGAGATCTATGTTGGATACACAATCAAACAATTGCCTTTCGGCCATCTACTGGTTTAGACAGCTGATGTCTGTGAGTTTCTTGATTGTTACACACCAGATAGCAAAACAAACAACTTGTACAATGTATCGTCTATTATTCTGTATGTATCTTTACTCCTTATTATTTTCCTTCTGAGTTCACTCCCATGTGTCGCGCGTCGCTTCCTCTGAAAATTTTCGGCGCCGACAGGTGCGTCCGGGCGTCCTTCCTCGCGAATCCTCTGTCGCGCCGTTTCGCTCGCCAATCCCCGGTCGCCTCTTCGCTGCCCCAATCCTGCATCGATGATCCCCACCACGTCTCTGATTCCTTCTGCTCGCCTTTGACAACCGAACCCGCCTGCTGCCGCCTTCTCCACTGGTGCACTGCAACCGTGTGCGGCAGTGCCTTCGGCTCCGCCACGGCGAAGCAACAGAACGCAGTATAGGCGATATACAATGGGCGGAGCGCGTGGTCCACCGTGAGTCCGCTGGAGCATCAGAGCATGGCATCGTCGTCATCGCAGCCGCAGCAGCTTGCCGCGGGGAGGGCAATGGCCGTGGAACTTCTGCCAGTGGGGAAGACGACATCTTCCAGATTAGTGATAGGGGCAGCGACGTGCTAGACCGCGGGTGCTTGGCGATCAGGGCGGTAGCGACGCGGTTGTTAGACAATTGTATTCAGGTTTCCTTAGTTCAGCGAGTCCAGTTCATATACGGAGCCTTTCCTAATCCCCATCGGTAATGTTCTATAAACCGATTTGGCTAAAATTTAAAGAACGAGATAGACAACTAAATAACTCATTTTACATTTCTCTGTATAAAACTTCCATAAATTAGCAGTCATAATGAAGGAAGCCATGAGGAAATTAGCATTGTTCACTATTCACTACAGATAGTACTATTTTAAACTTGGCTCTACATTAAGCCAGTGGACTTATACATTTCATAAAGTCATAAATTATGGAAATCATACACACTTAATTAGTTTATTTACATGGACTGACCTAATTAAAATTCCTTCGAATAGATGCAAACATGTAAATACTTAGTCATCAGTGAATTAAAAGAGCCCATAGAAATACCTCTTCAACATAAGCAATCAATTCTAACGTGGTAGCAGCTGCCAATCCATTGAGAAGCACACAGCCCGTACTTCCGTCATCAGTGCCATAGCAATTAACACATTCATCGTCACTACAATACCCAGGGCAATCATTGTCACAAGCGTCCATGCTTTCAGAGTCCAGATAAACTTCTGCTGACTCTAATAATGGCATGTCTTCAAGCAAAGGAGTTCTACCGACATTGAAGCACAGTTCAAGTGAAAAGAGACTTGGGACTGAAATTCGAGTTCGTCTGACTTTACCGAACTCGCATTCATTGATATCTAGATTTTTGAGGGACGGGGAAAAGATCCTGTCAACCTTTATTCTGCATTTCTCCAACTTCAGGTTCAGCAGTCCCGGATACCCTGAGAAATCAAGAAACTTGTCGTTCAGATCCAAACCATCAAGCACTAGTTTTGTCAAGTATGTGGAGGAAATTGGATCCAACTGGAGATTTTTCCTCAGGGCTGTAGTGCTGAACGCCATGGAAGTACTGAGCAACCAAACACGGCACGACAAGGCGCGCGGAATCCCCAGTTTGACTATGGACACATCGTCGTTCATGTCCGCGTAGCAATTGAGCAGAAACATCTCCAGACGGCTTGAGGGGTCGCCTAGAAGGCGAGGGAACTTCCAGAGCTTGTCGACGGTGACGCGCGGACGCGTGAGACGCAGCACGGGCACGGATCGCCAGAGATCACGCCACTGCCTGGCGAGAACGATCGTTCGCACGGCCTCCGACGACTCCAGGAACCAGAGGATGTACTGGAGGACTCCATCCGGCAGATCGCTGATGCGATCGTCGCCGCCGTAAATCATGCTCTGCGGCATTCCGTCGAACAGGCTCCGACTGCGACTGCACTCAGACTGTAAGTGGGGCGGGCTGCGGGGAGCCCGCACGCTGCCACGCTGCCCACTTATTCCTGGCAGGATTAGCGGGCTCCACTGGTCGAATTGCTGCTGCCCGCTTAAGCCTGGTGGGAGTTGCGGCATATGTTTGCGGGCGTTGCGGGCGCCGGCGGGCCAGAGAGTGCGTTCGTCCATGGTTTGCTCGAACCACCGTCAGATGCTTGCATTCGACCATTCGTGCGTCCTTGTCTGGTGCTTCAAACTAAGGCATTCATTTGCCACAACACATGACAGCTAATGATTAGCAAATTCATTTGCCGTCTCAAAATAAACAACGGACTACCACAACTATACATGAGAGAAAGAGATGTGCACGGCCAGACTCATTAGATCTCAAACTGTATAACACTGTCACTTGCCTGACACCAAATTCATGAATAAGTAGTCTGCAGGTGCATGAAACACAACATCACAACTCTGAACTTTGATAAGACACATTCAAAAACTCTGAACTTGCCTGACAAATAAGGAGTAGGAATGCATTCTCTTGTGTGAAAGGAAATAGCAGCCCACAAATGCTTCCACTTCGTCTTCCTGTCCACACAGAGATGCTTCCACACTTCATCTCATCCTGTTCACATAGATTAATTCATCTTGTGACTCCTTGTTTACTTCATGGCTACTTAAAACTTCGTGTCAAGATTAATTTCCAACAATTACTGCTACACAAAAATTGAAAATCTAGGCTCACTAGCATTCTAGTACTATGGAATAGTGAACCAAATGTTTATTAGTGATATACAGAATGTTGGTACAAGTAATTCACTGCTGTTTGAGAAACTATAGATTGCAAAAGTATCAAATCAACATAGCAGAACTGCTTGTTGATCGTCTTAGAGCTGACTGATCCAAGCTTCAAACAAACACGCAGTTTTTGAAAAAGGTTAACTGAACTTTGTTTGCATTTGAAGCACTCCTGAAGTTTCTGAAACTATAGTGTAAGAAACAGCCCTGTTTGCTGCTTTCGCCAAGCAGACACACTCCTACTACCTGAAAGAAGCTATGGTCTCCTTTTTAACCTAACTTGCATATGCTAATATGAAAATGGACAGGGGAAAACACACTTCATTCTGACATTCAGGATATGACATGGTGAATTGGTGATTCATGATTCGTGAATAAATAAGAACAGAGCATTCAGTTCAGGTGGAAGAGAGAAGAGTACATCTTGTTCAGTTCATTAATCACCAGTTGCATGAATCAGGCATGGATCAACTTGCGGCGGCGCAATGTAGGAAGATTACTGCTGCTCGATGCACTCGAATTGAACAGCAAGGTGGATAGAATCCAGCACCTGGGTACGGCTCGCCGGCGTCGCGCCGGGGGGATGGGGCGGCGAGCTGCCATCGCACGCGGAGATAGGGGAGTCGTGCCGGCGTCCTTTGCTGGCAGGAACGGGTAGGCCTTCAAGCGGGGGAGGAGGGGTCCTGCCGGCGTCGTCGTCTCACGGGGAGCAGCCGGACTCCGGCGACGGCGGTGGTAGTGTTCCAAATCGCAAGCGGGAGTTTGTGGGCTTATGCGGGCAGTGGCGGGTTTGTGCGGCGCGGCCGCCGTGCCCAGCGAGCCAAGCGGCGAGGCCCGCTAGCCGGCGCTAGCATGTATGCGGGCCGCCGCTACTGCCGCTGGCACGTTTTTAGTGTGGCGGGCCTAGTGGGCTAGCGGGCAGGCCCGCACCACCTACAGGCTGACTAATGACCGTGTGTTCATCACTGAAATCCCAAGCGGTCAAATCGAAATGACAGGAATGAAGCGGAGCCGATGCGACTTCTAGATTGCCGGCGAGGCGGCGCCCGGAGTCTGGGATGCCGCGGCGGAGGCGCAGCAGGCGGAACACGAACTTGGAGAACTTGGCGACGGTCCCCCATCCGATGATGTGGAAAGCGAGGGATCTCATCCAGAGGTCGCGCCAGGAGCGAGCGAGCACGGTCGTCCGCACGGCTTCGTGCGCCGGGAGGAAGGACAGGATGTGCTCGCGGACGCCGTCCGGCAGGGCGCTGATGCGGTCGGCCCCGCTCGCCATGAACGGCGGCGCTTCCTTGTTCGCCTGCGGGACACGAAAACAGCTTGAGCGACGGCTCAAGAGGGAAATCAGTGGTCAGAGGTTTGGGAGGGGCTCCTAACCGCGCTGATGTGCAGTCTCCGCCGCGCAGTGGGCCGGCTCGCCGGCGGCGGCAGAGGTGAGGCAAGGAACCGCCAGTCGCCGGAGTTGATTTTTTTTTTTTTTTTTGAACGGACCGGAGTTGATTTGGGTCTCGGAATCTTGGAATGCAGACTAGGTAAAAATGTTGTTTCGAAGAAAGAAACGGGAGGAATGGGGTTTATTCCTCTCAAAAGTCAAAAAAAAAATACTAATCTAAACACTCTAAAGATAAAAGTACATCCATTGAAAAATTTCACGTATACATAGTTTATTTTAATTCTAAAGATTTCTTGGGCCTTTTTAGCTTAGTGTGGTTTATATATCACCTGGGTAATTTACAAAGTGATCCCACCGTTACATAATTTTAGGCCCACACAAATGTGAGATTTGTGTGAGATTGACGGAGATGAATAGGGTTTATCCCTCTCAGAAGAATTCTAAACATTCTAAAGATATGAGTACATGATACATCCAGTGAAACCTTTCAAGTGTACATATTTAATTTAATACCAAATATTTTTAAGCTCGGTGTGATTTATATATCATACAGATAATCTACAAAGAGATCTCACCTTGATTTCTAACCATCTTTTTACTATCCCAGTGCGGTCGCATTGGTGTCCAGCCAACGCATCCACGTCAGCACCATGATTTGCAGCCGTTGGATGCGAACATTAGCGAATCTGCACCGTGAAACATGCGTAGTGCCATTACTGAGACCCCGTAAAATCTAGGGACCTCTGGAGCATTCGTCAAACTACTCGGCAAAGCAACACGTTTTCGAAAAATTAATCCCGCAAAGCAACAATACCCGCCTACATCGAGGCGAAGCGGTGCCAGATTCTCAACGAGCTCGTTGCCGGCACGATGCCCCGGCGTGATGCCCCGGCGTGGAAGTGAATGCGGTGTCCCATCGAGGCGAAGCGGTGCCAGATGCTCAGCGAGCTCGTTGCGTACGGCGCAGGCGGAGGGTCGCGTAGGGGACTCATTTCATCCAAGCCGCTACTAATCCCACCATTCAGGGGACTCCTTCCTCATGAATCATGATGCATGCGGTAGAAGGTTATAAGAAATCATGCTGTGCTCCATTGTTGTTTCCCCGATTTTACCGATCTACGGTACAACCTGATTATGGCTCCTATTTTTATACTTGGGAAATCGCAACAAGAATCAATAATTAATGTCTGTCTATGGAATCTTTAATTCATCCATAATTACATACGGCTCCATTTTCTTTTGCTTATGTGTAATAGACGGTCCTCTAAATGCCGCTCAAATCCTCTCATCTTCTGTTGATTTTCAGACTATGAACTTATTCAGTTGTATACATCATACGCCATTATATAATAAATTATAAAGTGAAATGCTGGAATAAACGCTTACACAATTTGTCAGTCTCTTTCGATCCCCTAAGATTAGCGTCGATCCTGAAACTTTCCTTTGTTCATATATACTTTGGCAGACTTATGTCGATGAGCTGAGATCATGTTGAAATTTTAACTTCTTGGTAAGTGCAAAATCAAATGTTCAGGTTGGTCCACATCCCAATTGTTTGCTTCCTAGCAATGAATGCTACTGCTAACTTGTTTGGTGAGGTAGAGGAGCTGATGTACTGTACCTTTCAGTTTCAGTTTCAGGCTACAATAACTTTCAGTCTTCATGCACACGATACAATCCCCACCCTGAATTAATCTCCTCTAAAACATAGTTTCTTCTGCATTTGCAGTCTTGACTAGATGTACCTCAACATATGAGTTTATTTTCCCAATGGAAATTATTTTCCCAATTTAAATATCTTTACTCCTCTGTAATCATTCACAAACTACCATTACTAGAAAAGTTGGATTTGCTACAGTTATGCATCTTTGTGAAGTATGGAAAGCTTCAGTATTTTAGAAAAAGATTTCATCACCTTAATTATCTTTCACAAATGTCGTAATAGGAAAATGAGCAATAATGTCACTGTGCTCCAAAACTTCTCACTTAAGAGGTGCTGGTGAATGTGTGCCCCAGCTGGTTGTGTTGCCCTGTTGCAATGCCTTGGCATTAGGGGCCATGAGGCTTCAGCACTTGCGGTGGTCGTCGAACTAAGGGAGCTGAGGCAGGACAAGTGCCTCATCGCCCCAGACATGGGTTAAATAGCTCTCATATGATTATATGATTTCTATATTTCAATTGGTAGTCTCTTATGCAATCTAGTAGGCAAAATGAGTTCTGTGGAATCAAATCAAATATGCTGTTGATGATTGGTTATAACTTCCATGGACAAATTGCTCAGGCTCAGACAACTATTAGGCAGATTTCGGTGCATAATATATCTACCGTTTTTAATATACTTATCCTGTAGGGATTAGTGTAACTATTAGGCGGATTTCGGTGTAACTATCCTGTAGGGATTAGTGTCTTATGCAGTCCCCTAGGGACTATTAGTATCTTATACTGTATCAAACATGAAGCGTAATACCAGATATGTCAAATTGTCATGAAGAGCTTAATAAATGTTTTTTTTTTTTAGAAAAGGACTTAATACATGTTTGCAAAAGGGAAACTCTAATGGTGACTCAGGCAATTGTTTAACTAATGTATGATGATGTTTGCTTAATCTGAATGATCAGACAGACAATTTTAATTAAGAATCATCAAGGATCAGATCTTTAGTAAAAATGTAGTGCACCATTCATCAGTTCTTCTATAGGACGCTAGATGATCCTAAGACAAAGTCTGTTACGCGCGTCAAAGACGCGCCACCTTTCTAGTTGAATCTATTACATGATTTATATCAAAGAAGAGCTCTATTACATGATTTGTATCAAAGAAGAGCTCTAGAGTGATGATAATCCCTTGCAACATCACCTTACATATAACGGGCCGTTTGTTGTGCCTCTTCACCGCTCCGCTCCCAGCTCCCCGCGGTACTGTAGTGTGGAGCATGGTCTATTATTGAGACAAAACTAGTTGGGAGTCGAGGGAGCGGGTTTGGTGTTGCTGCTTAGCTCCCGTGAACAGGGCATGAACAGTGCAGAGCAAAATCAGCAAGAAGCAACACCAAACAGAGCTAAACTTGTTCTTCCTTGACACATAATGAGTGAACTAAACTTGTTGTTCTTTGACACATAATGAGTGAGCTAAACAATCCCTAATGAGTGAACTAAACTTGTTGTTCTTTGACACATAAATCCCGTTGTGAATATTTGTTGTTGTTCTTTGACACATAAATCCCGATGTGAATATTTGTTGTTTTTTTTTTAGATGAAGGGAAATTCTATTTCATCCAGCAAATGAAAATGTCCCGGCTTCTACATCACATGATGTGTTTAGCTGTTCAATTATTACAAAGTTTGCACTATGAGTGAAACTCCGTCTACCACATAGGCACCAAATAACCAAGGACATAAACGCCGCAACCAAACACATGGTTGCCAAATAAAATGGAGAGGAATAACAAAAAGTTCATTGCTAATAAATCAACCTATTGCTAAACCTCCACCCGTGCTTGGCGAATATGTCCATTGTCATGGTCTCCAAAAGGAAACATGCTTTTTGCATGGAGCTTCTCTCCTCCTCCTTCTGAAGCAATGACCAATACCTGATCCAATGTGTTCCTCTGTATATAACCTGCATAGGAGTCAAAATAGATGATTTATCAAATACAACATCATTTCGGCTTAACCATATGGCCCAGCATATAGCACCGATTCCCACTAAAATTTGCTTCCTAAGCTTATTATCAATTCCATTTAGCCAAGAACCAAATATATGTGGTACACTCATAGGTTGTTTAAGACCAAAAGTAATCTCGATAATTCTCCAAATGAACTTAGCATACTGACATTCAATAAAAAGGTGTTGTATTGTTTCATTCATGTTACAAAAACAACATTTTTCATTTCCATGCCAATTCCTTTTAACTAAGTTATCTTTGGTTAAAGTTACTCCCTTATGAAGAAACCATAGGAACACCTTAATTTTCAGTGGCACTTTTATTTTCCATAAATACCGATTACTCAAAACAGTATTACTGTCTAGGATTGCATTATACATAGACTGGACAGAGAATTGACCACTTTGGTGTAAGTTCCACCTAAAAACATCCATATGTTCTCTTAGTTGTATATCTGCAATCCTTGCAACTAAACATAACTAAGTATTCAAATTTTGACCTACAGGAGCTCTCCTAAAAGAAATATTTAAAGGAATAGAGCTAAGGACATTGGATACCGTGTCATGTTTTTTTCTAACAACATTGTACAGAGAGGGGTATTGATCCCTTAAAGTAGAGTTGCCCAACCAAGTATCTTCCCAAAACGTACTTGAGTTCCATTTTGAAGAGTGAATCCACCAAAACTAAGAAACTCATTCTTAACATTCATGAGGCCACTCCAAAAATGTGAGTCACCCGGTTTTCTCTCTACTTGGGTTAAAGTCTTGCTAGTTAAATATTTATTTCTAAGCAATTGTTGCCATACCCCATCCTCATTTGCCAACTTATATAGCCACTTACTTAATAAACATTTGTTCTGGACCTCAAGATCAAGAATACCCAAACCTCCTTGTTCTTTTGGTCTGCATAGTATATTCCACTTAGCCAATCTATACTTTTTCTTATGTTCATCAGTTTGCCAAAAAACCTTGATCTATAGTAGTCTAACTTCTTAAGAATTTCTTTCGGTATCTCAAAGAAGGACAACATAAAAAGAGGTAAGCTACTCAAAACTGAATTGATAAGAACTAGACGACCTCCATAAGACAAATGTTTTCCTTTCCAACTACTCAATCTCTTTTCAAATTTTTCCTCTATTATTTTCCAATCTCTATTGTTTAACCTTCTATGATGCATGGGAATACCAAGATATCTGAAAGGATATTCTCCTACATCACATCCAAAGAGTTGTGTGTATACTTCCTCATGATCTCTTGCCTCACCATAGCAGAAGAGTTCACTCTTATGGAAATTTATCTTTAGGCCAGATAATTGTTCAAAAGCACAAAGTAATAGTTTCATATTCTTGGCCTTTTCAAGATCATGTTCCATGAAAAGTATAGTGTCATCTGCATACTGTAAGATTGAGAGACCATCGTCAACTAGGTGAGGTACTAGCCCACTTATTTGGCCATCTTGCTTGGCTCTTTGAATAAGTATTGCTAGCATATCCACAACTAAATTAAAAAGAATCGGTGACAAAGGATCGCCTTGCCTTAATCCTTTCTTAGTTTGGAAATACCTCCCAACATCATCATTTACTTTAATCCTCACACTCCCTTTGGAGACAAAGTGCTCAATCCAACTACACCATTTGCTTGAAAAATCTTTCATTCTTAATGTTTGTTGCAAAAAACTCCATTTCACTTTATCATACGCTTTCTCAAAGTCAAGTTTCAAAATGACACCATTCAACGTTTTCCTTTGAAGTTCATGAATAGTTTCATGCAACACAACTACCCTTTCCATTATATTCCTTCCAGGCATAAACGCTGTTTGAGAAGGTCTAACCACATTTTCTGCAATTCTAGTAACCCTATTAACACCCACCTTTGTGAAAATCTTAAAACTCACATTAAGCAAGCATATAGGTCTGAATTGTTTAATATGTGTTGCCTCTTTTTGTTTTGGTAACAACGTTATAATGCCAAAATTAAGGCTGTAAAGCGGTAGCGATCCCTTATGAAATTCGGTAAACAAAGCCATTAAATCATCCTTGATGACTTCCCAGAATACCTGATAGAACTCCGCCGGGAATCCATCAAGACCAGGGGCTTTATTATGTTTCATTTGGAATATTGCCTCTTTAACCTCTTGTTCTGTAAACATAGCAACTAATTTTTCATTCTCTTCATTTGTTACTTGTGGAATATCATCTCTCAGAGATTCAACCATAGAAAAATCTTCACAATCTGAGGGACCGAAAAGACCCTGATAATATTGAGTGATATAAGACTTTAGCTGATTATCTCCACGGATAATTTGATTTCCATCCTCAAGTTGGAAGATTCTAGTTCTTCTATGTTTACCATTTGCGATTAACTGGAAGTATTTGGTATTATCATCACCGTATAACAAGAATTCTGGTTTGGAGCGTTGATATATTTTAATTTCCTCTTCTCTTAATATCTGGACTAGCCTTTCTTTTAAACATTGTCTAATATCAACCTCATGAGGTTGTAGCAATGTTGATTCAGCTTTTTTGTCCAGTTGATCTACTATTTGCATAATTTCTTGTTTCTCTTTCTTTGTAGCTCCATTCATATTCTTCGCCCAACCCTTTAAGTACTGTCGTAATTTCCTAATTTTATTTTGCCATTTCTGTAAAGGTGTATGCCCTTTATTCTCTTTCTGCCATATCCCTTTAACCAATTCAAAGAAACCATCTTTTACTAGCCAAGCAAGTTCAAATTTAAAATATGCTTATGTGGCTGTTGTGATGGATCTCCAGTGTTGAGTAGAAGGGGAGTATGATCAGAGATATCACGTATAAGGGTTTCTACAGTAGCTTTTGGATATTTCAATTCCCATTCAGTACTTACAAGGACTCTGTCCAATTTCTCATAAGTTGGTATAACTCATATTTGTTGTTGTTCTTTGACACATAAATCCCGTTGTGAATATTTGTATTGAATCTAGCACGCGTGCCGCTACAAGTAAGAGGTGTTTATTGATATAGCTCCGCTCATTGAGGCACAACTTTGAAGGCTCATTCAAGAAATGAGTTGGCTTAGTTAAGCTCTTGAGCTGGCTCCATAGGCTCGTGAGCATAATTGAACTTGATTATTTCCTAAAATATTGAACTTGATTATCAAAACATTAGTTAGTTGAAGCAACTTGACAACATAAAAGTATCTCAATAATAAAAAAATTATAATATAAGAGAACATGTCAAAATTAATAATCTGAGTTAAGAACTCAGATAATAAATGACAGATAGATATTTCAATATAAACATATTTTTTTTACCAAAACCATACTAAGTATTGGTCGGCAAATTAAGCTTCACCAACATATATTAAGTATCATTTTCCTATTGAACTGAAGGCTAGTATATATGTAACTGAGCCTAAAAGTTATCTTACGAGTATCTCACGAGTAGACTTATTAAGAAAACAAGTTGTGATGAAAACTCAGACTAGTCTCTTTGAAAGGCCGAACCAAGCTGCTAGACAAAATCGAGTGATTTTGCAAACCCTAGTTACAAGTGCTTACCTCAAAGATGTGGTTCCATCTTCGTTTTCATGTTTTGTTTTTCTAATTCAACATTGCTCATGTTTAGGGCCTGTTTGGTATGGCGTGTTGTTAGGGCTGAAAACGGACGGGGACGGTCGGGAAAACACCTCAACCGTTTTCACTTTCACATTTGCATCACCGGACGGGAATGGAAACGGAATAGCCGGTAACGGGAACGGTCGGGAGAAAAACGGGCTTCCGGTAAACGGAATAATCGGTCGGATATATGCCGGTAATGGTCGGTAACCGGTGATTAAGTCGGAAACACCGACTCATAATACCATGCCTTTCAACAGTTAAACATATTGATTGACACAATATAATATAGAAATCACTAACAATAGACAGTCCATCACCGAATAAACATGTCACAAGAGCATAGAACATAGTCTCACAAAAAAGTACTTAGCACGTAGTCTCACATATCAGAACTGAGCAGTGAGCGCATAGTAGTCTCACAAGTGACCTAGTCATGCATCACTCTGCTATACAGCCACATGCACCTTGGCCGATACATGTTTTATACTTTCTACTACTGCTGTCCCATAACTGAAACATGGCGCTGCATCTCTGTGTACAAACCGTATCCTAGCGACTATGGCGTCGCGGCGCAGCGCAGAAGACAGACTCGAGAGGCTCGAGTGGGCTTGAAATATCATACGTGCATACATGGGCTTTCCCGGATTCCAGTAAACGGGACGTAAAACGGGATGCTCCCGTGTACAAACGGGATACCGGAAATACGGTCAGGAAGATCCCAAACCGATTTCGATCCCGTGTCCCGGCTGACTCATCCTGCTTCCGTCCCGCACCCGCGTATGTCCGTGAAAACGAAAACGAACGGGAAAAAACAGGAAACGGTCGCCGGTCGAGACGGGAGAATCCCGTCCTGCTTTCACCCCTACTTGTTGTGGCTTTTGCCTCACTGGGTTATGAACTTTATGGTATTGTAGCACATTGTAGCATGAAGGATTAAACCAAATAAGCTATTTTTTTTTGGCTTTTTTGGCTTATGTCAATGGAGCTTGGAATAAACCATAGCTCATAAGCCATGCCAAACGGAACCACAGTGGATCACCATCTCTTTTACAGAACCCTGGGAGAAGATAATGCAAACATTGTACTCCCTCCGTTTTTTAATATATGACGCCATTGACTTTTTTGTTACGTTTGACCGTTCGTCTTATTCAAAATATTTGTGTCAATAGCTAAGTGTATAGGTTAATCTTAAAGTGCTTTTGAAGATGAATCTAATGATATTCATTTCACATTTAAAAAGTAATTATTTAAATGTATATTGTTGGTCAAAGTTCAACGAAAAAGTCAACGACGTCATATAATTAAAAACGGAGGGAGTACATGTTTGAGGCTGATCAAAACGTGGTTAAACTTTCACAAAAATAAAAAAACATGGTTAAACCGGGCCGTAATGGGCTACAGACAAGCTAATCTCGTTCCAGGCCTAACGTTCAGCTTCAGGCCAGGCCCAAAACACAGCTCGCGAGCTTACCCACAGCGTCCACCGCCTCCTTCTCGGCCCACCTACACCTCCGCCGCCGCATATATCCCCCGCACCCGAACGCAAAATCCACACCACCACATCACCTGATCTGATCCTCCTGTGCTCAAAAAAAAAAAAAAAAAAACTGATCTGATCCTCCAACAATCCTCGCGCGCCGACCCACGCCCCGAGCCCAACTCGAACCAAACCGCGCCGGAATCGAGCCCGACCCGCGCCGCCTGGGCCCCACCTTGACTTATTTTCGTTTTTTCTTATTTTCGTTTTTTCTTTCTGTCCTCTCCTAGTCCCGTCTCTGACCGTCTCCTCCCCACCAACGCCGCCATAACCCTAACCCTAACCCGCCGCCGCTGACCGCGGCCGCCGCCGGCGAGGCCCGGTGCCCGCGCGCGCCCTCCAGAGAGGCCGTCCTTCGGGACGAAAGCCCCTCCCTCGCGGCCGCGCCGCCGCAGGGGATACATAGGTAACGCCCGACCCTCCCCCAACCCCGGCCCGATCCGATCTGCTGCGGAGTCCTGGCGCCTTACCGCGGCTAGGGCTAGGGTTTTCTTGCTTGGGGATTTAGCTCTTGGTTCCACAGGTCGAGGATTCGCGATTTTTTCTTGCGTCGTTCAGCTGAACATGCTGTTTAATTTTATCTAGTTTTGTGTTTTTTTAATATTCGTTTAATCAGAATAAAAATAAAAGAAATAGTGTCTGTTGCTGTAGAGCTGAGTTGTTACAGTTAAGCTTGTGGCATGCTGGTTGGCTCAATAGGTAGCAATGTGTAGTGTCTATGGCATAGGAGGGTCAATGCTAGGATCAGTAAATGGTGCCCTGTATGTTTGTTGCCATAATTGAGATACTGTAGGATGAGGGTATGCCCAGGATATGTTTCTTATGTGTTTCTGTGTACTAATTTGTCATCTTTTGCATATCTTATTAAGCAACGTACTCTAGAAACAATTGCTTTACGTTCTCTTTGTAGTATGATTTATGGTGTTTGTGATAAGACGCTCTGAGTTCGTTATGTGGGTGGTTGCTAGCTTCCCTCTTCCTGGATGTAATTAATAATTCTCTCATTTCAGTTGCGAGATACAAGCATGATGGCTCAGACCCTGCAGGGAATCCCCACATTATGCACCAAGTAGCTTTTCCGCTCAGGAACAGTTATCAAAGAGAGACATGGAAGCGCTTCTGAAAAATATACATCAGCCTAACTCTGCAATTCGCTGCGCTATCGTTTGGCGAATGTAAGTTCTGAAACCACCAGTATTGGCAGTTGTTTCCTTCAAATCGCTAGATTCTGTTAAGTTTGGTGCTTAATCAGTTCACCATGGGTGGGTTTTACCAAATTTTACAGATATTTCACCACTTCTAGCATCTTCTATTGCTGTCCATATATTGTCTATGGGAGCATGCATTGTTCTGTGGTTATATGAACGTCAACACAATGAGCTATTTAAACATCTTGAGTAGATTGGCCATACTGGTGGACTGGCTTAGTTTCATGGCAGACAGAAGTGCTAAATGAGCATTAGGAGCGGCCAATTGCCGGTGTAGTTTTTGCATAACTATGTTTGATAGCGGCTTCAAAGACTACATTTGTATCTCTTATTTTGCTGTCTAGCCTGTCTAGGGGCCATGTACGTGCTAGGAGACACCATCTCCTGTAACTGGTCCTCTAATTTATCCTGTTTAGGCAGCTAGCTAGTCTTGCCTAAGCTTATTTAATATGGATTTGGTGCTATGTTCTTGTCAGCCACCACTTTAGAGCCTAAGAAATATTGGTTATACTTCTATTCATATATTTAATAATTACAAGGCTGAACTCTACAATTTGTTCGTATTTTCTTGATAATGTGTTACAATAATAAATTTTTACCTGAATGCCTGGGTATCTTACCGTTAGCACTGTGTTCATGACATGAGAAGTATGTGTTTGTACCTAGCCTACACTAGGAATCATATCTCATGTGGTATCTTACTTTTAATTGATGAATCGACAGCTTCTTTTGACTGGAATTGTCTTTGTGCATGGATTGGGTTTGAAGCAATCCTTAAGATTCAGGACAACCTAAGGGTAGTTGCAAAATGAAATGTTTGGTTCATATTTTCTATATCAATTTTAGTGTCTACCTCTCTTCCTATAGAATGTTAAGCTTACAGTTTTCTTCGGGAGGACAACAGAGTGGTTGTAAGAGATAGCCAGTCCTCTCTACTTTTTCGGTCTATGTCTCATTTGTCACAGTATATTCTGATGCCTTTTTTCACCTTCTATTCAGTGAAGCGTACCTGAAAGGGAGGAAAGAATTTAATAATTGGAACTCAGATATTCTTCTGGACCTTTCAAGAAATATTGATGAGAAACTCTTCAGAGATGCTCCAGAGCCGGTTTGTGTTCTATCATGCTTCTTGTACCCTTTTTTTGCCTGCATTTTACTGTTGCTGCTGAAAATTATTTGGCCACAGTAGTATTTCTTTCCGAAAAATAGATCTTGTACTCTTATCTCTGAAACTCTACAGAAAAATTATATGCATATTTTTGAATTGTATTCAGCCGCAGTAGCACTTCCATATCTGATAAAGAAATATCATACACTTTTGAATGTCTTGCTAACCTTTAGTCATTTTCTGTCAGATCCAATACATCGATCTTAACACTGTAGCTGCTAGAGTAAATGCTGTGCTCAGTTCAATGTCATTTGGTGACCACCGATATTCGTGGTTAAGTTCAGCAGCTTCGTCCGCACAACACTTACAGCAGAATGGGATACCGATGCCAGATTTTTCTAGTATCTACCATACAATTGGTCCTGGTTTTACTAATGCACCCTCATGTGCAAGAGATTTAGCTACAGACCCTGTTTTCAATTCTCATAGTAAGTTTAGATGATCAGTTCCCTATGTTTATTTCACATGATAAGCCTTCAAAAACTTAGTTCTTTATTGGCTTCATTTTTTCAGGATATGCTCCAATGGATCACAATATGTTTGCCGCTAATCTTGCTCTAATTGGAAGGCCTGAAATATTTACAAACACCATAGTTGCTCCGTGTTTCTTGAGAAGTCCACAATGCAG
The DNA here is from genome assembly GCA_012490785.1 of Eragrostis nindensis. Lineage (NCBI taxonomy): Eukaryota > Viridiplantae > Streptophyta > Magnoliopsida > Poales > Poaceae > Eragrostis > Eragrostis nindensis. Next base: position 262,197 of record JAAXCT010000572.1, on the reverse strand, counting down.
TTCTGGCTTTGGGGGGATCGTCAATGCTGAATTGCATAGTGGCCATGTTAAGGACCATTGTCCAGGTAACTATTTTTTTTCCTGGCCCAACTATTTCTATTTGATTTGGTCATAAAGGACCATTTGCGTTTGGTCTTTTTGCATCATATATTACTGATTGAATATTGCCAGGTGACTTTCATCAAATTGGTAGTCCACAACCATCGATGTCTGGGAGTTCCAGTCCTTTCTCAGCAGTGTGTGAGCCAACCACAAGTTCCAGAACGGTGATAAGATCTTCGGTGGACTCTATCTCTAAAACAAATGGACATAAACTTGGCACAGGTGTCGGTGTAAATTTTGTCAGCCAGGAACAATCATTTCAACCGTACAGTGAATGTGAGAAAGATTTAAGCTGTACATTGATTCAGCCAGTTGCAGATTCAAACCTGTCAAATGTCACAGCTGAAAGCCATGAAATGGTGTACCTCGGTGACTACACTAAAAAGCGTCAATATCCCAAAGAAGAACATGGAGTTGACCAATCCATAGACACGAATGAAAAGTATTGGCGTATAACAGATTTTGGTAGTTGTGACCCTGTGAGAGAGATAGTGGAGAGATCTGAACAGACATCAAATAGCACGGTGTCAAAGCCAGCATCACCTATTTCAGATGAATCATCTGGCAAGCATCGTCCAGCAAAACGCCTGAAAACTGATTCACACAATCCTGTCCATTTAAATCTAGTAGGGAATCTAGAGGGACAAAAGCCTATTGTCAGTGGGACTCTTTTATATGGAGAAACAGTACATTCAGAAAACACAGAATTACCTAAAAAGTCACCTTGTTGCAGCTCTATGGAGGACAGTAATGCTGATATCAATAAGATACTTGAATCTGGTGGTGAAGATGTGCATAATATGGAGGCTGCTAGATCACTGGAGACTCGTGTATCTGGAGAAACAATACAATCAGAAAACTCAGTATTACATACAAAGTCATCATGTTGCAGCTCCATGGGGGACAGTTGTGATGACACTGATAAAATGCTTGAACCTAGTCAAGATGTGCATAACCTGGAGACCTTTCGATCACCAGAGACCTGTGCACAAACAGAAGAAAAATTGCACTATGCAAACTGTGAGATTGCAACATTGGATCAGACACCAAGAGGGTTAAACTCAAATTCAAGGAAAAAAAGAGGGGCTTCCATACTTTATGCATTAACTGCCAAGGAGCTTAGAGACCACATGAGTAGTCTAAACCAGCATATTTGTCAGGTAAGCGAAGAGCCCTTTAGATTTTTTGATCCTGTAGCTTATATACTATGACGCCAAGATATTATTAAGTTGTCCAATTATGTTTTTCTTTTCCATTCATATTGAATGCCTTTTAAGATTTTATCTATTTACCTAGAGCCATAGTTCACTTCCCTGGTCACGATTCATTTTGTAAATTTTTTTTGCAGAGCAAGGTGTCATCTGAAGAATTTCAATCAACTGAAGGCTTACCTGATCAGAATACATGTAATTTATGTGGGATGGAGAGGCTTCTTTTTGAACCTCCTCCAAGATTTTGTGGTCTCTGTTTCAAAATGATAAATTCTACCGGCTGCTACTATGTTGCAGTTGAAAATGGGATTGATAAAATTTCTATATGTAGCAAATGCCACCATCTTAGTAGTTCAAAGGGCAAATATGATAAAAGATTTAATTATGCAGAAACAGATGCCGAGGCAGAATGGGTAATGTGTCTTCCATCTCTGGTTATTCTTATGTATTTATATATATAGACATTTTTGTTATATAGAAATTATTCATCTTTTGTTTTTTTTGGGTCATTTCAGTGGGTCCAGTGCGATAAGTGCAAAGCTTGGCAGCATCAGATCTGTGCACTTTTCAACCAGAAAATTGTAGACGAAGAGGCTGAGTATAGCTGTGCAAAATGTTTCTTGAAGGAAAAGGATAGTGGAGATATTGACTCACTAGAGTCTTCCACTGTTCTTGGAGCATGGGAGTTGCCAAGAACTAAACTAAGTGATCATGTTGAGAGAAGGCTTTCTGAGAGGCTTCAGTGGGACCGGCAGCAGAGGGCCATTGCCGCAGGAAAAGGTGTTGAAGAGGTATTTATCTCACATTTCTGCGAAACTCTCGAATATCTGCCACTGTTCAGAATCGTACACAATACTTTTTTTTGTCATATTAACCCCTGTTTTTTCTGTTGGGGAAAAGGAAAATGTTTTTTCTGCTTTCCATAAACATTTCTGTTCTTCCGGGTCTTTCTTATCAATAATTCGGTACCAAGAAATAATGTCTGCACTTGATTTCTGTTGGGTTAGAAATCATTGTCTTGGTGTGGTCTTGTAACCTGTATCTAGTTTCCTTATGAAGGTTTTCTTGATGCTTCAACACATGTATTACATAACGTTTAGAGGCTACGGTTAATGTTTTTTCATTATGTTTTTTTTTAACTCTTACCGTGTTTGCATTTCATTGGAAGGTAGGGTGGTCTGCATGCATGTTCACAGCCTCAATTCTTTGCCCAACCAAATTATGTGTCTATCTAACTCATTAAAACACTATCCAAAATTGCAGATGCTTGCTGTTCTATGTTATTTGCTTCTGTATCCAGTTTTACTATTGCAAACTGATGTTGGCTCTTGGATTATCTGGTTTACCCTTTTTCTTTTGTGTTTGAATAATAGGTACCAGGAGTTGAAGGTCTTACCGTTAGAGTGGTATCTTCAGCTGACAGAGTACTGCAAGTCCAACCTCGTTTTCAGGAATTTTTTAAAGAGAAGTTCCCTCGTGATTTTCCATACAAATCGAAGGTTTGTTTGTCCATTGGATGATCAAGTACTGTTGGCCATAAAGTTGTATTTTCTTGATCTTATACTGACTTCTGTCTTCTATACAGGCCATTTTATTATTTCAAAAGATTGATGGTATAGATGTTTGTCTGTTTGCCATGTATGTACAAGAGTATGGTTCAAATTGCCCATCGCCAAATTATAGGCATGTTTATCTTGCATACATCGATTCTGTCAAGTACTTCAGGCCTGAAATCAAATCTGCAAGTGGAGAAGCTCTCCGTACCTTTGTGTATCATGAAATTTTGGTATGAGAAATAATCATCAAACACTTGTCTTCAATTGCATAATGAGTTTATTTGCTTATCTTTGTTCCAATGTTTATTTTAGATTGGTTATCTGGATTACTGTAAGAAACGAGGGTTTGTGAGCTGTTCCATATGGGCTTGCCCATCTACAAAGCGTGATGATTATGTTTTATATTGTCATCCGACAGCACAAAAGATGCCCAAATCTGACAAGCTTCGGACCTGGTTTGTCTTCTGAACATGATACTAATCTTATTACCTAATTAATCATTTATAGGCCATAATTTTTCTATTTTTGTTAATAATTTTAGGTACCAGAACATGATCAAGAAGGCTGTTAAGGAGGGTGTTGTTGTGGAGCGCAATACAGTTTATGACTTTTTCCTTCAGCGCGAAATCAAGGCTGATGTCTCAGCAGCGTTCTTACCATACTGCGAAAACGATTTCTGGCCTGGTGAAGCTGAGAAACTCCTTGAGAAGAAAGATGATGACACCTCACAGAAGAAAGAGACACAAGTAGGAAGGCTCTTACGTGTTGCCAAACGCGATGAAAGAACAGGAAACGTTGAGGATATGTTGCTTATGCACAGGGTTAGTTTATTTAAGTTCTAATTTTCTGCCCTTTTCTGCATTTTACAGGCACCTAACATATTGGTTTTTATCGTTTCCCAGCTTGGAGAAAAGATGCGCACCATGAAAGAAGACTTTATTATGCTTTGTCTGCAGCAGTTTTGCAAGAATTGTCATCAACCTATTGTATCCGGTAAAAGTTGGGTTTGCACCAGCTGTAAGAACTTCCATCTTTGTGACAAGTAAGCATTTCCTCTAATCAAATGTATCATGTTTGTCGATCAATCTCCAATGTGAATATACCTGCTCCTTGTTTTTGTTATTTACTCAGATTGATAACATTGCTGGTTTCCATAGGTGTCATGCCAAAGAGCAGAATATGGCACCGAAGGACAGACATCCAGCCACAACGAAACAGAAGCATATCTTTCAAAGGGTATGCATATAATATTTGTTTGGGCTTGATTCATCCATAAAATAGGACAACCAGAAAATGCTTCTTTTTTATAGGCACATTATGGAATTTTATATACTAAATGCTGTAGCTAACTGTCCAACAGATAGTGGTCGAACCTCTTCCTGACACTGATGATGGAGATCCAACAATGGAAAGCAAGTATTTTGACAGCAGAATTGATTTCTTAAAGCACTGCCAGGATAATCAGTACCAGTTTGATACCCTCCGGCGCGCCAAGCACTCTACAATGATGATTCTTTATCTTCTACATGATTCTGCATGTTCTGCATGCCACCAGGGCATGGATCATCACTTGGCTTGGCGATGCCAAGTTTGTCTAGGCTGCAGCTTTTGTGATCCATGCTATAAACGAAGTGGTCAAAGCTTGCATATTCATGAATTGAGACAGACTGACAATCACAAATCATTGCAGAAGAACCCTCTACTGGTATACATCTTTAATTAGCCTAAGCTTCGTATCTTTTGTTGTATTCCCTAGTAGATGAATTCTAATCTTTGCCTGTTTGTGAATTTTTTGTTACCTTGATAATTTTATGAGATCATTTTGTCTTCTTTCAAGATGGTTCTTTTTGTGGGAAATGTGATATTACTTTTTCTGAAGTTTTGAAGATGTTATCTTCATCCACTAATGCAATAAGTTTCCTTTTGACATTAATAATCTCTAATATCAGAATCAATGTTTAATTTTTTTTCCTATGCGACTTTATCTCGAATGAGCTTCTGCTGAGTCTCTTGTTATTGTCATGAATTGTCCCACGTTTCTTATGAAAGTTCTGCATGTTTTCATAGCAGGACTACCTTGAAGGCTTGGTGCATGCATCTAGATGCTTTGATCCTCGTAACTGCTCTTCTCGAATTTGTGTAGCCTTGAAGAAATTGTTCTTCCATGGTGTACGATGTGATATCCGCGCTCGCAATTGGGGAGGTTGCATGAAGTGTGTGTTTATGTGGAAACTTCTGGTTAGCCACTCAAGAGTTTGCAATCAAGACGACTGTATGGTTCCCAGATGCAGGTAAAACTGTGCTTCATCTGCCTGTTCGGCTTGTCTCTTTAGGCACTCAAGAGTTTGCAAGCTTGACAAGAGCCCTTTCACTAATTTTTCTCAACCACGAATGTTTTTGTAATCCTTGCAGGGATATCAAAGTATTCATAACGAAAAAAGAGCTCGCTGGGCCAGGCAGGCCAGCACATGAGAAGTCAGTTTCTTGTATACACTAGTGAACTAGTACTGGGCTTTTTCCCCCATTAACCAGTAAAATTTGTTGGTGAAAGTGCAATAAACTGCGGTTTGTAAGACGGACTGCAAGGTAAATAAAATGGTGACTTGGTACTGCTGCCTGGGTTGGCGGTAACGGTGAGGTACCTGTGCATGGATCTCTGATTTTCCTTCTATCGGCAGATGGATGGCAAGCCTTCCGAGTTGCACAGAAGTGGTATCTCTAAGTTACCCATGTTATAGGGGAACCAGCAAGCGAAGCTGACATAGGCGATCTGACATTTGTTTTTAGTGCTCGTACATATCTTGTACATAATAGCAGTTTACTGTTAACTCAGATGGATCGACAGAATAGATGGCTTCATTTCTTCTTTTTTATCTTTTCTTTTCGAGATTGTATTGAACAAGGCCACATTTTTGTTCAGTGCTGCTTGCTGTGCAGTGGCTCCGAATTCAATGAATGAATGTGTATAATTTTCTTCCTTTCCCTTACCCAGCTAGTTTGATAATATATTTTTTAACCAGCTAGTTTGCTAATATTTTTTTTTAAAAAAACTGTGGAACCGAGTAAATAAGAATAATCATGGCCAGCGTCTTGCTTTCATTGGCTTTGCACTTGTGGTTGCGAGTGTGCAATTTGCAAACGATTACAGTTCCTTTCTTCTACCTGCAAAGCTGATCGGGCTGACCGTCCCGTTTCGCTGCAGGGAGGTTGTTAACTTCACTACATATATGGACTTCTTAATCTACTCTATCGCTCAAGCAATATCACTTTTTACTACGTTCTTTTTCAGAGTGGCATAAGGTAGATATTGCCTACTGGGAGGCCTCATAAAGTCTAAACGCCCCCTTTTCAGGATATGGCCGATTAGCTCCCAAAGCCCGCCATAGGACGGCACAACCCTGCCGCTGCTTGAGCCTTTGTCGCCGGCACAAACCCATGCGGAGAGCGAGGGCGGCGGCGGCGGCGGCGTCTCCGGCGCCTGCGCCTCCTCCTCCTACCCTCTGCCTTCCCCCACCCCACCCCTCTCCCAATTAGAGATGACGGCGGCAAGTTGAAGAAGAATTGGATCGACGCGTCGACCTTTGAGCCAGGTCGTGCTGCCGAGAAATTGTTCTCGCAAGCGGCGATCGATCTCGGTGATCTGGGGACACGGATCGTGAACGTCGCAGTTGTCCGGAGGTCATGTGGTCAGTGTTCGTCTCCAGCTTGCGCCGAGATGCTAGCTAGGTGCCAATCTTGCGGGTCCGCACGTACGTGGTGATCTGGAGATCCCGGATCGTTGGTCCGGGACCTCGCTCTCGAGTAGCTATGGTAACTCGAGGATCTGGACAGGAGAAGGCCAATTCTTGCTGGGATCAAGTTACTGATTCTCTACGACTGGCCATACTTGGGGCGGAGATCGCCCTGGACGAGGTGTGCTTGTGACAAGGCTTTGGGCCGGCTGGCTAACCATGGCAGCGGATGGTCGACGGAGGTCAACCTACTCATGCATCGCGGCCCTATCAGGGGATGGTCGACGGAGCTCAAGGGTCTCATGTCCTCTTGAATTTTCATTAAGAAGAAGAAGAGGCCCACCAAAGAGCCAGAGGGACCAACCGTGCCTTGGTGCGTTTAGCAGGGATCGAACCTAGGCCGGCTCCCCGAGATTCCTCCGGGGCGACCACCAGAGCTAGGTGTGCTACGCGGCCCTTCGTGTGGTCGTTGGTGGGCACAGTGATATTCCTTGGAAACAGGTAATGTTGTATAGTTCTTTCCTTGGATGGTTTTGGTTGAGAGTCGATCTACTGAAGAGTCGATGGCTGTGAAGATGGTCGACCACATGATCTTGAAGTTATTGATGCTTTGTAGAGGTGTAGTTGACGCCATTGCTGAGGATAACCTTACGCATCACTGTGGTGTCGTGTCTTGAGATCGTATTGTCTAGGGTGAGAACATATCGATTAAGTGATGGAGGTGTCATGGTGACACCGTTTTCTTGACAGAGCCATTGCCGTGGACATACATATTTCAACCTTTAATTTGCTATGGGGCTATTATTCTTTCAAGCCAGAAGATTTTGTCGCTGGCGTGTTTTTGTTTTGTTTTGTTCTTTCTTGCTTTCTCTACCATGGTCACTGTGATCTCTTTTGTAATGTTTACATGTAAGTAGTGCTAATGCATGTGCATCACGCACGTGTCTAAAAATTGCATCAATTAGCAAAAAACATGAGCGAACTCTTTTTTTTTCCGAGTAGTTACATGTACGAACTCAATAGTAATAGAAAAAGAAGCAATGCGACCCACAGACAGCAATGCCAACTTTCAAAATGCAAGGCGAGCTTTTTTTTTTTTAAAGATTCCTATAGCTGATTTTATATTAAGCCAAGTACGTATGTTAGAATGTTGTTTTCTTACCATTAGTACAAATCGATGAAGGAAACTAAAACTAAGCGGGGATGCGAGCACTGAAACATCCAAAATCAAATCATGATAGACAAATTAGAACTGAGAAAAATGCATATGGGCTGGGGACTGGATTCGGGAGCAGCACTGGTGATTGGTGGTACTCAGCATCTGCCAAAAATGCTGAAAATTTCTGGAGGAACTTGGTCTTTAATATAGGAATGCTAGTGAGTGCAGAGGAATTAGTGGAGGATTAATGCCATCAATAGCATTAGTCTCTCTTGATTAAACAATGATGGAGCGAGTAACTGACGCATGCATGGTGGCGGGAGTTTCTTTTAGCCTCCTTGTGGCGGCAGGGAAGGAATAGGGGCCGGTGGATATGAATGCAAGAAAAGGAGCAGCCAGCAACGTATTTGAAGACTGCGGAATCGGCGTCCGGCCTGTATAGTCTACCTATTTAGTCTAGGTTTAGGTAGATTAGGATCTTTCCTCCAAATCTCCGGTCTCGGCGACGGCGTTGGTGCGATGTGAAGGGGAAGCTTCTCCTTCTTGGTCATTGATGCCGGTTTCCCTGCCCGGGCTGGCGATGTTGGGTGGAGTTGTGAGTTTCGGGGTCCGGCTGGGCTCCTCTCTTCCCGCCGCTGTCGTTTGCCGTCGCCGTCGACTCCGTCGGCGCTGGAGGGCTGGGAGCCATGGCGTCCCTGTCCGGGAGCTTAGGCGGCGCGCTGCGATGCAGCGTTGCGGCATGAGTTGCCGCCTCCGGTGGTCCTATGCCGGATGCGGCCCTCGTCCCGGTGCGGCGTCGCCCGGCCTGTTGCTGCGCTTGTTTTGGGGCGGTGCGCTTGGCGCGGTGGTTGCCCCGGTGTGGTGCGGCCTGCGCCGAGCTTGACTCGGGAGGGCGCGGCTGGCTGAGCTCGATCCGGCACGGTCGTCAGTGGTGTGGATTTTTGTGCTGTCGATGAACTTGTTGTTTCTGGCAGGTTCGGCGGCGGCAAGGTTTACCGCTGCTGATTTGGGATCAGCGGTCGGTTGGTGTGTCCTGGGGTGCCGGCGATGCGGAGGCGCCGGTGCGTCTACTGGAATAATCTCTCTCGAGCCTTCTCCGTGTCGACGTCGTCTTCCTCTCCGTCGCCATCGACGGGCTTGTGGAGTTGGGGTCCTTGGGATCCTTCTTCAGGAGAGTTCGCTGGCGGTATCGCCGGCAGTCTTTTCTCGTACCTCTCACGCGTGGTGACACAAAGGGAGTGCGACGTCCCTCGTCGCGCATCGGGACCTGATGCTCCTGATGATTTCTCGATGGACGCGATTTGTGTGCTGGGTATAGATGTAGGGGCGTTCGTGTGCGTTGGAGTGCGTCGGCGTGAGTCGGCGTGTTTTAAGTGTACGAACAGATACTACATTTATATTCAGTTTTGAGAGGTATTGACGGAGTTGATGGGAAGGTCATGCGGGTGTGGTGAGGATCGAGGGTGTGTAGATTGTTTTAATTGATATACATAGGTCGCACCTCAACTCGGTCTTTATAGTATAATAATACCTCATGTTACATAGGTGGGAATAAAACTTCCTACTCTAAAAGAAAGGTCTTGACGCAGTGGGAGACATATTGGACCTCTTGCTTCGAGTAATGCCACCTCCTTCTCCCAGTTTTTCTCTGTTGCTGAAAGAAAACAGGTATGTTTCTTTTTTGCGAGGAAACAAAAAGAAAAAATGTATGCTAGCTTCTCTTTGTAATGGAACCAATAATTTGCTTAGGTTTTTTTTATCACATTTTCTATGTTGCACGACACATGTGTTTTTTAAAATTCAAATATCAATCTTGATACATATCCACAATAATCAACTAAACATCGAATAAATCAAACAGTCATATAAATAACAAATCTAAATATTATCCACAAAGAAGATAGATACTTTTAATTGCCGAAAATTATCTGAACATGGGAGTACGCCTCATCTCCAATAAGTTGATTGACGACCGTGTCCTGCTCATACTTGCCCTTTGGGAATCCGCGTTCTTCTGGTACTTGTTTAGACAGAGGCAGCAGCTTCTCACAGTCCTCGCAACGCTGGTGATCTCGCAGGACAATAGTACGCAAGTTGGGAGCTCGCTCCATGACTGCTTTTAGAAACGTTATTTGTTGTTCTATTGGGCTAAATCCAGTAATTCTGACCTCTTTCAATAGCCACTCTTTGCCGTTTGTAAACTCAGCCACCTTCCATGAAGGATTTGTTCGTTCACCAAAAACCTGCCTTCTTTCGTTGGTTTCCACTGTGCATGGATGTTCACAAATCTCAACATCAAACATCTCAACCGATGGCGCGGCTTCGAGGAGAACCATTGTCCATGACAGATCAAACTCGACAAATATGTCATGCAGAGATAGCTTCTTCAGCTTGCTGAACGCGGCGCAGAGTTCCTCTCCTTCCGGTTGCATCCAAAGCCTTCTTCCCTGGAAACTAATGTCAGGTCCTCTATAGCCGTGGCAGAGCCTAGAGCCTCGCTTAACTTGGACTCTTTTAAGTAAACCGTTGCACCGGACAAGAGGTAGACTTCCTTAAGGGACGGGAGGTCAACAAGAAGTAACAAGGGAATGCTTGAACGAGCTTGCTGAAGCATGTACTTATCACTGCAGTCAATGGGATCCTTCTCGTCTAAAATAGTGAGGTCTAAATCTTTTAAGATCCCAACATCAATTGCCTCATTAAGTAGATGGCCTATGACATGCATGTGACTATCGACCAGACAGAGCGTAAATTGCAGTCTTGAGATTGTACTAGCTTCAGCTGTTGTACGGTGTGTAGCCAAGTAGCACCTAATTACCTGGGCCACTGATGCCATTGCTGCATCAACATGTTGAGCTTGGATTGGATTTAGGTGCGGGTGCGCAGGTAAGAAATCCTTGACATCGATGGTGAGCTCGTGGAGCAGCCATGGCAGATTCTTCCACCGCTTGGACAAGACGCATGTCCTTGCAGCCGTGGTTATGTCGACTCTCCCAAGATGGACAATATAATGTCGTCAATGAGCATGCTGAACCTGTCATCCTCCTCCTCTCCTTCGTGACTGTTTCCGTGGTTGAGCTCCATTATTACTGATCCGGCGCGCTGCTGATGAAGGCTCCAATCGAACCTGTTTATGAGGGAAGCACGCACTCCTCAGGAGAAACGATTTTGTATTCTGAAAAGGACTCGATGTTCCAGAGACTAGACGCATCATCTCCCAAAAGAGGAGAGCGTGTTCTATTCGAGTCCGACCTGAAATGTGTTCCCAAATCGAATCATCCAAAGCTACCGCACGTATACGAACATGAGAACTCGTTCTTAACCGGAACTGGAACCAACGCCGTTACCGGCAACACGTTCTTAACCGGAACCAGGGGTCGATCTACGGCAAAACGCCCTCTTCCATGATTGGAATTTCTCCACGAGCTGGTCACAGGCTCGAACACACCTTAGATGCAACGGACACTGTTAATGCTTCACTGCCAGGCCATCACATCGGACAATGTTTGGTAAGAGGCGCCGCTACTTTGCCTGCCTGCCGCTCTACTTCAGGGACACATTGAATATCGATGCTAGTACTGTAGAGTAGACGTGTATCTGTAATCTGTTTTTAATGAGAGAATTCAGGTAGAGTGCTCATTTGTAGTTTCCTCAAATCAAAAAAAAAAAAAAGAAGAGAAATCCATAACAATCATCGTGTCCACCTCCGAGGTGCTCATCGGAGTCGGCTTTTTTGGGCGTGGTTTGGCCTGGGTTGTTGTCTGGAATCAGTGGGGGAGGACAGAAAAATTAAGGTATGGCAAAGTTGCTAGCATATACAACGAAAAAATTTATAGTTTATATAAATTTTAATTAAATGCATGTTCTAATTGCCTCGGTTGCCGCATGAAAAGGCTAGTCGGGGTGTGATCCACGAGCAGGCCTCGTCGTCGTCCCATTCTCCAGACAGCAGCTCAATGAACTCCGACTTGCCGTCGCGGAAGCTATGCCTGAACACGATGCCCCTCTTGTTGGTGACGAAGTAGGCGGCGCCGTCGCTCACGCCGAACCGCGCCGCGTCCACGGCGAAGCTGGTCGGCAGGCCGAGGAACATGATCCGATCAGCGAAGCTCCGGCCGTCCCTCTTCACCCACAGCGGCTCGCCGTCGCCGGTTTCCGACCCCCCTTCCTGCAGCGCGTGAACCGACACGGACAGCCCGGTCGCCAGCCGGCTGCCGACGGCGCGGTCGACGACGACGTCGGGGAAATCCAAGGCGAAGCGGCTCCTGACCTGGACGACGACACAGAGGAGCTCGCCGCGAGACTCCAAAACGTAGCTGGACTCCAAGTATCGGTGTTCGTATGTAGTACTATTATCAACCGGCACCGGCGTCCACCGCAAACGGTTGTCGTTGCCGCCGGCGATGGAGGCCGGCGATGGCACCTTCGCAACGACGCTGCAAGACCCCTCTCCGCAGCACAGTACGATCCTGCCGTCGTGATACGCGACGCTGCAGCGGCGCTTCTCACGGGAAGTGGCCGTCAGGTCCGTCTTCAGAAACGTCCACGCTGCGTCGCTGCCGGGACGCAGAAGGGAGAGGGACACATCGAACGAGGAGGCCCAACTCACCGGCGGACTAAACGAGCACCGAACAACGGTGCCATCACCGGCGACGGTGATGATGGCGTGATCCGCTGATTGCGCCCAGCATTTTATCTTGGAGGAGGAAGGTGGAGGATCGCCGACGGCGCAGCCGGAGTTGGTGTCTGCCCTGACAACCCTCCTACATCGAACGCGTTCCGCAGAAGCGGCGACATCCCAGCGGCGGCTCGTCCACTTCGAGGAGAACACGCAGCGAGCCGTCCGGTGGCCGCTGGCGGCGTCGGGCGGCGTGAGGAGCCACGGCAGCATCGCCGGACGCCAGGGCTCCCGCGGAAGCGATTTGCTCCAGGACTTGCAGACGGCGTGGAAGCAGACGTAGTCGGTGGCCGTGTGGAGGTGGCGCGAGACGTCACACAGGAATCGGCCGGGAGCTCGGTCCAACGGGACTTGTGGTCAGCCGTGCTGTCGTCGGCATGACCAAATCGGATGCGTTTCCGTCGTGGCCCTAGACTTAGTGCATCCATCGACGATTTGTATGTGGACAAACTAGGACAGGGCTAACCTGATATATATACCTTTCATCGGTGTTAATTTCGACTCCGACTGTCCGAATATGACTTATACGTCATGTATTCACTCCGAATTCTAATCTTATTCATATTTGCTTGCATCTGACCCCACACAACTGCTTTTATCCAGTCAGAAATTTGGCACCCAAAAACATCCTTTTGGGGTCATCCCAGAAATCCTTCACTACCGGAAAACCCATGTTTGCCGAGTGCTTGAGAATTTGCCGAGTGTATTTCTTCGCACTCAGCAAAGAGCTCTTTATCGAGTGTATTTTTTGACACCTTCCCTGACACTCGGCAAAAGACCCCATTGCCGAGTGTCAAGGTGTACACTCGGCAAAGGACACCGTTTGCCGAGTGCTTTTCTCATTGCACTCGGCAAAAAAAAATCAATTAATTTTCTGAAGCATTAAATTAATTCAAATAAAAAAGTTCTGAACTACAAAGTTGTATAACTTCTCAAGATCTGCACTTTTTATTTTGGTCATTTCTTCATTCGACAAAGCGCTAGTAAACTTGTTCACAAAATCTAGAGCTCCTGTATAGTTTCCAGAAACACGAAGAGACATATTTAAAATTTGTGAACAATGTTACCACTATAAAAAAGACCAAAATAAAAGTTGTATATCTTCAGAAGTTACACAACTTTACTGTTGAACACTTTTTAATTTGAATTAATTTTTTATTGGAAAGTACGTTTGAATTTTTCAAATTTGGAATTTTGAATTTTTGAAACGATGTCAGATGAAGAAATAGTAAAAATAAAGGCTGTAGCTCTCAAAAGTTATGAAATTTTGTAGTTGACAACTTTTTTTCGCGCAATAACCTCGGTAACTAAGTTTGAAAGAGTTCAAATTTGAAATTCAAATTTGTAAACCACCTCAGATGGAGAAACGACCAAAATGAAAGTTGTAGATCTAGAAAAGTTATGAAATTTATAGTTGATAACTTTTTAATTTGGATGCATTTAGGGCCTCAAACAAGCAACTGACTCTTGGTTTAGTCTAATATGTGTAGAATCAAAACGGGATATAGGCACATGTGATGCTGTGGTGTAGTGGTAAAGCGGCTCCATGCGCGAGAGAGATGTCGTGGGTTTGAATCCCGCCGGCGGCCTAGCACACGATTATTGTGCGAAAAATGTCGCGACTTGCTGACGAGACTGAATAAAAAAACAATGTTACTGAGAAAAATGCCGCGACTTGCTGACGAGCAGGCTGGCCCATGGGAGCCTCTCCTCCTTAAAAAATATTTTTACTACTTTTTTCTAGCGTTTTTCATTCACATTTTGCAGTGGAAGGTGACACACGACAAATTCCTTTGCCGAGTGCTAGAAGGCCTTTGTCGAGTGCCACTAACACTCGGCAAACGAATTTTACCACGTCATCTCCGGTGGGTCATCCATCCGCATGGGCCCATGGCATTTTGAGCGTCCCGTCAGAGTGTATCGCTTGCGTGTCGAAGCAGCTCACGCCTCACTGGTGCATCGAAAGGCATCAGGGCACTCTGAAGGGGCGAGTAAGGCGCGACCCAACGCACCAAATCATTGCAGGACCCCTAGCACAACTTCACGTGTTCTTACGTTCTTGGTGAGACCACATGAATCCAATAAAATATGTTATTTGATCACATACAAATAAGGTCATATGTCTCTGAAAATAATTGTTAGCTGACTAATTTCAATATTTAGCTACACCAAAAGAATGACTAACAAGTTGATTAATTATTAGGCAACCTCCAACTAGTTGTTAGTCCCCCAAACCCAACTATTTGGACTAAAAAGAAAAGGAGCCGGCTTATGAGAAAAGACGAAATTACTTCCCGCGCCAGGCACATTGCATGTTTTCTTATATATACCTTTTCCTATATTCATATGGTCATCGGTACCAAAGTTCATTACAACTCCGACTGTCCGAATATGACCTATACGTAATGTAAATCCGAATTCTAATCATATTCAATGCTTGCAATGTGACACACACAACTGGTTCTAAAATCCAGTCAAAAAATTGGCACCCAAAAACATCCCTTTGGGTCATCCAAAAAATCTTAAAGCGATGGGAAAAGTACTCTCGGCAGCGATACAAATGGGCACCGAAACGGGATAGATGGCTCTCCCACCAACCCACCATCCGTATCATTAGTTTTGGTGATCTCAGGCAGCCGATTCGTATCCCGAATCACCCCTCCCACCTCTCCTGAGCGCCCCCTGGATCAACATCGTGTGGCTTAGATTGAAGTTTCCATAGTTTGCACGGAGATGTTGGTTTCCACCAGATACGTTCCCATCTTAATTAGTTGCCAATGAATGAACTAGTGCAAAATTGTCCCGCATGGTATGAATCCAACTTCCTCTTGGAATGTATCATTTATGTAAACATTAAGCTCAAATAAAAATTTATGCTACTGTAGGTGAACGATATCAATAGTAGTGGATCACAGATTAGACATGATCGAATCCACTAGAATTCACATGCCGATGTCTCTTTAATTTATCAATGCTCCTTTCATAGTGTTGTTACATCTCAATTTTATTGTGTGAATGTCGCGTGTACTTTTAGTGGTGCATCTTGTCTCCGGGATCACTAGATGTATGTCCTCCTCACTCTCTAGGTATTTGATGTTCACTATTGACAATCACATATGACATATAGAAATGAAAAACCATATAAAAGTAGAAGAACAATAAGATGGAGAATTAAATATTTATTTTTTTTTTTTTTTTGAGATTACACAGTACAACTCAGACACTCACAACGCACGCACACTCACCCCTATGAACACACGTACGCAAAACCCTACCCCTATGAGCATCTTCGAAGACTGAGCCGGCAAATCTAGAGATACGAAGTCACCGCTGGCGCCTCGCTGTCGACGGGAGCGTCGCCTACCACTGAAAGCACAAATGCCGTTAAATCCTTGGAAATTCGCTCCCACGGGGAGTCGAACCCAGGACCTGAGAGGTGTTACTCGGATGTCTTAACCATTAGGCCAAGACCCCTTTCACGAATTAAATATTTATTTGCCATCATGTAACATATATCAATCACGTAGAAGATGAGACTAGCAGTTGTTTTTTTCTGGGTAAACTATACATCTAATAATAAGAAAGAAATGTGTGCGCGCCCTCATGCGCGCGCGCGCATGTGTGTGTGTGTGTGTGTGTGTGTGTTGGGGGGCAAGCTGCACTGGCGGAGCCACGGCTTGCGCGGTACCTTCTACTACGCCATGGAAGTCTAGTGCAGGCACCATGCATAAAAGTTTATGAGAGCGACGCGGAGGGCGGGGGATGACGGAATGAGGAAGAGAGAGGATTGTGTTGTGCAGTAAATTAAAATCGCTCACATATGGGTCACATATTAACCTTAATGAGTGTGTCAAGAACAAGATTGAAGATATTTCTCTATAGTTTTAGCAAAAATTAATCGTGCTTACATACATGTATAAGAAATGTGCTATACCACGCATTAAATGTAGTAAAATAAATGAGAGAAAAACTTAAAGCATACTAGTAAGCTCTTCGATTCATCCATCCTTTTGTTCACCTACTACAGATCACAGATCTTACAATTCAAGATGCCTAACAGTGATCCACCAACAGGAGAATTTGGATCCTCCTCTGAACCACCTGGTGTGTCTAAGATCTAAAAGCTACCCACTCATTTTCTTGTTTGCTCTTTGATTATCCCTTTATTTGAGTTCATTATTCTTGGTTAAAAGATTAGCCAAGCTATGGTTGTTTGGATCTAGATCTGAAAAACATTGCTCCTCCAGAAGGATCTGAAGAGCAATTTCATTTTCGGACATATCCTCCCACTGTATTCCTAGATTCATAAGCATGCACTCTCTTCAATGCATACGTTCATGTTTTGGTTGTCGTCTAGGGTTTGATCTAAAGCAGATATGATTGATGGATACTTATTTAGCAAGAGTTTCACAGCAGGCCACTTTTACCCTCACAGAATCCTACGTTTCTCATGTTGATTTATAATATATTTTAGGTCAAAATTTGTTTCCGATAAAACAAGCATGCTTCATGAGAAAGACACTTCTGTTGAATGGCTTTACCTCAACTATTTAGGCGAACATGAAGGATTGATGCTTTAGAATATAGAGCTGGCTGGTTTTGTGACAAGGCTACGAGGATAAATTATTTTCGGATGGTTCATTGTTTTGGACTTGAAAGGAGATTGTTCATATTCCTTACAATCCGCATAAATGAATTCAGATTTAGCAATGGTATCTCATTGTAACACTCAACCAAATCGAAGAACAATACACAGGGATTCACGGGCGGGGTATCGAGTTTATCATGAACACACAAGATCCGATACAGGTTGTAGCAAGCAGAGGTAGGATTGGAGAAGAAGTAAGGGGATTGGCGAGATTCAGATTACAAGCTCAACGATGCCAGTCTCTAGCACGGCAGCGGTATATAAGCTACTCGACGTGGGCCGCCTCAATCTTTCCTTCGGCCCATGGCCCAATCAATTGTCGCGCGCCAAAGCTCCCGCGTTATCTGTAGCGCTTCCGCCTGTTGCCGCGCCGACACTGGTGCTCGTCACGCCTGTGCTGCCATCAGTCGTGACAATGCCTCCTCCTTGAGATGCACGCTGTCCCCAGACTGCTGCATTTGGAAACCTGGTCTTCAAGACATAATAATCTTCCCAAGTTGCCATTTCCTTTGGTAAGAGAGACCACCTGATAAGAACTTGAGTGACAACAGCGTTTCCCTTTTTAGTAAGCCTTCTGTCAAGAATTTCTTCAGGTTCCAGAGAATGAACATCAAACTTAGGTGGCTCAGGTAAATCAGAGAACACCGGAGAGAAGTTTGGATGAAACTCTTTCAGTTGCGACACATGAAACACAGGATGAATGAGGCTGTCAGCGGGGAGCTGCAACTTGTAAGCAGTGTTACCAATCTTCTCCAGTATAACATATGGGCCAAAGTACTTCATAGCCAATTTAGGGAAGGGCCTATTGACCAATGAGGATTGAGCATAAGGTTGTAACTTGAGAAGCACCTGTTCACCAACACTAAAACTTCTGTCAGTGCTGTTCTGATCAGCATAAAACTTCATCCTATTTTATGCTGCAGTGAGCTTCTCCTTCAGAAAATCAGAGAATATCTGTCTTTCTGCTAGTGTAACTGTGACATCCTCATTCTGAGATAGTTGTAGCTGTGGAACAGCTCCAAAGGAAGGCTCAGTTCCAAACAGGGCTTTAAAAGGAGTACACTGCAGAGAACTATGATAAGTGGTATTATACCAGAACTGAGCCAAAGGCAACCATTTGAGCCATTGTTTGGGAGTTTCACTGACAGCACACCTGAGAAACATCTCCAAGCATTGGTTTACTCTCTCGGTTTGGCCATCAGTTTGTGGGTGATATGCAGAGCTCAATTGTAACTGAATCTTGAGCAAATCAAACAGTTCTTGCCAAAATGAACTGGTGAATACCTTGTCTCTATCAGAAACAATAGATGAAGGAATGCCATGAATTTTACCCACATGATCTGTTGGGGATCGGTATTTACGATAATAACGACACCCCCCCTCTCCTTTGGTTTTTTAACTGCAGGTGAGCTGGGCTGCCGACGTTTCGAGTTCTTGGCGGAGAATTAGCGGCAGTTCAGGGAGCGACAAAATCGGGCAGCCGACATTGTTTGGGGAGAATGCAGTTCCTCCACCGACGGACGAAGAATTGGCGGCGGCCAGGAATGGCAGCAACCCCGGAAGATGAGGCCCTGTTCGATGACGTCCAAAATCCAGACTGGCTCAATGACGTCGCATAGTTAGGGTTTCCGTCGATAAACGGAAGTGACACTTGTACCCTTATGACATTCCTGTACAGAATATTCCGCGGATATGGTGGGTGGCCAAGGGTATTTTGGTCATGCCGAAGTAACCCTTGGCCTTCCCTATAAATACCCGCCCTCGGGCTCCGTAGAACGGGACGGAACGGGAGAGAGTACACCCCAGTAATGAAATGCTGCCTTGTTGTTCCTCGACTGATATTTGATGGTCCGTGTCGGGATTCTTTGTCATCTTAATGAAGAATTCCCAACATTGGCGCCCACCGTTTGTGCTGCCCGATAATACCACCCGTGATGCCACACAGAAAGAAAAGAGCACCTAGCCCAAAAACCACCACCAGTCCCCGCTTGCCGGACTTTGAGGAAGAAGCTCTCCCTCCCAACCCGGCATTCTCGGAAGAAGAAATTCGTTGGGCGTTCATCCAAGAAAAGCAAATGGCCGACGAGGCCAACCGAATTTTCGATGCGGCGGAAGCAAGCCGCGCTGCCGGATTTCGGCCGAGCGCTCAAGGCGACGCCGCCAAAGGCTCCAATGATCTCGCTCTCAATGAGGAAGCAGAAAAGTTGAAGCAAGTAAAAGCCGGCAAGAAAAAGGCGGAGCTACCGTCGACGATTAATCCTTTCCCCGAGGAAAGCGATCCAGAAGAAGATGAAGTTGACAAACAAATGCGGCAGCTTTCTAACCTGCAACAACTTGGGAAGAGGCTCAAGCTAACAAAGGAAAAGATAATCTCCGAGGAGAGAGCCAGAGAGAAAGAAAAGCTCCGGCTACAGATCGAACAAGCAAAGGCAGAAGTCGCCGAACTGCAAAAAGAACTTGACGAGATGACAAGTGCCACAGGGTAGAACAGCGAAGCAAAGAGAGAACATTATCGGGGGTCTCCCGACTTTGAAACAAACAACAATGGCGAGGGTCATCATAGAACTTGGACTGCATATCGCCAAGCAATTCCTTTTGTCAGCAAATTCGACAAGAATTCTCCCTTGTCAGAAGGCCTCCAATCGACTCCATGGCCAGCAACTTACAAGCCCATCTCTTTACCAAAGTACAACGGTTCAATCGACCCAAGGCAATTCTTGATGTCACTTGAAGCTGCAGTAGCATCAGCTGGAGGAGATGATACTGTATTGGCGAAAACTTTTGTCACTGCTGTCGAGCATCAAGCCCTTGAGTGGTACTCTAGGCTGAAGCCCGGATCAATATATTCATGGGAGAACCTAAGGGATAAATTGACGACAAACTTTCAAGGTTTCCACAGAACATCCATATCTACAGATGAACTCAGAGCATGTGTTCAGCAAGAAAAAGAGCCCCTGCAAGATTACTTCCAGAGATTTGTCAAGCTCAAAGCCCAAACAGATGATATCCAGATCAAATCGTCATCGATGCCGCAATTGGAGGACTCCGAGCCGGTCCTTGCGCCACTCACTTCTCCATGCATCGCCCTTTAACACTTGAAGAGCTCTTCTCAACAGTGGATCAGTTCTGTAGAGCCGACAATGACCACAGAAGAAGATTAGAGCAGCAGAGCGCGCAGCGCCAGGCAAAGAAAAACCAATCGAGACAAAGGCAGCAGGATTGGAATTCATCTAGGAGGAGCAACAACAACAATCAGAGCCAGAACTCCAATATAGTCAACCATATTGATACTGTTGGTGCTTTCTAGGTGCACATTTTATATGACAAATATGGTGTTTCTAATACCTTATTAAGTCATTATTGCTAACAATTAACCCCCATTATCATATATATGCGTAGTTTCTGTGTATTCGGAAGATTTACAGGAAACAGGTGAGAATTAAGAGACTACGAGTAAAGAGCTGCTGGAGGCCCGAAGAACGAGGAAATTGGAGACCGTGCCGATCGGCACGTCCTGTGTGCCGATCGGCACAACGGAGGTCGGGCCCGAACTTGAAGCCCACTCGGAGAATATGGAGCCCAGAAGAAATATCAGAGTCGGAGTCGGTGAAATCCAGCCCACAACCGAAAGAGACTATAAAGAGAAGATCTTGGTCACGAAGGAAAGGGGGCGGCAAGGAGACAGACACACATACGGAGATTTTGACCTAGGTTGAAGGTTGTGGCGGCGAAGACGGCGATCACCGATCATCACCACCAAAAAGGAAGACTGTGCCGACCGGCACACTGCCGTGCCGATCGGCACCTGTGGGACCACGCCGAATTCCCGCGTCCTACTGTACCCATGTTCATGTGTTGCAGTATGATGCGTGAGTAGATCTCATATTCTCTCCGTGGCGAGGGAAATCTGGTTATGTAACTCTCACACTTAAGATACTCTTTTGATACGTTCAGTCTATGTGATGCTTCGAATTCGTATCTGATCCATACGTGTTTATCACATAGTGCAAGAAACCAGTGGGGAACTATTAACCCTCATCGTGACAGGATCGGGGCGAACGAAACCACCATGTCTTGTAGAATACTAAACCTATCAATTGACCTATAACCTGAGTTGCATGCCAGTACCCCGAACCATAGGAGAGAATCCTTTAATAACCTTGATACAACCGCAGGCCCTTTCATCTCTAGCTGTTAATCATCCTTTCTCACACACATCTTTTGCTATATTGATTTAGTAGTTTAAATAATAGTTTAAGTCCCGCTTGTTCTCTGTGGATCGATATTAAACCTTGGAATACTCTAAGGGAAAAAGTGCTACAACTGTACACCGTCCTCTTGCGGTATATAAGTGGGTGCGTACGAACGACCAACAAGCACGTTTTCTGGCGCCGTTGCCGGGGAACAAGCCAGTTCTTTTACTATTTATTTATTCTACTAACCTCTAATCCTCTCTTTTCTAGTTTGTTTTTGTGTTTTCTTTCTGTGTTTTTAGGATGGGTACTCCTGAACCGGCTCATACTGTTAGGGAGCATTCCCTACCGTCTCCGGGATTGCTGATTCCACAAACTTCCGATGAGAAAGTCACTGCTTCGTCATACGTTCTCAACCCGACCATCATCAAAATGGTCGAGAACAGCAAATTCTCTGGGACGAAGGACGAGAACCCGTACACACATCTGCAAGATCTAGAAGTTCTCTGTCAAACCTTCAAGCATGAGGGAGTGCCTCAGAATTGGTACAAATGGTTGCTATTTCCATTTTCTCTAGATGGAAGAGCCAAAGAATGGTATAAATCTGCAGCCCGTGAAGCTAAGGGAAACTGGGATAAGCTTGTAGGAAATTTCTGTTTGCATTTCTTCCCGCTTCCGAAGGTGCAGAAACTGAGAAGAGAAGTGGTTAACTTCGAGCAAATGAAAGAAGAGACCCTCACGCAAGCATGGTCACGCTTCAAATCTTTATTGAAGCAAGACCCCGATTTGGGCATGGATGATAACTTGACTGCTCAGACATTCTACATGTCTCTTGAAGGAACCTCCAGGATGCATTTGGATAGTTCAGCTGGAGGGAGTTTCCTCGACTTGACTGCTACTGCAGGTCTGGATCTCTTGAGTAAGATATCGAAGACTGAAGCTATGCATAAGCATTGGGAAGAATTCCAAGAAGATCCAATTCCCCCTGAAAAGCCGACACCGGCAAAAGGTTCTTCGGATTTGAAAGCTAAAGCGGAAGGCTGTACAGTATCTGAAGCGGAATTAACAGTAAGAACAGAAGAACCAGCGCAAGGCGATTTGAAAAGACCCAGATTGGATGAGGTGCCGATCGGCACGGTCCCTGTGCCGATCAGCACAATCCAGGCCACAGTGCCGACCGGCACACATCCTGTGCCGACCGGCACTCTGAATGCTGTCAAAGGGATTTCCAAGACTGAAGCTGCCATATTAGAGGAGCATGAAAACAGCTTCGTGAATAAATTTCCAAGACCAGTAGGAGATCCAACCTTGAGCAACGCTAGACCGTTGGCCGAGTTCGAACCATTGGATTGGATTCCTATAGATTTCAGCTCAAATCTGCTAAGTATGAGGAGAACATATGATCCAAGGTATGCCTCTACTACAGGGGTTCAGTATAACTTCCCTAAAGACACTAGAACTTCAAAGATATTGGATAATGTCGTCATCGGAGAAGTATTGGGGAAGTTGTATAAGGACGATATGGAAATTGATCAGATGGAGGTCCAACAAGCAAAGAAGCTATTTGATACTTGTTTTGTCCCATCGCCGTATGAAGGATTGTGCGGAGTATATGCAGTTGGCCTTACGGAACGAACGGAAGTCGATCCTTATATACCGTGCGAAATAGGGCATAGAAGCTTTCCTAAAGCATTATGTGATTTTGGTTCCCGCGTCAGCTTGATGACGTATGAAGCATTCATGGATATGCCCTATGACATAAAAGGAGGATTGCTAGGAACCGAGCTTGAGCTAATCATGGCGGATGGAAGGAGAACTAAACCGCTGGGAGTAATCAAGGATCTGAACATTGAGGTAAGAAAGAATACTATTCCGGTGGATATTTTTGTTCTTGATAAAGGTGAAGTTGGAGTTGAAGATATTATTTTGGGAAGACCTTTCTTAAAGCTTGTACAAGCTGTTATTGATGCTGGAAAAGGTCATCTCAAATTGACTCTGGGCGGAGAGGAAGTCCTTTTTGAATTCGAAGACCCACCCGTCGTTCAAGAAAGTGACGAACCACCCTCTCTTCAGGAATTCTTTACAGAAAAAGATGAAGAAATCAGTACAGGATACTCAGACCCGTTAAACAAACTGTTTGAAGAGTCAGATAAGGAAGAGGCCGAAATCCAAGACTGTGCCGATCGGCACGGTGAGTGTGCCGACCGGCACGAAGATGAAAATCCTCAATTTGAGCCTTTGGGTAATCTGGATCCTGGTGCAGCACCAGAAGTAGAACAGAAGCCACTTCCTGATGGTCTGAGGTACGAATACTTAGGCAAAGATAAAACTTATCCCGTCATCGTCAATAGTGCTTTGAATGAAGAAGAGACAACACGATTGCTTGCTGTTTTGAGAAAATACAAGAAAGCGATCGGATATTGTCTTGATGATATCAAAGGAATAAGTCCAGCTTTTTGCACACATAAGATCAATCTTGAAGAATCAGCTAAACCAGTCGTTGAAGGCATGCGACGATTGAAAGAGGGCATGAAGGAAGTTGTGAAGAAAGAAGTGCTGAGACTTCTTAATGCAGGAATGATTTATCCAGTTGCTGATAGTGAATGGGTGAGTCCAGTGCATTGCGTGCCAAAGAAAGGAGGACTCACAGTTGTGCCTAATGAGAACAATGAGTTGATCCCTCAACGGACAGTTACGGGATGGCGAATGTGCATTGATTACAGAAAGCTGAATGCAGCCACAAAGAAAGACCATTACCCACTACCGTTCATCGATGAGATGCTTGAAAGGTTAGCCAAGAACTCTTATTTTTGCTATCTCGACGGTTATAGTGGTTTCTTTCAAATCCCTGTTAGACCTGAAGATCAGCATAAGACCACTTTCACTTGTCCTTATGGAACTTATGCGTATCGGCGAATGCCATTCGGTCTTTGCAACGCACCGGCTACATTTCAGAGATGCATGAATGCTATATTTGCTGAATTCATCGAAGACATTATGGAGGTATTTATGGATGATTTCTCTGTTCATGGTACTGATTTTGATCATTGCTTAGCAAATTTAGAGAAAGTTCTAAAGAGGTGCGTAGAAGTTGATTTAGTTCTTAATTGGGAGAAATGTCACTTCATGGTAACCGAAGGGATTGTTTTGGGGCATGTTATTTCTAACCGAGGTATTGAGGTAGACAAAGCTAAAATATCTACAGTTGAAAGGTTGCCACCGCCTAATGATATTAAGACACTGCGAAGTTTTCTTGGACATGCAAATTTTTATCGCAGATTTGTGAAGGATTATTCAAAGATTGCTAAGCCATTGACGGAATTGCTGCAAAAGGATGTTGAATTTGAGATGAATGATGAAAGACTTACTGCTTTCCGGAAGTTGAAAGAAGCATTATGTTCTGCACCTATTATGCAACCTCCGGATTGGAATTTACCTTTCGAGATTATGTGCGATGCAAGTGACTATGCAGTAGGAGCGGTTCTTGGACAACGAAAGGAAGGTAAAGTGCATGCTATCTACTATGCTAGTAAAACTCTCAATGAAGCCCAGATTAATTATACAACAACAGAGAAAGAGATGCTAGCTGTTATATTTGCATTTGAGAAATTTAGATCCTATATCCTCAATTCTAAGGTCATTGTTTATACGGATCATGCTGCTATTAGATATCTTGTCTCTAAAAAGGAGTCGAAACCTAGATTGCTTCGTTGGGTTTTGATGCTACAAGAATTTGATTTGGAGATTAGAGACAAGAAAGGGGTTGAGAATTCAGTAGCAGATCATCTGTCTCGTTTGACGCTTGAGAACAAGGAGGGATGCATTGGTGATGCCATGGCGCAAGAGCAGCTATTTCAGATTAAAGATCATAGAGAATCATGGATGCAAGATATCATAAATGGATTCAAAGGGAAGCTTGATGATTGTAGCAAGAATTCAAAAAGGAGGATTGTCAGTGAGATGAGGAAGTTCATATGGGATGATCCTTATCTATACAGATATTGTGAAGATGGAGCTGTTCGAAGGTGCGTGCCTCGTGACGAACGCGAAAGCATATTGAAAAAGTGTCATTCATCTGAGTATGGTGGACATTATGGGCACTTTCGAACACAGGCCAAGGTATGGGCTAGTGGATTTTATTGGCCTTCAATGCACGAAGATGCGAAAAGGTATGTTGCTAGATGCCCCCAATGCCAAAGAATTGGAAACGTTAATGCTCGTAATGCTATGCCTTTGAAGTATAACTTGCAAGTTGATATATTCGATGTTTGGGGCATGGATTTTATGGGACCATTTGTTAATTCGCATGGTTATGAATATATTTTGGTTGCTGTGGATTATGTCTCAAAGTGGGTAGAAGCAATACCATGTCGAAACAGTACAACTCGTGAATCCAAGCAAATGTTGGAGGAGTGCATATTTCCAAGATATGGTGTTCCTAGAGTCATTATTACAGATGGTGGATCTCATTTTACCGGGCATGAATTTACTAAAGCTTTGAAGAAGATGGGTATTGAGCATCGAATTGGGACAGCCTATCATCCACAGACCAACGGCCAAGCAGAAACTTCTAATAAACAGTTGAAGGGAATTCTGCATAAAATTGTTACAAAAGAAGGAAAGGATTGGTCAAACAAGTTGAATGGCGCACTTTGGGCTTATCGCACAGCATTCAAGACACCAATAGGTATGACACCCTATCAATTCGTCTATGGAAAGACTTGTCATTTGCCTGTAGAGTTAGAACATAGAGCCTATTGGGCGATCAAAGAGATGAATTTGGATTTAGATGCTGCTGCGGTAAAACGGAAGATTCAAATTAGTGAACTCGAGGAGATGCGCCTAAAAGCTTATGAGAATGCGGCCATTTATAAAGAGAAAACGAAGAAGTGGTATGATAAGAAGCTATTGAAAAAGGAATTTTACGAAGGAGATAGGGTGCTACTATTCAATTCAAGATTTCGGTTGTTCGGTAAAGGCAAATTGAAAAGTAAATGGGATGGACCGTATCTTGTTCATAAAGTTCTTCCTTCCGGAGCTGTTGTCATCATGGATGGAAAGCAAAATACATACACGGTGAATGGCCAACGATTAAAGGTATATCTTGAACCCGACACTTTTGAGTTAAAGTCATTCGATATATATTATGTGAATTGAGTGATTGGGTGGTCGAGCTTAACGACGTAAAACAAAAGCACTGTTGTTTTTACTGTTTTTTCTGTGTGTTTTGTGTCTCTTTGATTTTATTGAGTCGTTTGAGGCAACTTTGCCTCCGTGCCGACCGGCACAAATCTGTGCCGATCGGCACGGGAGAGTCCGTGTCGTTTTTGAGTCTAGTTTTTGCCCTTCCTCCAAGACATGCTTCGGTGACTTCCAAATTTACGAGATAGAGTCCGGTTCGACCAAGAGAATTATGGATATATATATGAAGGAGTTGTCTCGGATCTCATCATCAAACATCGAGCGCCGCCGGAGTTTCTAGCAAACCCTAGAGCAGAAGACAATGCAAGACGGCGAAACCGGAAGCGGAGGCGACTGTGCCGATCGGCACGACCGCCGTGCCGACCGGCACGGAGCCGTACTTTCGCCGATGAGCCCAACTCTGCCATGGGTGAGCAACAGGAGCATCAACCCCACCGAGGACGATCCAATCGTCTGGTCACACCTGAAGCAACGATGGATGTTGAAGAGTGAAGCGGATGCGTTCAATAGAGAGAAGAACGAGATGGATGACGCCCTTCGGAAGAAGGTCAGAGAAGTGCTAGTACGCAAAGGTAAATCCAAGATTGATGATAGCACACCGGTTTCCGATAGGTATACAATGGATAGGCTTCTCGCTATGGAACGTCCTTTGACATATGATGATCTTATCACTTTTGAATCGATCCTTACTGATAGCGAGAGGGAAGAGTTAGACAAAGACTGCTTTCTGACCATCCATAGGTCTCGGCTGAACGATGGAAGGAACCCTGATGGCGGTGCCGACCGGCACATCCTATGTGCCGATCGGCACACTGCACTCCCACGCGTCCTGACCGACTGGGAAGACCTCCAAGAGAAGATTCTGCACAGGAACACCCGAGGTTTTGGATGTAAGTGTTTTTACTGTCTAAAAGACCATCAGAGGCAGATTGAGAATTATTTAGCGGATCCTGAATGCATCCCCGCGGCCTTTGTCTATGATGATGGCTTTCCAGTTGCCAAAGGGCGCATGACCCCTAAAGAGATCAATAATGAAATTCAGAGGCGTATTGACAGAGACAACGCTGCACAGAGGAGAGCGCGCAACCTGGCAGACCTAGAAGCATATTTCGCAAGAAACGGCAGGAGTGCCGACCGGCACGGTCCGTGTGGCGACCGGCACCACCTTAAGGTTGTGGATTTTGTTGAGATATCTGATGATTCCTCTGATGATGAGCCTCCACAGAAGCGATCAAAGGAAATAGAGGGAGTTCGGCGTTCCGTTCGTCTTTCTGCAAAGCCAAGAGCAAGATATACCTCGGAATCAGTGAGCTATATAGAGACATCTCCTGTGCAAGAACACCCATTAGCTAATCTTGTCGCACAGGATGAAGAAGATCCCGAAGAGGATCCGGAAGAAGATCCCGAGGAGGAAGCGATGGAGGACGAGCCAGAACCAACTGATGCCAAACCACCTAGTGCTGAAGGAGCTTCAGGAGACCTTTCAGGAGCTCAAGGCAATTCAGGGCCGCGTTACCAGGTGAATGGTGCCACGTGCCGATCGGCACGTGCGCCGTGCCGACCGGCACCTCGAGGTTCTGACACAAATTCGCCCCTGCGAGATGAGCGCCATGATCGTCCTGCCAACTGTTGCCCAATCTGCAGGAGAAACATCGAACGTCTCTATTATGATATGGAGAGATGCTATAGGCACCATCGGGACATTGATATACGGATTGATGACATGGAGAGCATGGCCGCGGCGGACTACTCTTTTCTCATGAGGAACATTCGAAGCATCTTTAGCATGTTGAGGAGGCATGGCATTTCAGATTAGGTTGGTCTAGTCGTTTTTCTTTTTGCAATAGGGACATTGCAAGGTTTGAGTGTGGGGGATTCGCCCTTACACTTCTTAAGGTCGTTTGCTTCGAATTTAGTTTGGTTTGAGTTAGTGTGTGCAAGTGTGAGAGTTTTCTTAGAGAGGTTTGAGATGGTGTGCTTAGTTAAGCTTCGAGGTCAAGAATTATTGCAATGTCTTGAATAAAGTTAGTGTTAGTTGTCAAATCGATGCGTTACCCCATATTCTTGATTTTGTTTTTGACGATCGTTTTGCCAATCTACTTGAGTTCATTGAATAATCGCTTGGCTTTATATATCCACTTTTCGAAAACCCCTTCTATCATCATAAGTTGAAGCATTTGGCTGAGGATTTGATATTGTGCCTATTACACTAAGCCAAATGAGATGAGAGAAACCTACACATAAACCTTTTGATAGGAAGACGTCTTTGTCAACTCTTTGCTCTTGATTACGACTAAGCTAGAAGGGAGAAGTTTCATTTGTTCATCTCAGTTTGCCAGCCATCTATCATCAAGTTCTTTCTACCCGAAAAAAACCGATATTTCATCGTTTCTCCCTCCTCCTTGATACAACCTACAAGCAAATGTGAAATTTAGACAGATTTCGATCCAAAATATGCTCTGTTAGCAGTCTGCAAAGAAACAAAAGAAGAAAAAGAAGAAAAAGAATTAAATTAGTCAGGTGCCGACCGGCACGACACTGTGCCGATCGGCACGGAAAGGAAAAATAAAAAAAAAAAGAGTCAAAAATAAAGAGAAAAGTGAATATCAGAGGAAGCAGACTGCAGCAAGAGTCAAAATTCTAAAAGGATCTGTATATACTCCAAGCTTGATCCCTTCTCAATTCTATTTCGTTCATTCTCGATTGTTTTCTTTTCCCTTGATCCTTGTACTTATACTCTGAATTCCTATGATGAAAACTCCCTTTTAGAAGGCATGATAGAGCGAATTGTTGACTTAGTAGTTCTTTCGATTCAATTTGGTTATATACTTTCCGAGATCCACAAAAGAGCCTTATATTATAGAATAGGAGAGGGAAGGAAATACATTTGAGCGATTGAGTGAAGTCTGAAGCTTTTGCATTCTTCTTAAGTGATATGAAGGGAGACAAAATAATTGTTTGACAAGCCTTGTGATTGATTTGGTCGACTCAAGTTTTGAGGTGAAATTGTTTTCAAAAATTGAGAGAAAGTTTCGTGGAGGGATACTAATTCGATGAGATGATTGACAATAACTAAGTTAGAGACTTGTGAGAGTTTTTGCTTCTTAGCATGACGAAAGCACGGTGATGATTTTCATGGTTTGAATTGCTCGAGGACTAGCAATGATTTGAGTGTGGGGGAGCTGTTGGTGCTTTCTAGGTGCACATTTTATATGACAAATATGGTGTTTCTAATACCTTATTAAGTCATTATTGCTAACAATTAACCCCCATTATCATATATATGCGTAGTTTCTGTGTATTCGGAAGATTTACAGGAAACAGGTGAGAATTAAGAGACTACGAGTAAAGAGCTGCTGGAGGCCCGAAGAACGAGGAAATTGGAGACCGTGCCGATCGGCACGTCCTGTGTGCCGATCGGCACAACGGAGGTCGGGCCCGAACTTGAAGCCCACTCGGAGAATATGGAGCCCAGAAGAAATATCAGAGTCGGAGTCGGTGAAATCCAGCCCACAACCGAAAGAGACTATAAAGAGAAGATCTTGGTCACGAAGGAAAGGGGGCGGCAAGGAGACAGACACACATACGGAGATTTTGACCTAGGTTGAAGGTTGTGGCGGCGAAGACGGCGATCACCGATCATCACCACCAAAAGGAAGACTGTGCCGACCGGCACACTGCCGTGCCGATCGGCACCTGTGGGACCACGCCGAATTCCCGCGTCCTACTGTACCCATGTTCATGTGTTGCAGTATGATGCGTGAGTAGATCTCATATTCTCTCCGTGGCGAGGGAAATCTGGTTATGTAACTCTCACACTTAAGATACTCTTTTGATACGTTCAGTCTATGTGATGCTTCGAATTCGTATCTGATCCATACGTGTTTATCACATAGTGCAAGAAACCAGTGGGGAACTATTAACCCTCATCGTGACAGGATCGGGGCGAACGAAACCACCATGTCTTGTAGAATACTAAACCTATCAATTGACCTATAACCTGAGTTGCATGCCAGTACCCCGAACCATAGGAGAGAATCCTTTAATAACCTTGATACAACCGCAGGCCCTTTCATCTCTAGCTGTTAATCATCCTTTCTCACACACATCTTTTGCTATATTGATTTAGTAGTTTAAATAATAGTTTAAGTCCCGCTTGTTCTCTGTGGATCGATATTAAACCTTGGAATACTCTAAGGGAAAAAGTGCTACAACTGTACACCGTCCTCTTGCGGTATATAAGTGGGTGCGTACGAACGACCAACAGATACCCAAGAAGAAAAGACCGACACTAGCACACCTGCCGACAATTTTCAGCACAGAGGAGGAAGGAACAATCGCTCTCGAGGAAGGGGTCGCGGGAATTCGCACAACCCGCGAAGCCAAGAGCCAAAAAAGCCATACTGTCTGTTCCACGGACTTGACAAGGGTCACACCTCCAAGGAATGCTCAGAAACAAAAGATGCCATGGAAAGAATGAAAGCCAAAGAACAAAGAAGCGAAACCCAGAGAAGTGTCAATCATACTGCTGCCGCCAATTCGTGGAACAACTCACCTTTCGGTGCTTCTTACCCTTTCCAATACTTCCAGAATTCTTACAATCCCCACCCCACTTACAAACCTCATACCAACCGCATCCTCCACCCTCGCCGCACATTCAGCATTTAGCGCCGTCCCAAACAAGTTCATATACACCGCAGCCGCAAATCCCAAGAATCACCGCCTCTGAGGAGCCGCCATTACCACCTCCGCCGCCTTTCCCAAAACCGTCAAGCCAAAACAACACTTCCTCGCAGAGCCTTCCCACTTATGCAGTCATCCTGCCAATCATCGACGGATCTTCATCGGAATTTGAAAGTAAGAAACAAAAGAAAAACTACTTCCGAGCCGTCAATGCGGTATGCAACGGTCCCGTAGTGAAATCACGGTGGTCGCACATTCCAATCACATTCACTGAAGTTGATTTAAACCTTCGCTGCTATCCTCACACAGATGCCATGGTCATCCAGGCAAACACGTACGGCTGGTCAGTCACCAAAATCCTTGTCGACAATGGAAGTTCAGCAGACATTCTCTTTAAAAGAACATTTGATCAGCTCAACATTGATTCATCCCTACTTCAGCCTTCAGAATACCCCTTGTATGGTTTCGGGGGGAAAGAAGTCCGCGCTCTCGGCAAGATAAGCCTCCCAGTATCCTTTGGCACTCTCGACAATGCCAGAACAGAGCGCATCACTTTCGACGTGGTGGATATGCCCTATCCGTATAATGCAATCTTTGGACGAGGAGTCCTCAATGCTTTCGAAGCAGTTTTGCATAGCTCTTACCTTTGCATGAAAATGCCGGCACACAAGGAGGTTATCACAGTTTTTGGCGACCAACAAGAAGCCAGAAACATCGAAAGGGCCGTTGCCCCCGGCCAGAAAAATGTGCACTTTCTGTATGCTCACCCGAATGTGCACGTCTTGTACCCGGCAGGAAAAAAGCCAGGGAAGGAAGTCCTTCAATTGGAAAAGGAAATGGACAGAGAAGAACCAGCAATTGCGGCTAATGAGGAAACAAAGAGAATCCCGTTGGACAAACATGTCTTAGGACAGGAAGTCATAAGAATGCCGAAGGACATGGAGAAAGCTTTTATCCAGTTCCTTCGCAAAAACAAGGATGTATTCGCCTGGTCCGCGAGTGACCTAAAAGGCGTCAGCCGGGACGTAATAGAGCACAAGTTGCGAAAAGAATTGATAAAAACATCAGGCCAAAGAAACAGAAACTCCGAAAAATGTCTGACGAAAGGGTCGAGGTAGTTAAGGCCGAAGTGCAGAGGTTGCTTGATGCAAATGTTATCAGGGAGGTGAAATATCCAACTTGGCTGGCTAACACAGTGCCAGTAAAGAAAAAGAACGGAAAGTGGCGAATGTGCATAGATTTCACTGACCTCAACAAGGCCTGTCCCAAAGACGACTTCCCGCTGCCCAGAATCGACAAAATTGTCGACGCAGCGGCATGCTCAGAACTCCTATCACTGCTGGATTGTTTCTCCGGATATCACCAAATTTTCATGGACAA
This sequence comes from Eragrostis nindensis, assembly GCA_012490785.1. Taxonomy (NCBI): domain Eukaryota; kingdom Viridiplantae; phylum Streptophyta; class Magnoliopsida; order Poales; family Poaceae; genus Eragrostis; species Eragrostis nindensis. The sequence goes on along the minus strand of JAAXCT010000572.1, from coordinate 229,654 downwards.
GCAGGACGAAGAGAAGACAAGCTTCATGTTGGTCGTATCTACGCACCCACTTATATACCGCAAGAGCACGGTGTACAGTTGTAGTCTTTTTCCCCCAGAAGAGTATTCCAAGGTTTAATCGAACCACAAGGACCAATGGGAATTAAACAAAATCATCAGTAAGAGAGTTAGCCAAGCCTTCTAGCGAGCGTGAGCGTGAGTTTCAGGAAAACGGGGGTTTGTGCCGATCGGCACGTGGGATGTGCCGGTCGGCACGAAGGCTGAGTTGTCCGCAGATTGCTTGAATAGCCTAAAGAACCAGATTAGATCACGGGGTAAGTTAGCCAAGTCTGCTAGTTGAGATCGTAACAAAAAGCTTAATTAAATAGCATCATAAACGGGATTACTCAATTATTGATAACCGAAGATCGATAGGTCGAGACCCCTTTCCGACGAGCCCTGTCACGACCAGTTCGCCTTAGTCAGTAGCCTCTTCCTACTCTACACATCATCTCAAGGATCTCGCGTATGCATTAGCGGTCGTTGAGGTGCAGAGACAACATGCAATTATGGCGCATTACAAGATCTCGATACCACCTTAACCACAATGGAGATAGTGAAAGATTGAATCTCTCACCTCTTATTGCCACCACAATTAAGATAACATCTAATACTTAGTCGTCACTAAGCGTAGGAACAAGTGCATGTAAAGACCATAAAATCCAGGCAATCAATAATCAAAACCATTCATCCACATATTCAACCATACTTTGATAATACATAGTGCAAGATACATCACCATCTAGTAGGCCTACCTTGATGGATCACCTCTTTAACACCAGCGGTTCTTGATCTAGCAACTAGAGAACATGAAGAACGGGGCAAGCCCCGGTGGCTCTAAACTTACTAGCTGTGTTGTCCCACTGGCGGCCCTCGAAACCCTAGGGCTTTTACAAGTTTATATAGGGCTGTACATCAGAAAGGAAGAGGATCTCGGGAAAAGAGTCCTCGTGCCGATCGGCACAGAGGCCGTGCCGATCGGCACACCTCGTGTCCAGCTCGGTTTCCTCCCTAAGTCGGTTCCAAAGTCCTAGATAGCTTCCATGTGGGCCTTCCAATCAGTTTTCTTCGAGATCAAGTCTTGTATTGCTCTTTCAAACCTTAGAGTATCTTTTATCTCTTCGTGACGAATATCTCCCAAGATTGGTTCGGATAACTTCCTTCTAGAATCAACTGAATGGTGGGCCAGACTCGATGGCCCTGAAGTCCCCTGTGCCGGTCGGCACATGGCTGTGCCGATCGGCACAGTTGGCTTTTTCTGCTGGTTCTCTTCTCTTCAAGTCCAAATCAGCCACAATGTCCAGAATGTCGTCCATTTCATCTGTTTCTGCAATAAAGCTCCAGAACGACATATATACAAATATGGTGCTATTATCAAGGGTTAATGGCCTATAATGATGATATTTATGCTCTAAATAAGGCGCAGTTGGCATATAAAATGGTATGCTAGAAATCGCCAACAGCTCCCCCACACTTAAACCTTTACTCGTCCCGAGGAAAGTCAAGAATGAAAATCAACTTGCATATAGTCACATCAATCATAAAAGTATTTCAAATCTATACGAGCTGAGCATTTATGCATTGTGAGATTAAATCAATTTAGTATTCAGCAAACATGTTCAAAATATGGGTATCGAGCATGAAAGAGTATTTCCCCAAAGCAAATCTTGAAAAATATTCAACTTGATGCACATGACTTTTCCACTTGTGTAAATCACTAAAAGGCATTGTGAGCAAAAGAACTATCCTTCTCAAACGATCAAGTCAACAACTCAACTTCAATCACTCACCTAAAAATCTACTTTATTAATATATATGTGTGTAAGGCAATATGAGTAGCTTGGTGAGGAAATTCAAGGAAAATAGACATAAATCAACAACATATTGCAAAGCTAAGAAATAACTCTAATTGGTTTTACTGAGACTTGTCAAAAGGCCATTAGGGATTGAATTTTGAGAAAGAAACTCACACCTTTAGAATAGTGGACATGTGCAATGCAAAGAATTGTGTACATGGTTGGAAAAAGAAATTCTTGGCTACTAATTGATGATAGGAATTCAAGGGAATTCACTCTTCCCCCCACACTCAAATTTTTGCTAGTCCCGAGCAAAACAGCGCATGGTACAGATTTTATTTGTTTCTTTTTCTCTTCCTTTTTTTTTTTTTTCTGTGTGTGCCGGTCGGCACAGATGTGTGCCGGTCGGCACAGTGTCTGTACTTGCCCATTTGCTTCGGATTTTTCATTTGAGCAGTTGTGTCAGATTTGTAGCCAAGAATACGGTAGGATGTGGTCAAGGATTGGTATGTGAATCAAGAAATTTGGTTCTCAAGTATCGGATACTCGGCGAATTATGCACAATTCTAATGCGGCAATTGCATAGCTCAAGTGGAAATAAGGCTAGAAAATCAACACGATACGCAAAAGATATGGCCAACTTTTCAAGTCTCATACCCTAAGAATTAAATCCTAACCGAGCTCAATCATCAATCATAGTCTCTACTTAGCAAAGGCTTAATTTGAATCGCATATATTTGGCATTGGTAGGCTTAACCGAATGATACGGAATAATTCTAAAGCTCACAATAAGAACATTTGAATTTTATAAAGAAATAGGTACTAGGTCATGTCATCCAATTTGATCTTATTATTACACCTTGCATGGGAATTTTGAAATGAACTACGCCACATATGAAGTGCTTGCCGAATACATTATAGTGAAGGTTCAAAATTTTATTTATGCTCAACATCGCTCGATTATCATTAACACTTCTCAAGATAGACATACATACTCGTATCATTTTTCAAATAAAGCATAAAGATCATCATCATATTGGATTTTGAAAGCGCGGGCTACATGATGATGTATCACACTACTAGCACACTTGCATAAATAAAACTTAGACTAATAGCACACATGCATAAATAAAAGCACACAAACAAACTAAACACACCCGATACATGGTTTCCCAACCCGCTCACACACACATAAGTAAATAAATAAAAAGAGAATGCGAAAGGGAAAGAAAAACGTAAACCGGGAAACCGATACAAGTTGTGCCGTACACAACACACTACCCATCGAATGGAGGTGGCTGCGTGTAGTCGAAGCCGTAGTACGCCGCCTCCAATCTCGCTAACTCATCAATCATCGCGTCGGTATTGCTCCGCATCGCGCCCGCCAAGTCGTCGATGCGTTCAACATATTGAACGTTGTTGTCGATGTATCGATGCATAGGGGCAAAGTTCGCCCCAGGAGGACCTGCAGGAGCATAGTAGGGTGCCCTCTGGAAGTGCTGAGGGTAGACAGGGGGCATACCGAAGTACCTGGTGTCGGTGCCGGTCGGCACAGCGCCCGTGCCGACCGGCACGAAGCCCGTTCCGATCGGCACGGGTGCCTGCTGCGCCGGCTGGCCTGGCGCGGCTGCTGCCGCGTCCCAGTGTTGGCGGTTCTTATGCGATAAAATTAAATTCATTAATTCCGCAAGCGCACGGATCACCATTGTAGCATTTCACCTTGGAGTATTCCAGGGTTATCGTATTTATATTCCGCAGGGAAGTAGAGCAAAAGAAAGCTGAATAATAGCTATGCATTGGATAATTTGGAGAAAGAAATAATGTATCAACTATACTTGAGACGGGGGTAAGATAGGCATGATAGATATGGGTGGCACACACATCCTCAAATCCAAGGTAATAAAATAAATCGTAGTATACATTTGGGAGAGCAACGAGATAGAGTTATGGCTACCTGTATGTTTATCTATTATTTACTTTTCTAGCAGTCAAGTCTACAAAGATTATTTACTCTAGCTAAGTTCATACACATACAAGTCATGTCGTTTCGGGGCACACACGTGCTAGGTTAACCGATGAAGCTAGTTCAAACCTAGGGAACCGTATGCTATAATTAAGACCCTGCTGAGTCCAACCCGGACGTGGTGGATTACAGAGACCGGTGCAGCTGTCACATACACTCGCGGCTACCATCCTCCGTGGGGCTGGGTGCCAAACGTGCATAGGCCAAGTTCTAAGCGCCATGCTTACAACCCGCCTAGAGGATCTACTCTTGATCAACGGAGCAGTCCTATCTAAGAATGAACAAGCACAGATTTCACACGACGTCATCTCCGACGACGGCACTCTCTCGTACTCGCTATTCCAACAATCACGAATCCCACAACAAGACTTCTACGAGCACTTACTTAACGAATAAATAAACTAAATAGAAAAGAACTACTAAAAGAAATAAATAAAGATAAAACTAATTATATAAATAAATAAAATAATATCTCAAGAGTAAGGATACAAAGAACTATACCGAACTCCGAGAATACTCCGAAAGCCCGAGAGAGCTCTCACTCTACTCTACTCTACTCTAACTCCCAAAGCTACTACTCAACTAAACTAATGAACACTTGATGAAGTGTGATGGTGCGAATTGATTCGGAGGCCGAGGGGTCCAATTTATAGCTTGTGAAGGCGGTGGAAGCACCCTGGCCGACTTTGGAGAGGCGGCGGCGACAAAGTCGGCCGGCCGGCCTAGGGGGGTGGCCGGCCGGCCGTCCCTTCGGTCGGTTGGCCACCGTCTTGCTCCTGGACGCTTCAGATCACTCCCTGAAGGCGGTCTGAAGGTCGGTTCCTTGCTGGGGTCGGCAGAATTGGATTGAGGGCCAAGTAAAGGCCCAAATGGCCCACCTTCTAGAATGTCGGTGGAATCCTGCCGAGCTGGGCTTGAATTGTGCGTTGAAGATTATTTTCCAGCCCACTGGAGAAAGCCTGGGGCCTGTGGCCACCAGGTGGGGCCGGCCGGCCTAGGGTGGGGCCGGCCGGCCAGGGAATTTCCCTGACTGGGCCCACTTTTCTCCATTATTCACTCCTGCATCCAAATATTCACCAAAACCTGTGGAGTAGTATTATTCCTAACTACTATGCACAAAATCTTGGTGTTATGTATTTATTTACCGGTAGGGTGGCGGTCAAAACATGGTAAGTTTACGAGAGCACAAAATATTCATGAGTGTTGCAAAAATCGTGGGGCTTATATGTCACACCTTGTCATGCAGCATTGAAGACTAGAACGGCATTTTCGGACAAGTACACAATTCTAGCAGGTATGCATCCAGAGTTTTTATGTGCTGCAAGGTGCAAAAATTCTCCTTCGTTTTGGGTGGCACTTCTCTTACCACTCCGATGTGAGTTCTATTCCTACAAGCTTCACTCATCCTACCTTCTACCAAATGAGGCTTTATATGTGGAGCTTGGTAAGGAATGCACAAATGTCATGCATATATTGTAAAGCTAAAGAATGAGTCTCAATCAACATAGCAACTCCATTTATTTTGGTCATAGGAAATGATGTGATGGAGGGGGAGAAAATGAACTCACATTTATGGAAGGGGGTTTTGAAAAACATTGGTCCTTTATTTTGCTCAAGATGTTTATGATAAGAACCATATAGCCATTGACTTTTGTCATGCAACCATGGAGAGTTTTTTTTTTTTTTGACTACTCCATGGTGCAAGGGGCCATAAATTTTGAATGGTTCAATGAAACATTTTGAAATATTCTTGAGCATTTTGGATGGACCAAAAGTTTTGCAAACTCTGAAAAAAATGTTTGGTTGATTTATCCATACATTCCCCTTTTTATTTGGTGGAGAGAAATTTTCGAAAACACACGCGAAGGAATTATGACCAAAATTAGGAGTGCTTAGTTTTCAAGAGTACATCAAACCTTAACAAAACTCAATACATAAACAAATGGCTATGAGTGGGGCTGTTTCGAATATTATGATATGGCTCTGGTAGGTAAGTAAATCCTCACACTAAGAGAAGTGTGCCAAAATAGAAGGGTTTTAGGTACTTGCAGCAATTCAAGAAAAACATCTCTGGATGAAACCATACTAAGAAATTGCAACAAGTCCTAATCATGCCATATCACAATCCACAATGCTCAGACTTGGTGTAACAAATGCAACCCACGGAAATAAGCAAGACTCATGATGTGATCATGCTTAAGTAAAAATAACACATATGTCAGGAGTAGAGGTTGCATCTATGCGACACATGGGAAGCTAATTTGTAACTCGATCATCATTTCCCTTAAGTGTAGCATAACACCAAGATTCTAGCATTATTCGAAACAGGGAGTTTATTTATTTATTAAGAAAATTAGGAATACTTACCTGGGGGTCCTCCCCAAGCTTGAGTATTTGCAAGACTCGAGCTTGTATTGAACTCCTTCTTACCTGGGGTGCCCTCCCCAAGCTTGAGTCTTTGTAAGACTTAAGCTTGATTCAGGCTCTTCCTCCTCCTTCTTGACCTGCAAAAAAGAGCGAGGATGACACAAGTGGCTAGCCCCTAATGGGCATCACCAGGAATCCTATTATTATTTTTTTTGTTGTTTATAAATTTTTCAAATTTTTATTTTGTTTTTATGATTTATGAAAAGAAAAACAAGTGCTAGGCCTAGCTAGGATAACGATTGGGATGGCCTCCCCAATCGGAGGGCTCTCATTTTTATGTCTTTGAGCTAGACGTTCTCCATGTCTTTAACTCGTTTGGACCTCGCTCGCTGGAGAATCTGGCGAGGTAGAGGTTCCTTCTTTCTTCCGCCACACCTTGGTTGTCTTCTTTGTGTTGGTGGCGGCGACCTTTTCTTTAATAGGCGCCTTTGTTGTGCTCTCATCGGTTGATACCGTAGCTGCCTTCTTCTTTCTTGAGCGCCTCGCTCTCCTCTTCTTGGGCGATTGTGACTCGCCTACTCCTTCTTGCGGAGGAGTAAGAGGGGCTTGAGATGTGTTAGGCGGCTGAGGCATCCTCCTTGGAGTCCTCCAATATTTTGCTAGCCTTCTTGCATTCTCTCTTTCCAGATAGTCTCTCATATATGCAATGAGCTTGTCTGGCTGTGGCATGGGTGGAGTAATCTCAATCTTCTCCACTCTCCTTGGGTCCTTTCCATATATGACCCGTACTTGCTTGCATTGCTCAACTTTAGGCTTGAAGTTGAACGTTTCTTCCCTGCCGTTGAAATCCAAGTGGATCTCTCCTGCCCCCACGTCGATGTTGGCGTTGGTGGTGCTCAAGAACGGCCTCCCAAGGATGAGAGGAGCCTTGTCATCTACTTCTATATCCAGCACAACAAAGTCAACGGGGACGAAGAGATTTCTGATCTGCACGGGAACTTCTTCGACAATCCCCAAGGGCAGGCGTAGTGACCCTTCTGCAAGCTGGAGCTTCATGGTCGTTGGGGATAATGGATGGTTTAACCCATCGTACATCGCCTTCGGCATGATGCTCACGCTCGCCCCTAAGTCACATAGTGCCCGAGCGAAACAACGGTCGTTGACCAAACACGGAATGGTTGGCCATCCGGGATCTTTTCTGATCACATCCTTGGGGAGTGCGGAATCCAAGTCGCTTTCTTCACACCTGATGGTTATTGCATTCACACTCTCCTTGGGATTAACTTCTGGTTGCCCAAGAAGTTTACCCGCACGAGGAGACTGCACAGCTGAAGCTATTTGCGCAATTTGCGTTTCTAGCATCTTGTTATGGCTTAGCTGGTTCTGCAGAGCAGTGCTGAACGACTCTAACTTGGCATCTATGCTCTCTAAAGCCTTGTCGGTAGTAAGAAATTTCTTACTAATGCTATCATTGATCTTGACCTGGCCGAGAACTAGATCCTTGATAGAGGGCTCATAACGGGAAAGATTACCATTGTTACCTCCCTGATTCTTGTTGAAGGAGAGGTCGGGCCTGGAATTCCAGCCGTAGTTGTTCTGGGAGCGGTACCCATTGCCATTGTTGAGGAAATTGCATTCCTCTCTCGTATTCGGGCAATTGATGCCCATATGCCCAGCGCTGCCGCATTCCTCACATGTCATGCGGGAATCCGCAACTTGCAGGTCCTGCGGAGACTCCACCTTGCGGAGTAGCTGATCGAGCTTGATGGCGAGCATGTCCATCGTCTCCACTTGGTGCACTCCACGGGTCTTGGTGCTCGCCGCTTGGCGTTCACCATGAGTCTGGTTGGCCGCCACCTTCTCAATCAACTTCTTAGCGTTCTTCACGCTAAGGGAGAAGAAGGAGCCGCCTGCTGCGGTGTCGAGGTGCTCTCGAGCGGACGGCCTCAAACCGTGGTAGAAACTCTGTATGAGGAGCCATTCTTCCATGCCATGGTGTGGGCATGAGAGAACGTACTCCTGCATCCTGTCCCAGGCTTCCGCGGTCGACTCATCTGCGAGCTGTTGGAACCCCGATATCTTGTTCCGTAGGGCAGTCGTCTTGCCCGGCGGGAAGAACTTGGCGAGGAAGGCATTGGAGCATGCCGTCCACGTGTCGAGGGACTCTTGGTTCGCGTAGAACCACTGGAGAGCCTTTCCCAACAGAGAGAATGGGAAAAGCTGTAGTCGGATGGCGTCCTGAGGTGCATCCTTTATGACGAAAGTGTTGCACGTCATCAGGAACCTTTGGAGGTGAGCATTTGCATCCTCCGACGGCTTCCCACAGAAAGGACTGGCCAAGATCATGTTGATCAAGGCTGGCTTAAGCTCATAGTCCTTGTTGGTGATGCGCGGGTTGGGTCCCACGCGGATGTTCTCCGTAGTTGGCGCGGAGAAGTCATTGATCGTCTTCTCAACAACGGGGTCGGCCATGGTGTTGTTCGTTGAGGAGGCCCTGACAACCGGTGGAGGAGACGATTCGAGAGCCAGAGCGTTCTTGCGGATCTGTTTGGTGAGTTTTGCTCGAACTTTCCTCAAGAACTGCTCTGGATCTGAGTGGAAGTTTTCTGGTAGGTCGAAACCAGTCATGCACAGTCCTGTTTCAAATTTCCACAAGAAGAAAAACCAGGACAGGGTAAGCCCGCAAAAGTAAGTGATAATTATTCTTCTCACAAACTTCAATGCATTTATTCAGTTCCTAGCTGCTACTTCCCCGGCAACGGCGCCAGAAATGCTTGTTGGCGTTCTTATGCGATAAAATTAAATTCATTAATTCCGCAAGCGCACGGATCACCATTGTAGCATTTCACCTTGGAGTATTCCAGGGTTATCGTATTTATATTTCCGCAGGGAAGTAGAGCAAAGAAAGCTGAATAATAGCTATGCATTGGATAATTTGGAGAAAGAAATAATGTATCAACTATACTTGAGACGGGGGTAAGATAGGCATGATAGATATGGGTGGCACACACATCCTCAAATCCAAGGTAATAAAATAAATCGTAGTATACATTTGGGAGAGCAACGAGATAGAGTTATGGCTACCTGTATGTTTATCTATTATTTACTTTTCTAGCAGTCAAGTCTACAAAGATTATTTAGCTAAGTTCATACACATACAAGTCATGTCGTTTCGGGGCACACACGTGCTAGGTTAACCGATGAAGCTAGTTCAAACCTAGGGAACCGTATGCTATAATTAAGACCCTGCTGAGTCCAACCCGGACGTGGTGGATTACAGAGACCGGTGCAGCTGTCACATACACTCGCGGCTACCATCCTCCGTGGGGCTGGGTGCCAAACGTGCATAGGCCAAGTTCTAAGCGCCATGCTTACAACCCGCCTAGAGGATCTACTCTTGATCAACGGAGCAGTCCTATCTAAGAATGAACAAGCACAGATTTCACACGACGTCATCTCCGACGACGGCACTCTCTCGTACTCGCTATTCCAACAATCACGAATCCCACAACAAGACTTCTACGAGCACTTACTTAACGAATAAATAAACTAAATAGAAAAGAACTACTAAAAGAAATAAATAAAGATAAAACTAATTATATAAATGAATAAAATAATATCTCAAGAGTAAGGATACAAAGAACTATACCGAACTCCGAGAATACTCCGGAAGCCCGAGAGAGCTCTCACTCTACTCTACTCTACTCTAACTCCCAAAGCTACTACTCAACTAAACTAATGAACACTTGGATGAAGTGTGATGGTGCGAATTGATTCGGAGGCCGAGGGGTCCAATTTATAGCTTGTGAAGGCGGTGGAAGCACCCTGGCCGACTTTGGAGAGGCGGCGGCGACAAAGTCGGCCGGCCGGCCTAGGGGGGTGGCCGGCCGGCCGTCCCTTCGGTCGGTTGGCCACCGTCTTGCTCCTGGACGCTTCAGATCACTCCCTGAAGGCGGTCTGAAGGTCGGTTCCTTGCTGGGGTCGGCAGAATTGGATTGAGGGCCAAGTAAAGGCCCAAATGGCCCACCTTCTAGAATGTCGGTGGAATCCTGCCGAGCTGGGCTTGAATTGTGCGTTGAAGATTATTTTCCAGCCCACTGGAGAAAGCCTGGGGCCTGTGGCCACCAGGTGGGGCCGACCGGCCTAGGGTGGGGCCGGCCGGCCAGGGAATTTCCCTGACTGGGCCCACTTTTCTCCATTATTCACTCCTGCATCCAAATATTCACCAAAACCTGTGGAGTAGTATTATTCCTAACTACTATGCACAAAATCTTGGTGTTATGTATTTATTTACCGGTAGGGTGGCGGTCAAAACATGGTTTAACGACCGCCAACACCCAGCTATCCCAGTCCGCCGCTGCGCTCGCCGAAGACTGCCCGACGACCTCCTTCCTTCCTCGCTTGGTCTTCGTCACCTTGTGTCGCTCGCGGAGGTCGGCCTCGAGCCAATTCCCTCCGTCGATCTTGTTCGGGAGGAAGAGGGCGAGCTCGGGGCAGGGAAGTTTGATGCCGGTGCCGCATACGTAGTAGCCGAGCTTGGCGCTTCCCGTGATGGTCTTCCCGCGCACCACGGACTCGTCGATGAGCGCTGGCCTCATTCAACAATCTTCCTTCATCTTGAGGTTGCCTTCGGTGATCTGGAAGATGATTGTTTGGAGGTAGCCTCCAAAAGCTAGTCTCACCTTAGGGTTGGCCCTTTGGCTAAACCAACTCCCCACCATCATCATGGTGGGATTGCATTTGCACGGACTCGCAATGGCGTTGTAGAGCCAATGCAAGTCCGGGTCGGAGACGTTGGTGGTGTCGAGGCGGCCGGTGGTGCGTGCGGCCATCCACCGGTGAAGAATTTGGATCGTGGGGTTCTTGATGTGCCCCCTCTTGCGCTCGTCCGCGTCGGCGATGCGGCGCCAAAATGTGTCAAGCATCTCCGTAGTCGCCGCGCCGTATACGGGGGCCTCCCTATCAAAACCGAGAGCATCGGAGACGTCCTCGATCGTGATGGAGTAAGGCTCGTCCCGCACACGGAACTTGATCTTGTCGTTTCCTTGCTCGTCCACCTCGCGGCTCTTGGTGGTGATGAACTCGGTGATGAGCTCGATGTCGAAGCTGCTCACTTGATCGTGGAGGGTCCCCCACCCAAGGTTGAGGAGGCATTGTTGGAGGTACGGCCATACCCCGACCTTGGTGAGGAACTCCTCATCCATGTCGATATTGGGGACGATGCGGCCGCGGACGTTGGCGTAGTGGAACTCCTCCTCAAAGCTCGTGAGGGTTAACCCCTCCCGAACCGCGCGCGGTACATATGCCGGCTCGCTTGACTCGGCCTCTATCGACGGTCCGCCCGCCGCGGTGGCGGCGGCGGCGGCGGCGGTTGCGCTCCTCGTGCGCGGCCTCGGTCCTCGAGGGATGCCGATGTCGCGGTGGGCGATGTAGAAGTCATCCCGCCCTCGTGACGGTGTCATCTCGACGGAGAGCTCGGGGCTATCATAGCCCGCCGAACTTGCCCTCCGCGCCGAGATGAAGGAGCCGGTGTCGCTGCCGGAGTTGTTGTCGCCGGATTGGTGCGATCCGCCGGAGTGGTGCGATCCGCCGGAGTGATGCGATCCGCCGGAGCTGAACCCCCGGCGAATCCTCTTGCCGGCGCTCTTGAGCGTGGAACCGAACCCCTTCATTTTCTGCAAAAATGGAAACGAATCGCGCAAATGGAGGAAGTGGAGGAGTGGAGAGAGTTACCAGGAAGTTGTGGCGAAAATGGAGGAGGTAGTGCCCCCCTCTTATGCTATCCAAGGCGTCCAAGAGAAAGAACCGGTGCCGGTTCAAATTCCACGCGCGCGCCGGTTGACACAGTGCCGTGCCGACCGGCAAATTTCAAAATTTCACGGATTCCGTCGTACCTCGGCTGCCACGCCTTCTTTTCCTCTTCCCCATGCCTTGTACAGTGTCGCATGTCGGGAGACAGGGGCGCACCTGCAAAACTTTGGCTTTCCAATGATGTGCCGATTGGCACGGTGACAGTGCCGGTCGGCACATTTCAAACTTGCACTGATTCCCCCGCGCCTTGGCTTCAGCAACTTCTTTTCCTCCTCCCCATGCTGCGTAGAGTGTCTCATGTTGGGAAACAGGGGAGCAAATTCGAAATTTGAATTTTTCATGAGGTGCCGATCGGCACGGATACCGTGCCGGTCGGCACTTTTGCTCCATCCCAAGGCTGGGCTTGCAGTGCTCCCTCTGTGCTCGGCAGCTGCATGGGTGTCAGTAAATTTTCCTCCTTCCAACGCGCGCAGACTTTGATGCTCCGATTCGAATTCTTGAACAGCGTGCCAGTTGGCACAGGTGGTGCCAGTCGGCACAACGGAATCCGCGTCCGATTCAAAACTTCGTTGCTTTGAGTCGCCAAAATTTCAAATTTTCTTGTGGATGTCAGACTTCCTGTAGCATCAAGATTCCTGGAGGTGGCGTTTCCATGCTGTGCCGATCGGCACATCAGTGTGCCGGTCGGCTGCTGTGCCAAATTTCCGCTAGTGCCTTCTTCTTCCGCAAGAATCATCCAGTATATCTCTGCGACACAGAAAAACACCAAAAACACGGAAATATTCTCAGGACAATTGTTGCACTTACCTTTCCGATTTTTCCTGCCTCGAATATCCCGCACATTTTCTTCGTTTTACCCCATATTAATTTGCATCTCCAGATCGGGGTATCTTCTAGTGCACGATTTGGCGTGCTAGCTCCTGTGCCGGTCGGCACGGCGTTGTGCCGATCGGCACCCACCAGAATTTCCTCTTTTTGTTTCTTTTCTGTTCCTGCGCCGTTAGCGAACAAGCAAAAACACAAAAACAAAACTGCGAAAAGTAAACAGACAGCGCAGGAGTTCACACAAAAGTTAAAACAAACACTTGGACTAACAAATTTTATTCCGGGAGCATTATTGTGGATTACAAGCAAACAAATTAAAGGCCGGGTTGCCGTCCCGGTTAGCACTAAATTTCTAATTCACGGGTTGCCCTCCCGAAAGCACTAACACAAAAAGACTCACCCTATGACTCGCATCCCGGATTTTGGGTTGCCTCCCAAAAGCGCTCTTAGTTTTGAAAAGGTCGTAGAGCTTGACCTCCCCGTATAAATCACTTCCTTAGCGTCGCTCTACGGGAAATATGTTGCGACACTACAAGGTTCTCTTGTCTCTTCTCCTTTAATGATAGGACATGTCCTTCCTCCAATTACCCTCGATTGCTTTATGGTGCGGAGACTTGTATTTCTCAACCCACTTGGATACCGTACGGACTTCTTCTCCTTTGGGGCGAAACTTGAATGTGTAGGAGGCTCCACTTATGTCGAAACTTATCTTTCCACTCCCCACATCAATGTTTGCCTTCGCTGTCCTCAAGAATGACCGGCCCAAAATTAATGAAGTCTTTGTCCTTCTATCCATATCAAGCACAATAAAATCCACAGGAACTATATGATCACCAATTTGAACAGGCACATCTTCAGCAATTCCATCGGGATAGCGAACCGATTGATCGACCAACTGCAAACACATAGCCGTAGGCTCCAACTCTGGCAAATTTAAACTTGCAAAGACATAGCGAGGCATGACACTTACACTTGCTCCAAGATCGTATAAAGCCCCTTCAAAGATTTGAGCTCCAATCAAACACCGGATACTAGGAGATCCGGGGTCGGGCTTCTTTTCTGGTGTAATGTCATTAATAGCGGCAGTGCACTCCCTTGTCATCTTCACTACTTCTTCCGCTGCTAAGGACTTCTTGCTTTGCATAATATCCTTTATGTACTTAGCATAGGTGGGCACTTGAAGAGCATCAAGGAACGGGACATTGATATATAACTTCTTCATAATATCGACAAACCTGGAGAATTGTTCATCATGGTGTCGGATCCTTTCTGTCTTGGTCAACAGCTGCGTATCCAGAAAGGTAGCAGGACCGTGTCCCTTGTTCTCAGTTCCCTTTTCCAGACCCGAGAGGTCAATTTCCTCCCTGTGCCGATCGGCACCATCTGTGTGCTGGTCGGCACAGTCCACTGCAGCGTGCCGATCGGCACAGCTGTCGTGCCGGTCGGCACGAGGTCGTCTTGCTCCAGCTGCAAACTTCGGATCTTCAGTTTGCTTCCCAGACCTCGTCTCGATGGATTTCAGCTGTTCTGCAGAGCGGGTATTACCAGGAAGGGCTCCTTTCTCGCCTTGTACCGAATCTGCTAATTGGGCCATTTGTTTCTCCATCATCTTCATGAATTGGAGAATTTGCTGATTAGAACTCCCCACTTCGATGACCTTATCATTGATTGTTTCAAGCACACGATCAATTTCCTTGAATTTGGCTTGGGTGTCCTTGTTGACCTTCTCTTGAGCTTGAAAGAACTCTTGGCATTGAATACGAAGAGGGATGGCATTTTGCATAGACGATGATGGGGTGAAGCTACTCCTTTGTTGCTGATATGGAGTCTTCCATCCTTGGCTCTTGACATAATTGAGCATCTTTACATCCTCGGGGCAATCCTTGCTCACATGACCAAGTTCTCCACATTCTTCACAAGTGGAACGGGCTTCTGCTAGCTTGACGGTCTCTTCCTTGGGAATATGATCAATCTTGTCCAATCTCCTTTGTATGGTGTCAAGCTTGTACATAAGCAATTCATCATAAGCTCTTTTCACCACACTCTTCATCTTTCCCGTGGAAGGTTGAAGGCTTCTACCTTCTCTCTCACTAACCCATGATTGACTTTGCTCTATCTTCTTGATCAAGGCTGTGGCTTGAGCGGGTGTCTTGTCCAAAAACGATCCTCCAGACGAAGCATCTAAGTGTTGTCGGGACAAAAGATTCAAACCCGTGTAGAACCTCTCCACTAGCTCCCATTCAGCAAGACCATTGTGCGGGCAAGCATCCTTGTACTCATTGAATCGATTCTATGCTTCTCCAACGCTCTCATCAGCAAGTTGTGTGAATCCAAGGATCTTGTTCTTCAAAGCTTGAGTCTTGCCTGGAGGGAAGTACTTTGCCAAAAACTCTGCAGAGAGTTGATCCCAACTAATCTTTGTTGCAGGAGGTAACCCATGGTACCACTGCTTAGGACGCCCAATAAGAGATAGAGGGAACAATCGCACCTTGGCTTCATTGGCATTCATATGTTGCAATTGAAAGGTACTGCAGATTTCATGAAAGTGTTGCAAATGCATATTAGGATCTTCAGAACCTGTGAACGGTTGTTGACCAACCAAAGACATGTAGCGCTCCAGCTGAAAGGGTTGGTCTTGTGCAGTGAACTCAGTCTTGATAACATTGTCTAAGGCAGGCTTGAGACGATTAGCTATTGGTGTTGTGTCTCCCATGTCTTCTACTTCAGGAACTTCTTCTTCTTGAGCTGCAAACAATGCCCTCGGGCTGAGTGGCTCACTGTTGTCTTCTATGTCTCCCACTGACTTGCTTTTCCGCCTTACGCTTGCGAAAGAGAATCTCTGGATCATCGAGGTAATTAGAGGGTTTATTCGACTTAGCGCCGTCCATACCTGTCTGTTAAATAAAACAGGACATATGTACTGGAAAAACAGAGAAATCAAAGAAAGAAAGCAATGTGCCGGTCGGCACAGAGGTGTGCCGATCGGCACAGTGGCCAATTTCTCAAACTTTAAACAATGCCTAATTCGAACAAAGGTCCCCGACAACGGCGCCAGAAAAAGACATCTTGTTGGTCGTATCTACGCACCCACTTATATACCGTAAGAGCACGGTGTACAGTTGTAGTCTTTTTCCCCCAGAAGAGTATTCCAAGGTTTAATCGAACCACAAGGACCAATGGGAATTAAACAAAATCATCAGTAAGAGAGTTAGCCAAGCCTTCTAGCGAGCGTGAGCGTGAGTTTCAGGAAAACGGGGGTTTGTGCCGATCGGCACGTGGGATGTGCCGGTCGGCACGAAGGCTGAGTTGTCCGCAGATTGCTTGAATAGCCTAAAGAACCAGATTAGACCACGGGGTAAGTTAGCCAAGTCTGCTAGTTGAGATCGTAACCAAAAAGCTTAATTAAATAGCATCATAAACGGGATTACTCAATTATTGATAACCGAAGATCGATAGGTCGAGACCCCTTTCCGACGAGCCCTGTCACGACCAGTTCGCCTTAGTCAGTAGCCTCTTCCTACTCTACACATCATCTCAAGGATCTCGCGTATGCATTAGCGGTCGTTGAGGTGCAGAGACAACATGCAATTATGGCGCATTACAAGATCTCGATACTACCTTAACCACAATGGAGATAGTGAAAGATTGAATCTCTCACCTCTTATTGCCACCACAATTAAGATAACATCTAATATTAGCCGTCACTAAGCGTAGGAACAAGTGCATGTAAAGACCATAAAATCCAGGCAATCAATAATCAAAACCATTCATCCACATATTCAACCATACTTTGATAATACATAGTGCAAGATACATCACCATCTAGTAGGCCTACCTTGATGGATCACCTCTTTAACACCAGCGGTTCTTGATCTAGCAACTAGAGAACATGAAGAACGGGGCAAGCCCCGGTGGCTCTAAACTTACTAGCTGTGTTGTCCCTCTGGCGGCAGCCCTCGAAACTCTAGGGCTTTTACAAGTTTATATAGGGCTGTACATCAGAAAGGAAGAGGATCTCAGGAAAAGAGTCCTCGTGCCGATCGGCACAGAGGCCGTGCCGATCGGCACACCTCGTGTCCAGCTCGGTTTCCTCCCTAAGTCGGTTCCAAAGTCCTAGATAGCTTCCATGTGGGCCTTCCAATCAGTTTTCTTCGAGATCAAGTCTTGTATTGCTCTTTCAAACCTTCGAGCATCTTTTATCTCTTCGTGACGAATATCTCCCAAGATTGGTTCGGATAACTTCCTTCTAGAATCAACTGAATGGTGGGCCAGACTCGATGGCCCTGAAGTCCCCTGTGCCGGTCGGCACATGGCTGTGCCGATCGGCACAGTTGGCTTTTTCTGCTGGTTCTCTTCTCTTCAAGTCCAAATCAGCCACAATGTCCAGAATGTCGTCCATTTCATCTGTTTCTGCAATAAAGCTCCAGAACGACATATATACAAATATGGTGCTATTATCAAGGGTTAATGGCCTATAATGATGACATTTATGCTCTAAATAAGGCGCAGTTGGCATATAAAATGGTATGCTAGAAATCGCCAACACTTCATCACACCTTTCGGAACTTATTGTTTCGTTAGAATGCCGGAAGGGCTCAAAAATGTGGGACCAACATTCTGCAGAATGACATCTATCGCCTTTGAGAATCAGTTAGGCAAAAATTTGTCAGCCTATGTCGATGACATAGTGGTAAAAAGCGGCAAGAAACAAGATCACATTTCTGACTTGGCTGAGACATTTGCAAACCTGAGAAAGGCAAACCTTAAGCTCAACCCTGAAAAATGTGTATTCGGAATTCGCAAGGGAAAGATTTTGGGATGCCTAGTATCAATCAAAGGCATCAAGGCCAATCCCGACAAGATAAGTGCACTCATCAACATGCGAGAGCCACAATGCCTGAAAGATGTGCAAAAGCTGACCGGCAGAATTGCGGCACTCAACAGATTCATCTCTAGATCAGCCGAAAGAAGCCTTCCTTTCTTTAAAGTCCTCAGAAATGCAAATAACTTTCAGTGGGGCCTAGAGCAGAAGAGAGCTTTCGCACAACTGAAGGTTATCTCAAGGAAATGATC
Source organism: Eragrostis nindensis (assembly GCA_012490785.1). Classification (NCBI taxonomy): domain Eukaryota; kingdom Viridiplantae; phylum Streptophyta; class Magnoliopsida; order Poales; family Poaceae; genus Eragrostis; species Eragrostis nindensis. The sequence continues at coordinate 211,720 of JAAXCT010000572.1, read as the reverse complement.
GTCTTTGCGAGTCCACAACAAAATATAACTCTGCTAATGTATGTGTCGGCATCACACTCAGCAGTATGTGCCGCGCTGGTGCAGGAGCAGCAAATTGAGAAGAAGGGCAAAGTCATGAAAGTTCAGGTGCCAGTGTATTATGTATCTGAAGCTCTCTCAGGGTCAAAAAGGTTCTATTCTGAGCTGGAGAAAATAGCATATGCAGTCCTAATGGCATCAAGAAAGCTAAGGCATTACTTTGAAGCGCACACCATCCTAGTGTTGACATATCAACCACTGAACGATATGTTCAGAAATGGAGAAGCATCTGGAAGAATCACAAAATAAGCTTCAGAATTATCAGAACACGTCGTCAACTTTGAGGCAAGAAGTGCCGCAAATTTTCAAGTGTTAGTTGATTTCATCACAGACTGGACAGAGCCCTCATCTTACACCGAGGGTTTGGTCTTTGAAGTACCATGGGAGATCCACTGCGACGGCGCTTGGTGCTATCTCGGAGCAGGAGCTGCCGCAATTTTGACTTCACCTTCTGGCATCAAATTGCGGTATGCCGTCAGGTTACAATTCAACCAAGACACTGACAAATGCACAAACAATGTCGCTGAGTACGAGGGTCTTTTGCTCGCCATAAGAAAGCTAAGAGCATTGGAGGTCAAAAACTTCATCATCAAGACAGATTCTCAGGTCATAGCCGGGCATGTCGACAAAACCTACAAGGCCAGAGATGAACTGTTGGTAAGATACCTGGATCATGTAAGGGGCTTGGAAAAGCCCTTTAAAGGTTTCACCTGTCAGTATATCGACAGAAACTTGAATGGCGAAGCAGACCAGCTAGCAAAGGCGGCAGCTAAGAAAGATACTCTGCCACCTGACGTCTTTTTTGAAACACTGAGTTCCCCATCGATAAAGGCGGCAGAGCAAGAACCCAAAATGATACACGCCATTGCAAGCGAAGATTGGCGCGCCCCCATCATGGCATATCTCCGAGACTTTTATGAGCCCGAGTCAGAAATCGAAGCCAAACGCATGAAACAAAGAGCAAGAAACTATGCGTTCATCGATGATTTCCTATACAAATTCGGCATAGCCACTCCATTCTTGAGATGCATTGACCAAGAAGAAGGGAAGAAACTTCTCAGTGAGATTCATGAAGGAATCTGCGGCTCCCATATATCTAGCAGAGCCTTAGTCGGCAAGGCTTTCCGACAAGGTTTCTACTGGCCATCCGCATTGCACGACGCCCAGCACCTTGTCAAAACATGTGAAGCATGCCAGAAGTTCTCAAGGAAAATCACCAACCCAGCCCAGTTAACTCAGCTCATCCAGCCAGTATGGCCACTTCAAAGATGGGGAATTGACATTGCCGGTCCTCTACCGACGGCCGTCGGAAATTACACGCACACCGTAGTAGCTCTGGACTACTTCACCAAGTGGGTAGAGGCGAAGCCACTTGTAAATATCACTGGCCCCGCAATCAAGAAGTTCTTCTGGCAGAACATTGTATGCAGATTCGGGGTCCCTGCTGAAATCACGGTAGACAATGGAAAACAGTTTGACAACCAAGAGTTCCGCGAGTTTTGTCACTCAATTGGCACCAAAGTAAATTTTGCATCTGTATATCATCCAGAGTCAAATGGTGCCGTCGAAAACGCGAACAAGCAGATCTTCGAAAGCATCAAGAAGTGCCTGGAAGGGCAGAGAAAAGGAAAATGGATGGACGAGTTGCATAAAGTGATCTGGTCGCACAACACAACAGTTTCAAGAACCACCAAGTTCACTCCGTTCAGGCTTTTGTACGGCGAAGAAGCCATGTCACCAGAAGAGATAAAGCACCGCAGCATGAGGGCAACTCTCGGGCGAAATTGCAACGAGTTCGACGCCGTTTCAAAGGACATGTCGGAATTAGACAAAAACCAAGCCATTCTTAACTTAGAGAAATATCAGGAAGAAACAAGGAAATGGCGGGACACCAGAGTAGTGCCAAGATCATTTAAAGTCGGCGACCTCATCCTCTTAAGAAGCCCAAAAACAGAGAACACTGGAAAGCTCAACTCCAAGTGGCAGGGCCCTTTCATTATCGTCAGGAGCAATCGCCCAGGGTCTTATCACTTAGCAAACAGTGAAGGCAACGAGCTCCCCCACGCCTGGAATGTCGACAACCTCAAGAAATACTTCACTTAAAATGTAAAGGCTAACTGCGACGCGCAGTTATAAGCGGAGCTTTTAGTCGGCACCCGAGTTGTAATTTTTCTTTCCTCGTTTTCAAGGCCCATACTCTTTTCCTCACAGGGGAACCCCATAATGGGGGTGAGGTTTTTAACGAGGTGGGACCTTTGTAACCCTAGCAGTTCAATATAATGCTATCTTCCCCGGAAAAAGTATGCTCTTCATCTCTCAGGTAATCGATGCCATATTCGCATAAATATCGCCACATCGACGCAGGGATCTAAATCCTGGACCAAAGCCACTCAAAAGGAAGCAAAACATTTCAGCTCCTTTCTCCCAGGCTTCATTCTCCATAAATCACTTGGAGAAAAAAGCGCCCCAAGGGGCCATCTATCCAATCTTTCTCATAAAATTGAGAAAAAGCGGCGTGCTATCTTTTTCAGAAAACTGAGAAAAAGCGACACGCCAGCTGCCCAAGGGCTCAGCCGTCTATTTCCCTAACAGAAGGGGGAAGGCAGATACCAATCCCAAAGAGGTTCCGGAGAAATTCCGGCACACTTAAAACAGATCAACCAGATCTAAGTCTAAAGGGGCTTCATATAAACACCCATCCAAGGACGGGACTCAAAACCTTGGACGTCGAATTACATTCGCCTAAAACAAAAGCATAGGGCGCCAAGGGCCCATACCTTCAAGCGCAGCTTTTTTTTTGGCAGAAATAAAAGCAACCATTCAATATCCGACACATGTCGGTTTCAACTGAAAATAGCGACAGCCCAAACATCGCCCGTAATTTTTCCCGACAATGGCGCAGTGCAAATTGCGCGTAGCAATTTCAACGCGCCCTCCGTCCCTCGATTGCCAGGGGGGGGGGGGTTGACGTTCGTCTTATTCCGGCAATCGAGCCACGGTGGGCGCTTTTTAGCAAGAAAAATGCAAAGGATTTTCAACTCGCGAAAAAATAAACTGAGCTGTCGCCAAAGTATTTCATTCGGGCGCCCCCCATTACAAGGTCGACCCCCCATTACAAGTCAAAAATCAACCTCTATTACAAACCCGGGAGCGCCTTTCGGGTCCGCACTATCGTAAACACATCTAAAACCGTCCAAATAAGGATCAAAGGCGAAATCTTCAACATTTTCAACCTTCACAGCCGCTCCAGAAAAAGAATGCCGGCGATCAAAGTACCGAACCAAGCGTTCCCGCCCTTCAGAATATTGAACCATTACATCCCTCCAAAATTGCCTGAAATCATGACGCAGGTATCGCGAAACGTAACTCAAGTGTGCTTCGCCAGAAACGCGTAAGCCATCATGCTCATACTTCAAAGGCGCAATGTTCAAAGCGTCGCCGCAAAAACAATCCTGCGCACAAAGCGTACCAGAACGTATATTATTACAAACCAAGAGTGCTCAAACTCTCTCCCTCACACCTAAGAGCCTAAACCTCTTCTGTTGTTGGGGCAGTAGCAGCGGCAGGCGAAGGAGCAGGCGCGGCGGAACCCGTCGCATTTTCCAGTTCGGCCGCCGCTGAAGACGAAACAGCCACAGGAGCCGCGCTCGGGGCAGGAGCTTCAACCGTGGCAGGTGCACCAACTTCCGCGGCAGCCTTCTCCGTTTCGGCAGCATCTTCAACGCGGGCAATTTTTGCCGGCGGCGTGTCACTAGTAGGAGCAGCCGCCCTCTTCTTAGAGCTCTCCGCCGCAATTTCAGCGCCAGCCGCCGCCTTCATGTAAAACAAACAAGAGTTTAGTAAACCATATCTCACGAAACAAGTCAATCTCTGAGGAAAATATGCGTCACCTCCTCAAACTTGCTTTTCGCAAATTGGCGGCAGGCCTCGGTCCCGTGCACCCCCCAGTACCTCTTCATGAAACGCTTCACAACCAAACGAATGCCTTTGCTGTCATTCGCCGCGTTTGCTTCATCAAAGTTTGAGTCAGGGTAATTGGGGCGCGCGAGATCGGTGAAGTGCTTGCAGTTCCGTTTTTCCAGCAAGTCCAAAATGGCGGCACACCCGGTGCGAGCCGCGAATTGGCCGAACCGCTCAAAGGCCTCAGGGAGATCGCCGAACTCCCCTTTCAGAAAATTGAAAAACACATCCGGCGTCAGCGAACCTTGAGTGGCTGGAAGAGGATCAGGCGCACCGCCAATTGTGGCCAAAGCTGCTCCAAAAGAAGCATGAGCACTAGTTGCGCCGCTGGAGAAATGCGGGCAAAATTGCGGGCAATCTCCTTAGCACGCCTGGCACTTCCCTCCGCCGCACTAAGCTTATCCTCCGCATTTTTCAGCTCCCGCTTCAAGCGAGCAATCTCACTCTCGCTGCCCTGGATGACTTCCTGTAGCACTCCTAGAGCGTCATCTTTTTTCTGAATCTGATCATTCAGATCAGCCTTAATAACGTCGAAAGATGACCGCTCTTCCTCAAGCGCCCGTCGCAGTTTTGCTAAGTCATCGGCGGAGGAGGCGGCCTCGGACCCATAAAAGCGTCGACTCAAGGCTCGGGCCGCCGCAAGAGCCTGCATAAGAGCAACAGAAGGGCACGTTAGTTACAAACCCCTTCGAAGATGGAACAAAAGCGACAGAAGCGTAAAGCATCCGTTACCATCGTCGCGTTTTTGTCCAAGACTTCAGCCACCGAAGCGTTATCGACCCCACTCAAGAAGTTATAAAGATCTGCAAAATCAAATGAAGTCAGATCGTCGTAAAGTTTCAAACAAAGAGAAATAGCGGCAAGGCGAAAAAACCTTGGGGATCTACGGCCTTCGTCATCTCAACAAAAGCGGCCATTGACAGCTTGTCGTCCTCGCCTTTTTGTGTCTCCGCACCCAGAGATTTTTCACCTGCGCCAGAGGAGCCAGTCTTAGAAGAACCGCTAGACATACTTCCGTTAACCGATGAACTAGAGACACGATCATGGATTCTAGTCAAGGGAGAGGAAGCTGCCGCAGTTTCTGTCTTGCCTAAGGAAAAGCCAGCACCTTTATCAGACCGACTCATCTCAGCAAATGCGGCATTGAGCTCAAGTCCTAGCTCAGCGCGCGAATCCTCGTCCTCCAACAACTCAATTTCCTCATCGTCGGATAAGGCCGGCAGGAGCGGCATCCGCCTCGTCGGCGTAACAGCCGCAGGAGAGCTTTGCGGCAAATCAAGTCCGTCGGAGGGAGCCATGACGTTATCAACATCAGCCTCACGCGAGGGCAAAGACGGCTCCCTCGCGCCCCCAGAGCCGTCTTTCTCGGGCTCGTCCTCAAGAAGCTCCTCGTCAGAATCGCCAAACGCCGCAGCCATCAACTTCCGGCGCCGCTTGCAATCTTCCCGCATTGACACCTCTTCAGCAAAATTAGCGGCACTGGAAGCAGTCTCTACCTGCTCGCAAACAGGGGCTACCTCTGCTTCTCCCCGCCGCCGTTTCGCAGCAGCCCGCGGCTCGGCGATAGCACGAGAGGCAGGCACCTTCCGCAGGCTCTCGCGTTTTGCTTTCTCAATAGCTTTGGAGCACCCAACCTGCGTTTTTGCTTTCCCAGCCGCCCGGCTAGTTACCGCAGATTTTTTGGCGGCACCCTCGGTTGAAGAACCAGCTGCCGCTCTCGGGGCTGCCGCAGATTTTTTCGCGGCACCTGCAGCTGAGGAACCCACTGCTGCTCTTGGGGCTGCAGCAGCGTTCAGCGCGGAATCAGTTTCCGAACCTCTTTTCTCAATGAACGTCGCCCCGATAATAACTTCATCTTTCTTGCGCCGCCTTTCTTCACAGACATCACAGCTCGAGGACCGTACTTAACCTGCATTTCATCAAAAATGCAATTCACACGCTGAGGGACGATCAGCATGTTCTCGCATTGCTGTTTTTCCAACATCGTGAAAGGTCCGCAAATAACGGCGGTAGTAAGCTCAACGTAACGAACAAAGTCCTTATCCGAAATCCCGTCAGGCTTCTTTACCCCAAAGGTCGGCACCTGATAGCTCAGATTCAACTTGGCGAGATGCTTAGCTTTCAACTTCAGCGGACTCCAACCGCTGGGGATGGGCCAAATGCAACTGGCCACAAACTCCTTCACTAGATCTCTTGCACTACTCATCTTGATTGCGGTAAGGAAAGCATTGCAACATTTCTTGAATCCCTCAGATTCTCCAAATTCCGGCGATAGCACCGGCCGCAGGGCTCTAGAGCGACTAAACAAAGGATAGTACGTACTGCCGTCGGCGGCTTTCTCCTCTGGAACCTCGGCATAAAACCGGTGGCTCCGCCAATCTCCTGGCCACTTATTCCGGCGACCACCAACCAGCTCAACATTTTCATACTTGGATTTCTTGACGAAAGTGCGGGGCTGAAAACTGCAACAACCATACTGGGGGTAATATTTCACCCCATCGAAGCTGGCGGGTTTCATGTCATGCTTCACATCCAAAAACCGGCAGAAGGCGTCAGAGTGTAGAGCCGAGCCGTAACTACGAACTGCCCATATAAACTTCGACACCGTGGCGATGGCATTAGGAGTCAAATGATGCAAGTCCATCTCATATCTATCCAGAATACGTGCCAGAAAGCCAAAAGCCGGCAGTCTTAGGCCAGCTTCATAGAAGTCACGATACACAATGGCTTCATTGTTTTCGGGTCAGGGAATTTGCTCTCCCTCAGGAGCACGAGCTTTCCCGGATTCAAAATACCCCAGGGCAACAAACCTCTCGATATCAGCGGCATTGACCTTCGATGGCCCAAACTGGAAAGTCGGCTCAACGCCGGTATCAGCCCAGGAACCCTCCCCCACTAGTTCGCTAGGGGAGGCCGGCACCCCAGAAAGATCTTCGCCGTCATCGTCGACATTAGCCACTGCACCTTTCACTTTAGAGCCAGTATCTACCGCGCCCCTCACTCTCTTGGCTGCAGATCCAGCAAGAGCAGACTCACAATATGCAAGAAAACTACTCGACTCCTCCAGACCCTTACCTAAAAAAGCGGGAGATTTAGAACCTCCGCTGGTGCCAGAAATCCCGGCGGCCTTAGAGGCAGCCGTCGCCGAAACCTCCAGATCCGCAGCAGGACTTGGATCTCCTCAGGAACCCTTGGGAGTTGCGGTCGGAGTGGCGTCCGGATCAACAGCAACCGGTTTCCCCGCCCCGCCAAGCTCTTCATCTCCCTCAACATCAGCGGCAGGCGAGTCGACCAGGAACTCCTCGTCAGACTCGTCAACGCGACGAGCAGTCCGCTTAACGCGAGGCATCTAAAATGAAAAGCACAGCACCATAAGTAACTCACGAAGAAAACACAACCACCACACAGCAGAAAGCTTATCATTGAACTTACGTTCAACAGGAAAATGGCGGCGAAAGAAAACAGCGACACCAAGAAATCCGCGGCAGCTCGACACAAATTCCGGAAGCCAAGAAACGCGGCGCGTAGATCTCAACAGAAAACGCGGCAGCAACTCCACGCGGGAACGGAGGCACGGCGCTCTCCGCCCCCCCCCCCCCCCCCCCGCGTATATATAGGCCGCGGCGCCGCATTTATGGCGTCTCCTCGATCTTCGTAAAAAAAAAAACCACTTTCGGCCCTCGTCTCAACTTCGGAGGGGGGTGACGTTCGTAAATCTCCAATCTTGAGTCGCGGTTTCCACCCATCGAAGTTGACCCTCGCTGTTGGGGATCGGTATTTACGATAATAATGACACCCCCCTCTCCTTTGGTTTTTAACTGCAGGTGAGTTGGGCTGCCGACGTTTCGAGTTCTCGGCGGAGAATTAGCGGCAGTTCAGGGAGCAACAAAATCGGCAGCCGACATTGTTTGGGGAGAACGCAGTTCCTCCGCCGACGGACGAAGAATTGGCGGCGGCCAGGAATGGCGGCAACCCCGGAAGATGAGGCCCGGTTCGATGACGTCCAAGATCCAGACTGGCTCAATGACGTCGCATAGTTAGGGTTTCCGTCGATGAACGAAAATGACACTTGTACCCTTATGACATTCCTGTACAGAATATTCCGAGGAAATGGTGGGTGGCCAAGGGTATTTTGGTCATGCCGAAGTAACCCTTGGCCTGCCCTATAAATACCCGCCCTCGGGCTCCGTAGAACCGGACGGAATGGTAGAGAGAACACCCCAGTAATGAAATGCTGCCTCGTTGTTCCTCGAGTGATATTTGATGGTCCGTGTCGGGATTCTTTGTCATCTTAATGAAGAATTCTCAACATGATCCATAAAGAGAGTAGCAATAGTAGCTGCAGAATAACGATGTTTGACAGGTATAAAATGTGCAAATTTGGTGAATCGATCCACCACTACCAATATCACAGAATAGCCATTTACTTTGGGAAGCCCTTCTATAAAGTCCATGGATATATCTTTCCAAGCTGCAGAAGGGATAGGCAAAGGACTAAGCAAACCAGGGCTCTTGCAGTGCTCATGCTTAGCCTACTGACAGGTAGCACATTGTTTGACAAAAGATTCTACTGCCTGTTTCATACCATGCCAATGAAACAATTTGTGAGCCCTCTGATATGTAGCTTGGATGCCAGAGTGGCCACCTACTGCTGAGTTGTGAAATGCATTAATTATCTTGGTTTGCAATGCAGAGTTGTCACCTACCTAGATCTTCTTGTTATATCTGATTAACCCCTCAGATAAACTGTATCCCTCAGCATTAGGATTAACAACAGCCAACTCAGTCAACAGGGCCTGAGCTTTAGCATCCACTGAATAAGAATTGATCACCTCTTGAATCCAAACTGGGACAACTGCAAAGACAACAAATAAATGAAATGCTGGCCTACTCGAGATAGAGCATCTGCCACCTTATTTTCATGCCCCTTTTTGTACAAGATCTTAAACTGCAAGCCAGCCATCTTGTTCATTGCTTTTCTCTGCATTTCAGTGGACAGAGTTTGATCTTGCAAATGACACAAACTCTTATGATCTGTTTTCACCACAAATGGTTTCTTTTCAAGATAACAACTCCATTTATCCACTGCCATCAACATAGCAAGGAACTCCTTCTCATAAGTAGAGAGTTTTTGATTTGCCACACTTAGAGCTTTACTGAAATAAGCTACAGGATGACCTTCTTGTGAAAGAACAGCACCAACTCCTTTATCACAAGCATCTGTATCAATTTCAAATTGTTTCTCAAAATCAGGAAGCACCAATACTGGTGTGTTAGTAAGGGCCAACTTGAGCTGTCCAAATGCATGTTGAGCATCCATAGTCCACTGAAAGTGTTTATGTTGCAGCAAAGATGTCAAGGGTTTAGCCAAAATACCATATCCCTTCACAAATTTTCTATAATAACCTGTCAGCCCAAGAAACCCCCTGAGTTCAGCGAAATTTTGTGGAGTAGGCCAATTAGCAACAGCAGCAGTTTTACTAGGATCAGTGGCTACTCCTTTATCAGATATGATATGCCCCAAATACTCAATCTGATTTTGTGCAAAAGCACACTTACTGAACTTAATGAACAACTTGTGCTGTTGTAGTATATCAAAGACCATTCTCAAGTGCTGAACATGGTCTTCCAGTGTCTTACTATATACTAAAATGTCATCCATGAATACAAGTACAAACTTCTCATGTATTCAGAGAAAATAGAATTCATCAGACACTGAAAGGTGGCTGGAGCATTCGTTAGACCAAAAGGCATTACCCTGAATTGGAAGTGGCCATGGTGTGTCTTGAAGGCAGTTTTGAACTCATCATCCAGATTCATTCTAATCTGATGAAAGCCAGAGTTAAGGTCTAACTTGGTGAAATAAACAGCTCCTGCAATTTCATCTAGGAACTCATCAATGATTGGCGTAGGGAATTTATTTTTGATGGTTGCAGCATTAATTTTCTGTAATCCACACAAAATCTCCATGAGCCATCCTTCTTTTTTACTAGCAGCACAGGAGATGCAAAGGGACTCAGACTGGGTATGCAGTGCCAGCTTTAAGCATAGCTGAGACTTGCCTTTCAATTTCTGACTTCTGTTCAGGAGAGTATCTGTAAGGCCTACTGTTAATAGGAACAGTGTCTGGTAAAAGAGCAATTGAATGATCATATACTCTTGAAGGAGGTAGTTCAGTTGGAGTTTGGAACAAATGGTCATACTCATGAATAAGTGTCTTCACAGTCACAGGGATGCCCTTCATCATGTACCTCTCCTGCATAGATGAGGTATCAGCAACAGGAGATACAATCACTGTTGCCCACAAATCATTGCCCTTGTGTAGTTTCAATAGATCCTCTCCAGAAATTTCTGTGACCTCTTGTGTAGAAGGTTGCTGAACACCTTGCAATCTTATAAGTTTGCCTTTGTATTCAAACTCCAACCATTTCAGCAGCCAGTCACAGTTCATGGGTCGAAATTGCTGCAACCAATCCATACCAAGAATAAGATCATAAGCCCCCAGAGGAATAATCTTGGCATCAGTTTTAAAAGTGTGTCCCTGAATCCACCATTCTAGCCCTTTCACCTCTTGGTTGCATTAAATAAGTTGCCCATTGGCAACTTTGACCTTTACTGGTGAAACAGCAACAGTCTCACATTTGATCCTGTCCAACATTGCTGAGTTCAGGAAAGTATGAGAACTACCAGAATCCACCAATATTGACAGGACCTGATTGTTGACCAGAGCTCTTAACTGTACAGCATTCTGTTTCTGTGTACCAGAAATAGCATTCAAAGAGAGATAACATTCATCATCAGCAGATATATAAGAGCATTCCATCAGATCAAGTACAGCATCAGATAAATATCCGCCACCATCCCCAATTTCTGCCATCATAGCATTTAGTTGAGCTGTAGGCACACCAGTAGGAAGGACCTAACATTTGTGACCAGGTATATATTTCTCTCCACACTTGAAACAGAGATGGTTAGCCTTCCTGTATTCATACAGTTGTTTAGCCTTCCATGCATCACCAGGTGCTAGTTGCTGCTTAACATCAGGTTTGCTAGACAAAGTACTGCTTCTCTGATAAGAAGAGCGCCCACCATTCCTTCTAGCACGAGCCAGTAGCTGCTCCTAAACCTGTGCCAGCACAGCTGCTCGCTGAACAGTTTTAGGTAACTGCATTTCAATTGAACCTCGCAGTTCATCCTCAACCCAGCTAAAAATTGAGCAACTAAAAATGTTTCACTGATAGCAGAGTCATACAGTTTGTTGCTGTAAACAAGTTGTTCAAAGAGATTCTGTATTCTTCCACAGAGCCCAATTGTTTCAATGCTACCAGTTCATTAGTTTTCATACGGTGGGTGTCGACCTCAAATTCAGCAACTACTGCGTCAGCAAACTGTTCCCAAACACACTACCACAGAATAGGCATTTAGCGACGTCCACATTAGCGACGTCCTTTAAAACACGTCGCTAAAAGTGTCATTAGCGACGTCTTTTGAAAACACGTCGTTAATATTCACCGGGAGTCCATTAATAGCGACGAAAAAACGAAAACACGTCGCTATAGGGATAATTATTAGCGTCGCTGATTAAAAACCCGTCGCTATAGGGATAATTATTAGCGACGTTGATTTTAAAACCCGTCGCTAATACTTTTAGCGACGTGTTTTTAGAAACCCGTCGCTGACGGTGATGACTATTAGAGACGTGGTTGTGAAACACGTCGTTAATGGTGATGTCTTTTAGCGACGTTAGTTTGGAAAAAGCCGTCGCTACTAGTATCAGCGACGTCGTTTAAAAACTCGTCGCTCTCAAAAAAAATCAAACGTCCATTGTTGTTGTTGTGGTAAGACTTTTCTCTTGCTTGACGTTGGTTCCAGGTTCGAATCATGCGGAAAGCAACAATTTTTTTGTTTTTTTTCTGGAAAACCAGAAAAAAGTAGTTGCGGCCATTGGGTTCGAACCCAGAACCTTTGTATTAGAGCTCAGATGCACTTGCCACCGCACCAACTTCTGCTTGTGTTATACTCCACGAAAGGAAGTTAAATATACGAAGTTGAAAAACCACCTTTACAGCCGGCCCGGCCCAGCCCACTTCCATCGCATATATACGTTATCCCTTCCCCTCCCAAACCCTAAAAAGCCGGCGCCGCACACCACACGCCCCTCGGGCTCTCTCTCGATCTCTCCGTCCCCCACGCCACAGCCACCCTTCCCCTCGGGCTCTCTCTCGTCCATGGCGGCTTGGACCTCCGCTCCTCCGCCACACCTCTTTCTCCTTCCTCCCCCGGAAAGAAGAGCGCTCCCTCTCCTTCCTTCCCACGAGCATCTCCTGACCATCGCTCAATCGGTCGTCGCCTTCAATCCGCTGCCGCCCCGACCTGCTCCTTTGGCATCCTCGTCTGAGTCGTCTCCGACCTGCACCTCGGCGTGCTTGTCCCCGACCTGAACCTCGGCGTCCTCGTCCCCGAGCTCACCGACCCCACCCTCCGTGAGATCCACGCCAGCCGCCCCCTCCGCGAGAGCCACGCCGGGCGCGCCCTCCGCGAGATCCACGCCGGCCGCGCCCTCCACGAGATCCAACGCCAGCCGCGACCTCCAGTGGACCAGAACCTGCAGCCGCCATGGGCGCAGCCTCTCCTGGAAGCTACACAGCGCGCGCTGTCCGGAGCCCACCTGCGTGCACCATGAATCCATGATCCGACAAGGTACGTGCGCTGGTGCTTATATCTCCGGGTGATTCGTACTCGTGTTCATTGGCGGCGGTGGCAAGCAGCAGCAGGTTGAGGTTTATTTCATCTAGATTCGTTGAGAAGCGATGCCAAGCTGTAGTGGTCATATGGAGTACTATAAACTATGCGTAACCATGTGCTTTTGGGAGATGATTGACCTATTAGAATAATCTTTTTTGTTACCCTGCTCACCTCATTTTATTAATGTCTCCTGCTAGTGGTTCTGGACTATACCAACTGATGTGTAGGAAATAGAAAAGATTGGCAACATGTTAAGCAATATGCAGTGAAACCTGTACATATGTGAGAATGACTAAAAGGCCAAACATGTTATAGACGAGAATAACTGGAGTTCTTGAAACAGCAACGAATCTGTGTATATCATGCTATCTATTAAGGACCCACCAACAGCTTTCTTTATACTCTGTCTCATGCTTGCTTGTTTTCTTTTGCCTTCTAGTTGTATTCGAAATAACAGTTACATTTCTTACTTTGTAACTGCCTGACTTCTCATCGCATAGGTAAAAATAAGGATTTGTGGAAGTATATCATTTTAACTTATCTATGGTTTACAAGTTGGTTCACCTACCATGAAAATGTGACACTTGTTACTATGGCCTAATAAATTAGGAGAAACATGGAATTATGGTTGAATAACATATCCCTTGTGTTTGTATTGGCTCGTGTGATATTTCTGTACTTCCAGAACACATAGAAGCAATATATTCATTTGCGGTTGTTTGAGTCAGCGCAAAATCATGTAATGTTAAAAAAATTGCTTGTATAATAGGAAAGTTCCCTCAGTTCCAGGGTATTAGCTGTTCCCAAGGTATTGGATCGTGTGATATTTCTGTACTTTCAGAAATCATGTTTACTTGAGGCATTGTATTAGCTAGCTGTTCCAGGGTCTGGTGTTGCTTGTTAATTATGCCTGCAGATATCTAAGTGCACTACGATCGAAATACAATCTGTGGGTTCCAGTTCTAAGGGTTCTGACACCTGAGACCTCAGTTCAGCGTGACTTGCTGTGAATTAATCTCAGTTCATTTATTAGAAGATTTGTCAATTTAATTTGATTGGTGTTTTATTTCTGGAACTGAGTTGGTGTCTGATTGTAAACTAGCTATGTACTGCTCTGTTTGTTTCAGATCTGAAGATATAAAGCAAAGCAGTACTAGGTTTCCGTAGATAGCTCTATTTTTCCCATGCATGTTTCGGGCTCCGTTTTTTCTGTTTCTCAAGGGGTAAAAAGAAAATTGGCTAATTGTTTCTGTAGCTGGTCGATGCTCAACTCTTAGCAGCTACTAGTTGATTCATTCTTGCTGCATGTCATGGTGGACTAGCGTTTATCTAAGAGCTATAAATTGCCCTTTCTGCCTTATTGGATGTTCATCCCTGATACATGCTTAGCTTGTCTAACCTAGCTGCCTGGTTGTGTGCTTTGCCATGTATGTGATCATGATTAGTTAAGTAAATCCCTTTGTTTTATTCAATTTTGTTTTCTGACAACTGCATGGCTTCATTGCCAAATTTTATAGTTAACTAAATCCCTTTGTATGGTCTATTCATGTTTCTTGTTCCTCCCTAGATCTTGTACCAGAAGCTGTGAGCTCTCAGACTGAACGGTGAGTTTGAACAATTTTGTTGTACCAGCAATCAACAGTTTTGTAGTAGCAGCTAGGAGTATAAGGACCACCTGTAAGCATGTATAAAGTCTTTAATCTTCAGATGTTGAATAGCATGTATATAATGAAATGCCCATGTTTTTGTAAAGATAGCATTGTAGTTTGTATACTCTCAGGAACAATATGCATAATGATTGGTGGATCGGTTCATGTGGTTGGGAACTTGTATGTAAAGGAATATATGTATTTGTATTTATTGTGTTGTAGGCATTGTCATTCTACTACGAGTACAGAGGGGACAAGATTATAATAACGAAAAATGGGAATTTTATTTTTTTTTGGCGTTATTTGCCAACAGCGACGGGTTTCTGAAGAGACGTCGCTGACACTATTAGCGACGGGCTTTGAAAACCGCGACGCTGACAGATTTAGCGACGGGTTTTGAAAACCGCGACGCTGACAGATTTAGCGACGGGTTTTGGGGTTCCGTCGCAAGTAGTACTACAGACGTGGAAAAGCCCGTCGCTAAAATTGGACCTTTAGCGACGTAAATTTAGCGACGGGCCGTTTTCCGTCGCTAAAGGCCCAAAAACCCCGTCGCTAAAGCCCATTTCTGTAGTAGTGACATGGAATCCAGGTGTGAATTTGTAAGATTGAAACCAGTGTGCTGCTCTGCCCTCTAGATGAACAGAAGATCCATGACACGGAAATTATCAGGGATTTGGTACATGGTAAAGTATGTAGTGCACTTATCAATCCACACTAAAGCATCAGATCCATCGAATTTAGGAAAATCCATTTTAGGCATCCACTGTTTTCTACTGGCAGAATCATCAGACACCCTCTCCGAACCAGTGTTCTGTTTCCCAAATTTATGTGGCGGAGGTGGCGGTGTTGGCGGAGGACAAGTATGGGAGGTAGGAGGAGGTCTCACCGAGCTGGAAGAAGTAGGACCGAACGGATCAGAGCCTGCCACTCCTGCCTCGACCTGCACCGACGAGAGCAGGTTGGCTGCCTTCATTGTCTGAATTACTTGGATCTGATCCTTCTGCACCAGCGTGAGGCCGTTCATGGCCAGCTCGACCTTGGACTTGATGCGTGTCATCTCTGCTACTTGGTCGTCGACCTTCTTCGTGAGCCCATCAACAGAGGTCTGCAGCTTGGCCACCGCTTCCAGCACTGATTTCTCAATATCCGCCATGGCGCGCTTGAGGTAGCGAGCTTGGGGACCTGGTGTGTACGCCGTTGCGCTCTCACTCCAAGCTGATCCAACCGAGGTATCGGATTTACTGCAATCGCCGAGACGATCACAACCTTCCCCCGGGATTTAACAGATCAAAGCCGAGAGAATTCAGAGAACGCAACCAGAACCAAGTCTCTGATACCAGTGTAACACTCAACCAAATCGAAGAACAATACACAGGGATTCACGGCGGGGTATCGAGTTTATCATGAACACACAAGATCCGATACAGTTGTAGCAAGCAGAGGTAGGATTGGAGAAGAAGTAAGGGGATTGGCGAGATTCAGATTACAAGCTCAACGATGCCAGTCTCTAGCACGGCAGCGGTATATAAGCTACTCGACGCGGGCCGCCTCAATCTTTCCTTCGGCCCATGGCCCAATCAATTGTCGCGCGCCAAAGCTCCCGCCTTATCTGTAGCGCTCCCGCCTGTTGCCGCGCCGACACTGGTGCTCGTCACGCCTGGGCCGCCATCAGTCGTGACACTCATTGATAATATTATCCTCCCATGAATAGGTATACTGTGGATGATAATGAATAGGTTCCTCTATGTGCTCCATGGAATTGGAGACCAAAAAAAAAAAATCATTCCGGTTTGAGTTGATGGCATAATTTTTCAGCATGTGACATTCATGGCAAAAAGTTACATGAGGTACAAATCCTTTGCACAGCACATAGGATGTCAAACCTCCCTTCTATGTTTTGGTTTACATTATCATATTCATGAATACATGAAAATCTCTTTATATTTATTACCTATACTAAAATAAGTTTCTGGGACTCACATGCTGTAGTGAGTCCATAGAACATTCTATAACAAACCAGTCCATACCTTTACCCTTATTGAACCCGTTTTGCTCACAGAAAACTCGAAAACATCTCAGTTGTTCTTGAAATTTTGCTGGTATATATCCCGGACCTAGTGTAGAGTTCATGCAATGTAACATAGTTATGAAATTTTTAGGATAATTTGTTTGTGGGACACCGTAAAAAGCCACATTTGTCCGTAGGACACTGAATCAAAAAACTTTGTCTGTAAGACATTGCAAATGAACTACGTCCAGCGTCCTGATGGTTTTTGGTTTAGTGTCCTACAGACCAAGCCAACATTATTCAGTGTCCTTTAGACAAATCGCCCTTTTTAATAAGCTGCGTAATAGATGAGTGAATGAAAGAATACCATATTGTAATGTTATTTGTACACTTTTAAAAATTATATCACTATGTTTACCGCAATATACATACTAATATCTTTTCTTATATATTGTTTATTGGTATCTTCTACAGTATTATTGAGTTACGTGGATCTTTTGTGGCAGTTATCTCGACCGACATATGATGCACCAGCATAGTCAAATTCAATGGTGCAAGGGTTATCACGAGTGAATTTATGTATGGAAATAAGATTCTTGATAGGAGTAGGAACAAAAAGACATTGTTAAGAACGAAGGTGTGTATGTTCCCGTGGTGAGTGACGGGAACACTCGAGCCATTGCCCACGGTAACGGGTGGAAGGTTGGGAGAGAGGTCGAAGACGTAGGCGCCATGTGTGAGGTAGCGTCGGTGTCCACAACACAGCCATTTGTGGAAAGCCTGTTGAGGGCTGCAATCAAGCCTGCCTGATACCAGGCAGGAGCCGACAAAGGACGCCGTGGGTGCTGGCAGCTGGAGGGGGGTGTAGGTGGTGTGGTACGCCTGCCCACCCGGCGCTCGCCCAAGGACATCGGTGGTGGTGTTGTGGTTCTAGGCGCCGGCCTGCTGGAGGACCTATGGGTTGATGCAAATCCACGGGCCTGGTGGGAGGTTGGGGACGCCGGGGCCGCGGCGGCCCTTGATTGTCGCTGCGGCAACGATTGTCGCGGTAGCACCCGCCATGGTGATTGTCGCGGTTGCGTGTTGGAGCGCCGGAGGAGCCACTAGGTTGGCAAGCAGTGATCGGGGTGTGCACGCCGGACGGGGGTGCAGAGGGACGGCAGGCTCCAGAGCCGTAGCAGGTGGAGGCAGTGACCATAGCAGTGTCATGCGACTCCGTCGTCTCATTTCTCAGGCGAAGCTCGCGGAGGACGAGATGTGACCGCACCTTGCTGTAGGGTGGGAAGGGCGACATGTTGGCGAGGTTCTCTGCGGTGTTGGAGAACTGGGGATTGACGCCGCGGAGGAGCTAGGTTAAGGACTAGCTGGGAGTCCTTGACGGGGTGGCCGACATCGCGAAGGGCATCTGCAAGCAGCTTGACCTTGGTGTAGTACTCGAAGATGGGCTGATCACCTTGGACGACAGAGTGGAACTCGTTGCAGAGCAAGATCGCGCAGGTCTCCTTGTTGTCCTCGAAGAGGGACTTGACGGTGGTCAAAATGGAGAGGCGCTCTGGTCGTTTATCTTTTGACATCGATGGTGATTTATCTATGGGGTTATGGTGATTTCATTTTTTTATCGGCCAACCACGCGAGAGACACTATTTTTCAAGTAAAGTACATTTTTAATCCATTTCATGCTATTTAATTTGGCTGTCTAATTTTTCAGTAGTGGAATTCTACAATGAACAATGAACTATATGTATCACTAGTATATATAATACAATTTCATTTTTTCCGTAACAACGACCATTTTTTGGATGCAATTTACAACGACCAGTTAGCTAGGGTCTTAAGTGAAACTTTTATCCACAAGGTTACCCTTTGTATGCGAGTGTGGTTGGGTCTGTCGTTATTTGCATGCAAGCAGCTAGCTAGTTACGTTTATGCAAGCACACTAGTTCACTACTACAGAACATTAAATCACAGACGGGTAAAAATGCAGATCACAAACGGGTACCGGTCCCGTCTATGCGTCCGCGTCTGTGACACAGACAGGGTTATTTCCGTCTGTGATGACTTATATCACAGACGGGCCAGTTAAAATTCCCGTCTCTGTGACAGATATCACAGACGTGATATGAGAAAGGCCCCGTCTGTGATGACTGGTATCACAGACATGGTTTCACTAATACCCGTCTCTGATGTCCCATCAACAGGATAAAAAAAGTAGTTCCTGCCCTACATTTACACTGTATCCCGTGTACTCCACACACAGAGCAACCAATGGTACCACCGGCTCAATCTCAAAAGAAATCAAAGATCCACTAAACAACTGCTATATGTCTAAAGAAACACACGATTCACAAAACTACTATTTCTAAATAACATAGATCAACTACTTGGTTCTCTAAATAACATAGATCAACTACTTGGTTCTCTAAATAGCATAGATCAACTATTTGGTTCTAAATGATCCAGTTTCTCTTCTCCAAGTTTTGGTTGTAATCCACCATTTTTCCATTTATGCCCACCAACTGCACAGTTGTAAAATGTTGATCAGAAAAACACTTTAAGTAATCTAGACACATCTACAACCAAAGAAAAAATATGATGGTGTCTGAAATTTATTCTGTGCAATGTCATTACAAAATACTAGAAACATCTGCAACTAAGGACCAAGGAAAAATGAACAATACCATTGACCCTGAAACAAGAATTTTACCTTTCTTGTGAAATCCATTTCTTTCGTAAGGTTGACTGGAAATAAAATTTCCATTCCTAGTCAGTTAGCCTGCATGTTGAAGAACACACTTATAGGATTATTACTACTGCAGAAGATCACAAACACATAACATTTACCAAGTTATAAGTACAAATTTATAACCATGTTGTAGAAATAGCAGTACAAAAAATAATGCTTCCTAACCAATGTCGAAGTAGCAATGAGGTGGTGAGCATACAAAGCATCAATTATGGCTCCTCTCACAGAAAGTATATTCATAGCAGGTTTTCTGATATACAATAAAGCATCAATTATGGTGCAGACTACCAATTCCAATTTGCATCACAACAGCGGAACAGAATTGTCACTTTCATTCCAAGCCATACAAAATGGGAGAATGTGCTAGCAGCAATACCTAACAAATCGAAGACAAAAATATGTTTTCATGACCTTGGCGAATTAACATCACAAGGTGAACTCTAGCTACAAATGATCATGTCTGACAGTCAATCTTTGCAATGTCATTCCAAAATACTGGAAACATCTACAAATGAGAAAGAATTATTATTACCTTTCATGCGAAATCCATTTCTTTCATAGATTGATTAGAAACCCAATAACCTGATTCCTAGTCAGTTAGCCTGCATGTTCAAGAACACACTTCTAAGGATTATTATTACTGCTTCATCAGAAAAAAATAATCATGTTGTATGTAGCAATAGAAGTTATAGGTACAATTTTATATTCTGAGTGCACAACAGAAAAATATTCAGAAATGCATCTGAGATTCAGAAACCTGCAAGTTCAGAAACCTGCAAGTTCAGCGCTTTGTTTTGCAAATCTTCAGAACCAGCCGGTACAGAACACGACGAGGCGAGCAACTGGTGTGAGGTAACCTTATTCAGCTCGTTCATCTCTTCATACCTGCACTGGAAAGGCAGAACAGGGAAACAAAGCCAAAGTGCAGGGTCAAAATCGCTGGTGCCTACAGACTGCAAAAACAGAGCTCGAGCTCTCCAGAAATTTACAAGATCTCCTCACATGTCCTAGCATGAAAACCCAGAGAAATTTCACCTCAAAACGTACCAAAATCCAAGGACAAAGAATGGTAGTATGAACGAAATGATTAACAGCACATGGACGTTCTGAACTAAGCACCAATTTTTCAGTAGTCAAACCCAAGATCAAGGAATATAAATTGACATTCAATTAAATGTGCTCTCGAGGGGATTGAATCAATCCATGACAATGATCCGTTCTCACATGTCCTAGCACAAGCTAATCATGTTGTTATCAGAGTCTAATCTAGAATCAACAAAGTCGCATTGCCATTTGGTGTGCGGCCACAATGAGCTATAGAGCGCACGAGCAGAAATTAACCCAGATATTTTCAGCAAGGATAAAAAACTGGCCTCACCAGCCGCAAAATGTGCAGTCCGCAACGAGTATTCACGCCATCCACGCCGACCTCGGCCCTATCCTCCCGGAGCTCCATTGCAGCCGGATCTGTCCTCTCCCCACCCCAGATCCGGCTCCCTCGGCTCCGCCATCGCTGGATCCGCCTAAGCCCGAGCAAAATCCGATGTGCACGAGCCTCTCATCCCTGCCGCCTGCTCGTAGCCGACCTCGGCTGTGACACCGCCTGCTCTTCGCCGACCTCGGCCGTGGCGCCCCCCGCGCCCAATCGACGGACCGATGAGGCGGAGGAGGCGCTAGATCACGAGCTGCAGGCGACGCACCGCTCCTCCATCACCGAGGCCGTCTCTTCCGAGGCGGCGGAGGCTTCCTCGATGGAGAGTACGGAGGATGGAGACGGTGTTATTGACGAGGAGGAGGAGCAGCGTCACGGAGTGAGACCTTGTTGGGAGAGGAAGGGAGGAGCTCGGTGGTAGGGTAGAGGAGAGGGAGGAGGGGGGGGGGGGGGGGGGCGCTCTCAGAGGGAGAGAAGGCGGCGGTGAGATCTGATCTATTCTGTGGGCTAGAGAGGAAGGAGGCCGACTTGATACGCGGACGCGAGAGCTGGTCAGGATATAGAGAAACGAATTATTTTTTTGGGTCCGGATACAGGTAACAACAGACGGGATATTTGTCTCCCGTCTGTGATGACAAAGGCTTCCAGCATCACAGACGGGATTTAAGGTCTCCCGTCTGTGATATATTCCTCACATTGTCCAGAGCTGGATATAGCAACACATCACAGACGTGGGTTGGTCAATCCCGTCTGTGATCACTAAATTACAGACGGGGTCTAATTCCCCGTCTATAATATAGTGTCTCCTATTTGCTGTTCTGTAGTAGTGATTGCAGCTAGGTACTATTTCAATAATTTCAATAAACCTAGCCGGTTATGAAATTTTCATGGCTAAACATTGGTTTGCACGAGGAATTTTTGTTAGGAAAAATTGCAAAACCCCACTTACAAGAAATTTTGTGTCAGTCTTCCTGCAAGTCTTTCCCCCGGATGGCATGGCTCTTCTCGTGCCTCTATGCTTACTTCTAAGGCGCCACTATAGCTTCATTGTAGCGCAGTTATCATCTAGGGAACGTATCATGTGGAAACCAACCTCTCTGTGCAAACTATGGAAACTTCAATCTGACCCACACGATGTTGATCAAGGGGAGCGCTCAGGGGAGGTGGGAGGGGTGATTTACAAGCTCAGAGGAGGTGGAAGAGATGATTTGCAAAGTCGCTTTTGCAAATCACCCTCCCACCTGCCTCGAGCGCCCCTTTGGATTAACATTGTGTGGCTCAGATTAAAGTTTCCATAGTATGCACAGAGGGGTTGGTTTCCACCAGATACGTTCCCTATCATCTAATCATATGTTAAAATAAAAAATTACCATGCTATCATAAATGACTTCAAACTCAGCCGCGACGCTATGAACAAAAAAAAGAGAAAAATAAACCTATGGTTTTCGATATCTATGTTATTTACACAACATCAAAGAGTAGAGAGGTATTATAGACTACCTGAAGCTGCACCAGAGAACATATAATAGCTATGTCGTCCGGTCAAAGCTATGAGGGAATATGAAAATCCATGGATACTTGTAGGGGGGGAGACTGACACAAAATTTCTTGTACATGTGGGTATATGAAAACCCCCTGAGTTGCAAGTGGGTTTTTGCAATTTTCTCTTTGTTTTAAAACAGTTTGCATCAAGTATATAAATTTACGAGGTACCTCTTAGAACCAACTGTGAAAATTACATGTTGGTAGCATCAGTGGGAGAATTTGACGAATGAGTATAATTTCGATGGTGGTAAAAAAATAGAAAAGGAAGCAGGGCACTATATATCATGTGATCCTCCACCGTAGTTTCATTCTTAATTCAGAACATTGCCCCCACGTCCGATCCATCGGCGCTCGCGGGAGTCAGGTTGGACCTGTGTCACCGCCATGCACGCACCAAGAATTCCTGCTACTTGTGTTTGGTAATCCAAACAGATGGTTCAGGTGTCCGCTGAAGGCAGAACAAGACGTGAGGAGCCAATTGTTTTGCTTTTCTGAAGACACGATCGAGTACAATTCAACATTCTAATACAGTCGAAATGAGTTCATTACTTGTAAATACTCTGCAGGGATGGTTTTTTTTACAACGTGCGGAGCACTTTTTTATTAAGAAGAAGAGAAGTTTGTTACAACGTGGCTAGGGCTAAATCCCTAAGAGACTTAGCAAAAGCCGACCACGAAGTAGTGATGAGTTACAAATACAAGAGTGAAAGGCAAAACAGACCCTTTCAATCCGAAATAAACAGAAGAGAAGCGGGAACATGCTCCCGAAACCGAGAGAAAAAAATACTAAGCCCGCTTAGTGAGGAGCAACTTCTGTAGCTTGGAGAACCCCGCAGCTGCAGGGATGGTTCAAATGCATGAAGTCCGATAAATCCATGTTCTAAGGTCTAGGCGTATTGGTTGGACCAATGGTTGGTCGGGGTGTGAGCCACAAGCAGGCATCGCTGTCCCATTCTTCGGGCAGAAGCTCAACGAGTTCCGACTTGTCCTCGCGAAAGCTATACTTGAACAAGAAGCACGTTTTTACAGTGCCGACCCGATACGACCCAAAGTAGGCACACCCGTGGCTCATGGCGAAGCGTGCCGTGTCCACGGCGAATCTGGTCGGTCGCCCAAGGAACAGGATTCGGTCGGCCATCCTTCTTAACCCACCGCAGATTGCCCGTCCGTAGGACAGTACGATGTTGCCGCCATGCATGGTAAGCGACGCTGCAGCTGCCCCGTTCGTGTGAAGTTGTTTTCAGGTTCGTTCGCACCGATGTCCATGCCCAAATCTGACTTGTCCTCGCGGAAACTGTGCGTGAAGCTAGACGAAGTAGCCGCACCCGCCATGGCTCGTCCTGAGTTGCGCGGCGTCCACGGCGAAGCTGTTTGGCCTCCCCATGAAGAGGAGATGCACGGTCGGCAAAGGTCTCGCCGGCCCTCCACCTCCACTCCCACCGGCCTAGCTTGCGCATCCTCCACGCAACTGATAAACGGAGACCGACCAAGCTGCCGCCAAACAATTGGTACTGTTCCGCGACTTCTTTATAGTATTATAGTATATAATAGTACGAGGTGTTGGTCTTGATATGAACCAACGCCCAGAGCAACTCAAAACAAAGCTGGATTGAAGGCTCTTGCGAGGTGCATCTTCCACGCAACTGATACTGCCGTGGCTCGTCTGACTTTGATCGAGGAGAAAGACGCAGAGAACCACCATCCGGTGGCCGCCGGCGTCATGAGGAGCCACGGCAGGAGCGTGGCGCCCCAGGGCTTGCAGACGGGGTTGGAGATTGGTCCAACGGAAACTGATGAAAAAAAAAAAAAGAAATATTGGAGACGCGAGGAATTGAACCCCGGACCTTTAAGAAGCTTATCATTAACGCTCTACCAATTGAGCTACATCCCAAATTTAATAAATAACACAATATTATTTAGTTTTAAATATATCAATTATGCACACCTATATCCATATAATTAACAATACTCTTTCACCAATCTCAGATAATTGGAGAAAAGAATGTCATGTATCATAAGTGGATTACGACTCAGGCTATGTCCAAATATGACCTAATAAGAGCATCCCAGCAGATGCTTGTTCTAAATAAACCTCTTTTTGGACTAAAACGAATAACAAAAGCAACTCATACATTTGGAACTAAAATGAATTCGACACGAGTTCAAACGGCAGCAGTCTGAAATCTAAAATCCGATGCTGAAATTAATCTTGAGCTGACGCTAAATTTATTGAGTAGTAGAGAAATCATCGTTTTGCTGCTTTTCAATCAGAAAGTTCAGTCGGAGTGCTCATCCACTGTGCTTTCCTCAACAAAATAATAGTAATAATAAATCCATTAAACTGATCATGTCCACCTCGGAGGTGCTCGCTGGCATCGACTTGGTTGGGCAGGAACGAGCGGGAAAACATCCTAACCGTTTCCGTTTCGATATTTCTTTAACCGGACGAGAACGGAAACAACCATGGGAATGCCGGTACTACAAAAACGAACAAAAATGAACGGAAACATGCCGGTAACGGTCGGGAACCGGGAGTTTAAGCGGGAATGCCGACACATTCCCACAACAAGGTGTAGCATCCCGCCTCAAATAATGAGGGGTTTTCTTAACAGGATCGAGATCGGGTGACACTTGACGAAGCAAGAGTCCAAAGTACACACATATGAGCATAAATAAAATAGTACAAAGTGAAATTTTAGTTATTACAACTTAAATTCAAATTTGATTACATAAAAGATTTCAAAAAGCGTAGAGCGGTATACAACTCGACGTCAATCATCCTATGATGAAGCACATTCAGCCCAAAAACATGCCTCATTCTCCTAGCAACCTCACCTGCAACAAAAGATTTAAACAACAAACCCTGAGCAACTAATACTCAGCAAGACTTACCCGTCAAAATGGTCTTTAAGACCGACTCCTAGCCTGCAGGGGGCTGACCAAAGGTATAGGAATAAATTGCATAAAAGTAGCACTAAAAGTTGGTCATTCTTTCAAGTTTTAGCCAAATTAAAAGGGTTCTTGCATAAACATAAAGGTGAGCAACCTATACTAAACAATACATGGTTGCAATACAAATAATAAAGTACAAACAGCAAGTATAATCATCATGATTCACTTCTTACTACGAGGTGACGCAGTGAACAAGTGGTACTCAATAACCGCGAGGGACGGCGATTCGAATCGATTTACACTTGCAGGGGAAACCCGGAAGACACGACGTACGCACACTCACAAGGAGTCATGCACGTTAACCTTTCACAAGACACCATAAAGCCGGTCCGAGTGTCACCTTTCCCGGGAACACGTCCTCCACGCGATGCCCGCGCTGGGCCATCCGTGGTTAGCCCGTGCACCCTCCCTTCTAGCACATACCCGCAGCCACCATAACCATCTTCATCACCAGAAGAGAGGTGGGACCCCGTCCAACAATACAGTAATCAAATTACATCGGTTTACTAGTGCCCATATCACTAGCATGCATCCGGTATGTTCAAACTTGCTCAAGCAGGGCCACAAGATTGGTCCTCAATCGACACAGATGGGGCTACCGCACACAAGACCTCCATGTCCTCTGCAAACCTACCAATCCCCGTCCGGTCTCCAATTATCATCATCATGTGAGATAGCAACAACTATAGTAATTCTCCCGAAAAAGAGTCCTATAGCTCGCGAGTAGTGTTCCGCACCACTCGACTTCTACCGATGATTCAACATTAAGCATATCATAAAATAACGTGCGGCTGAACAACCAACCCATAGGAAAGCCTATAGATACATGCAACTAAGGTGTCATTCAACTCCTAAATACCGAATGCACATAACAGGACTCGCATACATGTGAGAAAGCGAAATCATTTCGAAAAGGGTTGAGATGCACCGGAGCTTGCCTTGGGCTTTTTGGTCAGCACATTCAAGTATGTTAGTAGCCGCACCAAGTTCCTCATCCGTAGTCTCCACGTTCTCGGTTCCGGCATCGGTTCCTAAATGGATGCAATGCAAAACAAAAATTAAAAGAAGGTTCATGGAACTTCCTTGATAAATAGGAATGCAATGAAATGGTGCTCAAGAAGATGATGTGATGCTCAGAAATAACTCGAAAAGATTTTATTACTTTTGTATGAAGTATTTTCGTAAATAAAGTTACAAGATTTCTAGGTTTTAATGAGCAAAACAAAGGTTTCATTTCAAAATTTCCTTAACATGGTTCTGGATGGCAAAAATGTTAATTTGCATTTTTCTGAAGACGACCCTACCATGAACAGCAATCTACCCAAAAATTGACCCAAAACCATGTAAGAATAAAAATACTTAAAAAGAAACAAGGAAAAGCTTAAATATGAAATAACTGCTAAAACAAAAGCAGAAATTATTTATGCAACATGGTGAGGGGTTCAGGAGCTTCAAAAGATGTATGCATGCCAAATTTCATGATTTTTGAATGAACAGAAAAGCATATATGAATTTATTTAAGTTTTCATTCTCTGAATTTTTGTCCAAAAATTTACTGTAAAACATAAAGATGTTACTGCACATATAGGTAGATCTAATCTTATGGATTCCAGCAAAACTTGTTTCATACCTATCGGAGCTATATTTATTTCTGCACGATTTTTGGAAGTTTTTACTCCGGAGTAGCACATTTGAAGACGCATGTACAACAAGTTTTTTTTTTTTTCGACGGACATGTACAGCAAGTTAACTGGCTTATCCCTGCTTTTTACTGTAGCAGCAACAAGCGAGCACGACCATGGCTGCCGGACTTGTCCGTGACAAGCCAGACTAGTCTGGGTTGGGTGAGTTCGGACTTGTCCGCAGCACTTGCGGACTACAGAGAGTTGGCACGCGTTTTTGGGACTTGTCCGGGACGCGCGGAGTGCGCGCGCTGCGGCGGGGGCGGCGCGGACGGCGAAGCGCCGTTCCGGCGAAAGGAGGCGGCGAGAGGGAGAAAGAGTGCGAGCATGGGAACCACCTCGTCGGCGCGGACCGAACGGTCGATGATCTCGTCGACGAGGAGGCCGGGACGGTGGAGGTCGTCGGAGAAGCGGATCGGCTCGGCGGACGGCGGTGAGGAAGAAAACCTTTTCCGGCGAGGGCGGCTGTAGAAGGACGACGAGAGCAGGTCAGGCAGGTGCGCTGGGTGGTAGAGAAGATTCTTGTGTGAGGAATTGATGGATGCCTCACCGAGGATGGAGAAATCGACGACGGCGTCCGAGCTTCTCACCCGGCGGCCATGGTTGAAATCCTTCTTCGATCTCGCAGCTCGTCGCGGGAAGTTGAAGTGTGTGCTGGGGTAGGCTGGAGGGTCGCCCTGCGCACACGGTGGTGTGGTCGTTTTGGTCGGGGATGGATCGCAGAGGCGGCGAGCCTGGGTTCAAGCTCGGGCGGCCATGGCAGTCGGTCTCACGCGCTAGGGGGAAAGAGGAAAGGAGAACGAGAGGGAAAGAAAAGAGGAAAGGAGAGAGCGCGCGAGCGGGACGGAGCCAGGCCAGGGGGAGTGGATGAGGACGAGTTCACGTGCCGCAACAGCACCGGCATGACGGCAGAACAGCGCTCGGCATGGAGCGATGAAGAAAGGGCAGTGCGTGAGAGAGAAGAAGGTGGGCTCCACGGTACTTTTTTTTTCATATATTTACGAAACGTGCTGAAATTGAAGAGCTCCAGTCACGACCTTCCCAAGCTCAGAAAAATCTGAAAAATTGGGGAATGAAAGGTCAATGCTACAGGAACATTTTTTATTATTGGAAAATTTCGAATTTCTGCACAGAATTTCAATCAAAAATCCTGGAAGACAGAAATTAATAAGAGAGCTTTTGATTTAATTAAAATTCTTTGGAGCTCCATAAAATTCTGGAAATTTCTCCAAAATTCTATTTTGAGACATGGAACCCAGATACAGTATCAGTGGGTCCCACTTTTGTGCAAAAATTTGGAGTTTCAAAGGAACCTAGAATTTGAATAAAAATGAGCTTATTTGGGAGAAATTTGAATTTTTCTAGCTTAAAAATTAAGCTTAGCATTTCTTGATCACTCCCTAAGCATGATTAAGAGCACTTGATAAGCTTATTGAAAATGGGGATGTTACACAAGGCGCCAACAACAAGAATCAGCCATCACTAAGAGTCTAGGACACTAGTAGTTTTCGCATCAAGAACCAGCCCTCACCAGGCGCACATGTCAAGTTGCCAACATACCAGCAAGGTCTTACATAATAAAACATGTCCCAGGCACACAGGCCAACAACATATTTGTATCTCACTTCTTGGCACCTGAACAAAAACCACGGTTGTTTTTTTTCGAAAGATCCAGAAAAAACCACGGTTGTTTTTGAAAGTGGAACATTCGCAGTCTCCTCCCCAACTGTAGGTGTTGATGTGGATGCTGACACACCAGCTGGACTTCTTATTTTCCTCTTGTTATTGGAACCTAACAAAGAAAAAAAAAACATGTTCTCAGTAACAACATTTGCATATATTTGCACTACCCCATGGACATATATCGACTTGCACTGGAACGGAAAAAGACATGCATCTCTGTATTAACAGACCACCACCACGCAATGCGATCCAAACTAACCAACTGGATCGAACACTATTGCGCCAAGCAAGCAAGATTTGGGATTACCTTTAGCAAATGCTTGAGATCTGCTGGAGGAAGGGGGAAGTGGAGGTGCGTTGAACATGATGCGCGCCAGGGACGAAGTCTTCTGTCCGGTGGGGGACATCGCGGCGAGCGAGCTGGGCGCGGGGAAGGTGTGCACGAGGAGTCGAGGATGGTGAGGAGTGGCACGCGGTGAGGAACAGCCATGCCCGGGCGCGGCGGCGTGCACTGAGTCCTGGGAAGGAAGGAACGGAGTGACTGAGTTGTGCTAGGGTTTTGGATGTGTGGGATTGAGTTGGGCTGGGGGGAGAAGTAGTGGGATGACTACTGGGATAACCGTGTTGGGTTGAAAATAGGAGAAAAATGGGATTATCCCGGCTCAAAACAGGATCCTGGAAATACGGATCGAAAAACACCTAACCGTTTTCGCTCCCTTTTTTGTTTACTGTTTTCCGTTCCCGTCCGTTACCGTTTTTATTCCGGAAATCCGAAAACGATCAGGACAAATGCGGGGACATTACGGGATTTGTCCATCCCGTTTTCATCCCTACATGTAT
Source organism: Eragrostis nindensis (assembly GCA_012490785.1). NCBI lineage: Eukaryota > Viridiplantae > Streptophyta > Magnoliopsida > Poales > Poaceae > Eragrostis > Eragrostis nindensis. The sequence continues at coordinate 182,400 of JAAXCT010000572.1, read as the reverse complement.
GGAACTGGTCGATCCATCCAGCTACAGTCGTTATTTTCCTCGCAAAAAAAAGTACGGTTGTCATTTGAGGACAACTCAATAATTTTTTTTGCGGCAGTATGACTCAGACACACACAACGCACGCACATTCATCCCTACGAATGCACATACGTAAACCCTACTCCTATGAGCATCTTCGATGACTGAGCCGGCCGACAAATCCTCAAAATTGAAAAGTCACCACTGGCGCCTCGTGAGGTGCTACTGAGCCTCTTGTAACTACTAGGTAACTACTAGGCTACAGGAAGAGCAACTCAATATCTAGTACCGGACTACATTGGCAAAGCTTGAAGGGTGGGGATCGATTACTGGTACCCCCGCAAGGCGTTCAAAGAAGGACGTAAATCCATGGTGTAAATTGCTTATCTACATTGCTTGTATTGGTGATAAATACACTCTATGCTTTAAATCCATGCATGATTTGTTAAAATTAAAATGCAGGTTCTACTAGCCTCGGTTGGTGGCGCATGTAAAGGCTGGTCGTGGTGTGACCCACGAGCAGGCCGCGCCGTCCCACTCTCCAGGCAGCTGCTCAATGAATTCTGAGTTGCCATCGCGGAAGCTATGCCTGAACACGATGCGCCTCTTGGTGACGAAGTAGGCGGCGCCGTCGCTCATGTCGAACCGCGCCGCGTCCACGGTGAAGCTGGTGGGCAGGCCAAGGAACACGATTCGATCAGCAAAGCTCCGGCCGTCCCTCTTCTCCCACCGCGGCTCGCCGGTTTCCGCATCCTTCACCTGCAGCGCGTGTACCGACACGGACAGCTCGGTCGCCAGCCGGCTGCCGACGGCGCGGTCGACGGCGACGTCGTCGGGGAAGTCCAAGGCGAGGCGGCTCCTGACCTGAACGACGACCCAGAGCAGCTTGCCGCGAGACTCCAGGACGTAGCTGGATACATATCGTTCATGTTTATCAACTGGTGCCGCCTTCCACCACGAACGGTTGTCGGCGATGCACCAGGACCCCGTTCCATGGCACAGCACGGTCTTGCCGCCGTGATACGCGACGCTGCACCGGCCATTCTCGAGGGAAGTGGTTGTCAGGTTCGTCTTCACCAACGTCCATGCTGCGCCGTCGCCGGGACGACGAAGGCGTAGGAACACGCTGAATGAGGAACCGTGCCTCCGGTTGTCGTTGACCAGACGGAAGAGGCACCGAACGATGGTGCCGTCGCCGGCGACGGTGCCGATGGCGTGATCCCCCTCTGCCGATGGTGGCTCGTTGTCCACCCTGGCCACCACCCATGTCCGGCGGCTCGTCGTCGACTTTGATGATGAGAAGACGCAGCGAGCAATCCGGCGGCCGGCGGCGTCGGGCGGCGCGAGGAGCCACGGCAGGAGCGCCGGACGGCACTCCTCGGGTGGAAGTGGAACCGTGGCCCGCCAGGGCTTGGAGACGGCGTGGAAGCGGACGTAGTTGGTGGCCGTGTGGAGACGCCGCGACACCTCGCGGAGGAGGTCCGGCGGCAGCTCGGTCCATCGGGCCTTCTTCGCCGCAGATTTGTCAGCCGCGCTGTCGTCGGCGTGATCCAATCGGATGTGTTTGCGTCGTGGCCCTGGACTTGGTGCGCCCATCGATTACTTGAAAGTGGACAAGGACAGGGCTTGCACGTGATATACCTTAGTATATGGTTGGTCATCGGTACCTCAGTGGATTACGACTCGGGTAGGTAGTCCAAAAAATAGAAAAGCCCAAAAATCATCTCTTCCAAAACAATGGAATTTTTGCTACGTCATCTCCTGTGTGTCATCCTTGTGCATCGGACCGGCGCATCAAGGGCTCGTGGGGACTTGCCGGCTCGTTGAGCAGCCTCCCAAGTATCATGGCGATCGCCTGCCTGTCGAGGCAGACAGGTCACTCGTGCGTCGAAACTCGCATCTGGACGATATGATTAGTGTGTCAACCGTAGTTTCCTAATATCAAACTTTCTATGCTCCCCCACCATAGTTTCCTAATAACAACAATAAAAATCCATAATGTGGCCTTTGATGCTCACCGGAGTCGGCTTGGGCATGGTTGGGAGTGTGTTACCACCATGCATGAAGCAACAGCTTTTTTGCAAATGTTTGGAACTGGTATAGACGTTGCTTGTTGAACCATAAGTGCATATTGCCCAACCATACTCATCAGCTTTAGTTGGTGAGTGTAGCTGGTCGGTGCAGAGTAAGACAAGATGTGAGGAGCGAGACGGTCACGTACTCCGTCGTAGGCCTTTGCCACCCAATTATATTGATTTCTTTGTGAAGACCCGAGATCGAACAATCATTTGACTGCAACTCAAGATCTAGTACAGTCGAAATCAGTTCCTTACCTGTGAATACAGTGGCTCTTCACCCACACCGGCTGGTGGCCCGGTTCATCCGCTTCCTGCTGCAGCGCGTACACCGACACCGACAGATCGTTCGCCAGCCAGCTGCCATCGACCTGTGCCACACCCGACTTTTATATACATAAATCGAATGCATTCTACATGTATACAACCTGTGGCTTCGACAATGGTCCAAAGCAGCTCCCCGCGAGACTCGATAACGTAGCTAGACTCGAACAGGTAGCCGGATTTACCAAGCGCGAAGGTGAGGACGGCCGTCGACTGTGCGCCAAGATCCCTTGCCGTAGGACAGTACGATCTTGCCGTAGTGATACGCGAAGCTGCAGCGGCCCTTCTCTTGGGAGGAGGTTTTCAGGTCCGTTGCCACCGTCCTCCATGCCTCCGAAGGAGGCAAAGGGACACGTGAAACCAGTCTGTCTATACGTGCTTTGGTGGACTATCACTACCGAAAATCAAAATTTGCTGAGTGCCCTAAACTTTGCCGAGTGTATTTTTACTGGCACTCGTCAAACAACGTCTTTGCTTGGGTGCCAAAAAGAAACACTCGGCAAAATAACTTTGCCGAGTGTAAAAAAAACAAGATAATCTTTGCCGAGTGTATTATTTCTGACACTCGGCAAAGTGAAATTCAAACTACATTTTGAAGCCTTAAACGAATTCAAAATGAAAAGTGTTGAACTACAAAGATGTATAATTTCTCAAGATCTATAACTCTTATTTGGATTATTTTTTGATTCAACAAAGTTATGGTAAAATTGTTCACAAAATTTACATCTCTCATATAGTTTCATGAAACTTATAAGAGAGATATATAAGATTTGTTAACAATGTTACTACCACTATGTCGGCTGAATAAATGACCAAAATAAAAATTATATATCCTCAGATGTTATACAACTTTGTAGTTCAACACTTTTTTATTTAAATTAATTTTGCTAAAGAAAAGTACATTTGAAGCTTGGATTTCTCAATTTGAAAATCAAAATTTTTAAACCACCTCGGATGGAGAAATTACCAAAATGAATTTTGTAGACCTCGACGAAATCTAAAACTTTGTAGTCGACAACTTTTTATTTGAGATTGTTTAATGCCCCAAATTAAACTCTCAAAGAAAACAAGAAAAACAAAAGTGCCACGTCATCGATCCATTGTTTCAAAGCCATGGCCTCCCAATGGTCCAAAAAAGTCCACCCGGATCCCTCCCCCAAATACTCCACCGGCCTCTCCTTTCACCTCTCGCTCGTCTCTCTCTCTCTCTCTCTCTCCAGGCAGCGGTGGCAGAGGTGCGGCCAGCAAGGGGCGGCGCCGGCCTTGCGACGACCCCGGCGTGGCTCCGGCCTGGCGGCGGCCAGGAGGGACGGCGGCACGACCCTAGCGCGGCGCAGCGCGGCAGCAGCGGTCGGGCGGAGACGGCGACGGCGACCCCGGCCTGGACGTGGGCCGGCGGCGATGGCGGTCAAGTTGACAAAGGTGTGTTTGGCATGGTGGTGGCGACGGTGGGCTGCGGTGGCGTGGTGGTCACCGGCGGCGGCGGGTTTTTCTATTATTTTCAAAAAATGTTTGCCGTATGTTGGTTTTGGCACTCGGTAAAGTGTTTGCCGAGTGTCCGACAAAAAACACTCGGCAAATTAAGAGCTCTTTGCCAAGTCTTTTTGTGCCGAGTGTTGTTAGTGGAGTGCTACACTCGGCAAACATTTTGCCGAGTGTATTTTGACCTTTGCCGAGTGCTCCTGGCACTCGGCATACCTTCGATTTCCGGTAGTGTAGTACGGAAGAGGCATACAACTATGGTGCCGTCGCTGGAGACCGTGCCGATGGCGTGGTTCGCCGGCGCCGCACGCCACCTGCTGAACTCATATAGTTCCTGCGACTAGTGAATGAGCTTTAAAAGCGATGGCTGGTGATTTTGGTGAAATCCATTCGGTGATGCCCATGCCCGAGTATATTCAAACAGTCTTTGATGCCGTCGATCACAAAATCAAACAACGTACGCACGCAGACTCTGCCCCATCCTCTGCCAGTTCAGAAAATGATTTGCATTAACGGCTGTGATTTTTTTCGATTCAAGCGACAAGCTGATGGGTCATGGGACTGGGGGTCCCAAACACCCAATTCTTCTCCGGTTTGTAGCTACAAAGAAAAGGATTTTAGGGGTAGGAAAACATTAGGGGTGGTCCTAGTCTTGTTAGAGATGGATTTTTCTGTTTAAATCCCAATAGTTTTATTTAAGACAGTTTTATAGGGCTTTCTTGGAGATGCTCTTAGGTCTTTTTCACTATAGGTAGTATAGATAAAATGTGGCAACACACAATACACCGAAATTCAAAAGTCTCAAATGCACTACATGTCACACTCATTTCAATTAAAATACACAATAAAATCCAAACTGACCTCTTCCCCTGACTTTAACATCTTGTGTGACATTGAATGTGAAAACTGAACCTCTTCTTGGAGAAGAGTTGGTGGAACAAAACCTTGTGATGACCACGGTAGAGGCACAAGGAGACGACAAAAACACATATTGTGACCCATCTCACAAGTTGTTGGATCTCTCATGCAATTCACTCGAGAATGAAGCAGCTGAGCGGTGGCCTGTGGAGTGTGGCGGCTGTCGCTGTGCGGGCCCGTGGCGTTCGGAGTTTGTAGGTGTCGCACGGTGCCCATGGAAATACTTCTATTCTGGGCATGCCTCCAATGACCAGGGCCAAATGAATTTAGTTAATTTATCTCAAAAAAATGAATTTAGTTAATTAGGCGTCTGTAAGTATACTCGTGAAGATGTATTACCATAGTGACAAACACAATATTCTAGTAGCCAATAAATGCGCCTGAAAATACGGTTGCAATATGGAGATTGTTGTAATGTCACAATAAATTACTTCCCCAGTACATTCAGCTAAAGCAATAATGCAGGAACCAAAAAAGAAATGGCAGGAATCAATTAACTACTCAATAACAGTTTTACTGTGATAAGTCTTTATAAGCGATGCACGCCACCCACAAACACAGCATCAAGAAGACAATATTACCTCGTAGATCTGCAGTGATCACCATGAATGCCATTGTGTTAATTGTCGCGCCCCTGCTGATGGCTAATCTTGTCGTTACGGCTGTGGTGGATACTGGTGGCGTTCCGCAGGAAGTGAAGACTCTAATTCCGGCGTGTGCCCTGATTAGGTCCTGCACAGACGAAGAGTGCTATGATGTGTGCGGCTATTTGGGCTACAATCCTAAAGGGGCAAAATGCAAGGTGGATCATGGGAGATACTACTGCTGCTGTGGCCCTCCCAAATCGTTCAATCAAGTTGTTAATTGAGGTGTGATTGAGAAGCTTGTATTTACCTAATAAAACCGGAATACTTTTCCATTTGGTTGTTTTTTTTAAACATTCGATATGCTGCATTCATTATGGTACGGTTAGAGGGGAGGATTTCCTGGTGAGGCTCAGGGGGGAGGGTTAGTCTATAAGAGCTTACGGTTGGGTACACACACGATTGTCGGACCACCACAATTTTGATGGAAGTAGTCGATCAACTTGTGCCAATTCAAGGGGTAGGCAAACAAAAATAGAAGATGCTTACGAATATTTTATTACAATATTTATTTCTAGCATTACAGTTATATAATTTAAGATAGAAATAAAAATTAAATTCTTTTCAGTGCTGGATCTAAACATTCAGCAACAATCACTGATGACTGATTTCTGGTAGTAGACAAAGGATATCAATTTTTAATTTATTGGATTGGGCTATACATTGGATGGATATCATTTTAGTTTTACAGAATAATTTTTCATCGGTGCTTTTCATAATAATGTTGTACTTTCTCTTTGTCCACCTAAACTTATTTGAGATTAATTGTGATTTGGTGTTCATTGAGGATCTGAATTCAAGCCTTTAATAGCACTTGGTGGTTTCCAATGTTCAAGTGTGTGGCCACACTGGTGGTGTGGATGCGTGTTTGCTCAACTTTTAGCTCTTCCAAAGGGAAAAATGGTACACTTGTATCGATAAGAATAATTGTATCAAAGATTGCTATAAAGTCCCTAGTATATTTTAGATGCTGGTAAAGTCCCATGTGGTCGAACCTGCACATCAAGGATATTAAAGCTATGCAGGTAGTTACATTTATGGTTATTTTTTTAGTGGGAAGCGACGTTTCTGTAAATAGTGAGGTAGCGATACAATGTATGCGTGCCAGCAATAGAGAGGAAGCCTTATTCTTGAGTCTTCTCCTATCAGGGATCCAACTCCATCAAGGTGTCGATAGTCTCATCAATTGGTGACGGTCCATACAGGTACTCCGCAAAATTGTCTTCCAAGGTACAAATAGAGTCGTCAGTGGTTCCAAGGTGCAAATTTTGCCAAGTATATGAAATCCATTTCATCTTCTCTTCTCAACATACTTCTAACTTTTGAGGTGCTGGCAGTCCAATAGTATATCACTGCCTTCATGAGACTAAATATCTTGCATACTAGCAAATCTTGACCATGTAATGTGAATTGCTATCGAATCTTAAAGTGGGTGTCTGAGGCTACTTCCAACCCAGTTTCTCTTGGCACAAGTGGAGTGACTTAACAACTGCGCCAAGCAGGTTCTTTAAACTAATTCAAGAACGATTAATGTTTCTCTATTTGTTTTCTTTTTGAGATAATATACATGAATCAACCATGAATAGTATATCATAAGCACAGGTTCAATATGGCCAAAAAAGTGGTTAGGTACTTCACTTTTGATTTCAAGAGACATGAGCAAACATGGTCTGAGATTGGACTACAAGAGCAAGTCAAGCATAGTCTGAATTGTTTACATTCATTTGTTGTTATCTTTTGTGTAATATGGATACTGGATGTTTTGTGGTTTATTTTTTCATGTTGATCTGATGTAAACATTATGACATTATTTGTATTGTTTGGCTTTGAATTGTAATATGTAATATTAGATAAATTCTGACTGGAATTGGAATATGAAACATGACTGGCTTATGAAAATAGGCTGCGCTCAAAAATGAAATGAAAATAGGCTTAGTTTGAGCTTGCTTCTGGAAAGGCCCAGGCGATCATCTCAAGGAAGAAATTGAAATGGGCTGTTTCAGAAAAAATATAGCATGGAAAGGTGGTCTAGGCCAAAATAAAATGGGCTAGATCAGAAATATAATGGGCTTCAAAGTGGTCCAAGCTGAAATTTATAATGGGCTTTTAGTTGGGCTGTGGTCACAACTGGGCTGCAATTGGATTTTGTGACGTTTTGAGCCATGACGAATGAAGGATCGTTGTAAAAAATCTATGAAGAAAACATAAATTTTCGTTATAGAACATGTTTAAACACACATGATGGTGATGAACTGATTTTCGTCACGGGATCGTCAAAAATTTTGAGTAATGACATGATCTTCAAGTTTTGTGACATAATTGAAACGTCATCTATCATAGTAGATCTAAATAAGATTATTGTTTCAAGTCATAATTTTATACCCATCAATATTTTCAGTAATGGGAGCAAGTCCCATAATGCTAATCTGCCTCTGGATTCTTGTTCTCGGCAGGGTTGGCGGAGGGTGCCTTGGCGTAGCAGTTGCCTAAACAAATACGGTGGCGGGGTAGGGTTGCCTCTCTCTGGAGCACCATGCCATGGTCCACTGGCAACATCATATGAGGTGGGCCAGTATCCAAGGGCAGAAGAGAGTATCAGGAGATCGGACATGCCAACAGCGGCTGGGGGACAGGAAATGCGATGGGCACCAAATCTTATTGTTAGTTAAGTAATGAGAATTCTATTTTTGTTGACAAGGGAAAATGCGAAATATATAAAGACACGGTATCAAGTTCAGGTGTCCAGAATAAAGTCACTATCCGTGCCATAATACCTTAATCTGGCCTATCACTGTATGACATCATCACAATCCCCATTGTCAAGAGTAATACGACATGCAAGCGTTGGCAACCACATGTTCACCCCCATCACCTTCATTTTGCTCATTGTATGCCACCCTTTGACATCATCACGTCCCACACTGGCCAGTCACTTGCACCCGCTGCAAACCACTATAACATGATGTGCCTCTCCTACACAACCTATCGCCCCCGATACGGCGGCGCCACCGTCGGCTTGCCAGGTGGCCCCGAACATCCTCTACAGCCGCCCGAGAGAGGAATCCCCAACCACGAAACCACCCAACCCCTACACCATGCGGCTCTACCAAATCCAAAGGGTGACATGAGTCGTGGACACTTATGTAGAATATTACTACATAACACACAGTGGAGCAACAAGCATCCGTAGAAGCAGATGGCCAACAACTCGCCAGAACTTGTCAGGTTGTCCAGGAGGTTCATGATCAGGCATGTTGGTTGCGGTGATGCTCCACAGGCGCACTGTATCACTGACACATCGTGCGCATGGGAATGGATCCGCATATGCATGGGACGAGATCCTGTGGCGGCACATGCATGTTGGTTGCATGGGAAAGAGTCTCGGTCGAGCACCCTGGTTACTTCCCTCTGTTCCTTCCAGTGTTGGCACTATTTCTGAAAATCTGTATTACCACTGAACAGGAAATGTCAGCACCCAGTGGGATTTGAGATGGCATGCAGCAGCAAGACCCGACAACTTGAGAGAGATCGAGGAAGAACAGTTGGAGGACAAAAGTAGAGACATTGTTGTTGAGGCAGCAACATTCATGTACAACAGTCTGCCTCTCTTTTTCGATCAGATCATCGCCCTTGTAGCACAACTGTTACGGGCCATGGCCACACCACCCACACACCCACTTTAATCACTCATCCCCAAGTAACATAAGCCAATAGCACTATCGACAATATAGTGCAGACCCGTTCCCCCGTAACCAAAAATGTTGCAGCATAACATAGCATAGAAAACCGTCTGGGTATTTAACAACTCTTTCATCGTTCTTGCCAAGAGACCCAAATTAATACCACCTCAGCTGAAGCCTTTCTATTGTTCAGAATAGAAACTTGTAAAAAAAATAATAAGTATTCATATCTAGGTTTTACATAACTAAACTGCATTGTGATTCATATTAAAAATCTTCGGCACAAAAGGATCGCGAAGCTGGACAGCTGATTTTCTACAATAGCGATAATTTGTTTTTACTTCCATCGCAACACCATACACAGGGCATTAATTCACATACAAACTTGTTACATGAAAAGTATTTCTGCCACATCTGATGATACTCTATTAATCTAATCCTGGAATAACAATTTCAGGTATTAAAACATTCCAAGTGATCGTCATACAGGTTTCAAAAAAGAAGTTATTGTCATACAGCACAAAAACCAAGAGAAGAAAATAAATAATTTAGATGTACATTAGTAATCAGCAAGGTAACATGTTGTAGTTCCTCTGTCCCAAAATATAATTGTTTATAGGTTTGGTAAAGGTTTATCTTATTTATTAGCTATTTTCATAAAAGTTAAAAGTTCAACAGCGATTAAACCTAGAACTCCTATTATGAGACGGATTATGATTTAGTGTCACTCAGGAATATTTCGTCTCAAACTTGTATGTCAGACCTATATCACTAACTAATTACTAGCAACTATGACATGATAAAATGCAATTCGTACACCTTAGAAAGAAGTGGAATTCATTTTAATAAGCATATTATGATATATCTCAGTACACAACATGTCAAGAAAAAATGATTACTTTCTACAATTGTAGGGTCTTTATTTCTTTCTCATTTTTTTAGAGTTAACTTTTCCTTCTGCTCACTGATTGTCAAAAATACAAACCGAAAGTGGCAGAAATCAGTATTAAAGGATTAACTTGTACCCATATGGATCAGCTGTTTTTAATTTGTAAGCAGTCTAAAAATAGAAACTATACACACTACACCACAGCATGGACCTACCAACCCACACCAGTTGCAATTTTGACCGGTGGTGTAATGACATATGCTGTGCACAGTATTTATTAGTTAACTAAAATATTCAATTGTTTTACCTATCGCAGAAACTCATTGCGTGCCCCTCCTTCCACACATAAAGTTAAAATGTAGAAATGTAAAACAAGATCAGAATAGTAGAGTTGCTAGCTAGCTTACATATGTTAAGTGAAACCTGCAGGAATTTCAAAAGCTTGAGAAATCTCTCATTAACCACGTTACATTTGACTTCAACAATCTTAAGGTACTCTGATATTTTAAGGGACCTCTTCGTTGCTCCGTAATCAAGGCATCCTTTGATTTCTACTTTATAGTTGGGATCGACCTGCAGTAAAATAATATATGCCACCAAGATCAACCGATTATTTACAATATATTTGCAGTGCAATAGTTTACTAGGTCAAAATATGTACCTTCCGAGAAAATATAATGGTGAGCTTCTCAAGAACTGGTGCATGCTCAAGAATACAAGCTAGTGCACGGCAATCAACGGCCTCGTACCAGTAGTCGTTGAGTAACAGTGACTTCAACTTCAAAAATGTGGGGCACCATCTCAAGTCCCTTCTAAAAATATACTACAAAGTAAAAAGGTTACGGATTCTTTATAGCTGGAAACACAAGAAAACGTATATGTTGATTTAAAAACATGATGAACATGAAAAAGAATCAATGTATGAACCATGACACTAATTATATGTTGATGTAAGTAACTTTACTGTGAAACAAATGAAGACACAAGTTCAAGTGTGTACCGTTGTGTCACCTGACAACAATGTCAAATTCGTCCCTTGTGATAAACCTCCAAGAAGCACACTCTTCACGATATATTTGCCAGCATAATCACTAGAACTTACTTCAAAATCGTCATCGGTGTCACTGTCTGAAAAGCTACTAGCACCCATAATGTGGTAACAATCCACGGGTTCACAGCAAGAGCAAGAGTCGACGTTCCAGTAAGTGTAGACATATGCATCCACCAATTCTGGCATGCTCTCAAGCAAGGGAATTCTATCCATGGATGGTTCATCTAGATGTAGTGAAACCAAATGTGGAACACAAATACGAAGGCGTGAGTATACTGCAGAGATGCATCCTGTGATGACCAAAAATTTAAGCGATGGGGACATCAACTTGCTTACTTCCGATAGGTCACAGTTGACAATCTGTAGGTCTTGCAACACTGGGCACCTTGACAAGTCAGCGAAGCTTTCACTTAACATTATGCCACTAAGCTGCATCCTTGTGAGGTGGGAGGAGATCAGGGGCTCGTCATCTATCTCAAACCATGGGAAATCACGCTCGTCCCGGAACAGGTCGAGATGGAATGTTTGAATTTTGCACCTAATGGCCCATTTGATCCAGAAGTTCATGAACGATATGTAGTCATCATCAAATTCATGGAATATGATCTCACACAAATCGAGGGGAGCCTCAGTGAGGTTAAGGATGCGCAAGAGAAATAGGTGCCTCACAAACTTTCGGACCCCTAGCACGGATGCTGGTGTCAAGATGCCAGTGATGCGCAATTGCCTCGTGAGCTTCCAGATTTTACGCCAGCTCTGGGCAAGCACACATGTGCGCACGGCCTCCTGCGCTGGTAGGAATGAGAGGATCTGCTGGAGGATCTCATCTGGAAGGGTGCTCAGTCGATCAGTGCAACCATCTCTCCTTGAAGCCCATGGTGTTGCCGTCCCTCCCCTCATCAGAGCTTGGCCCTGTAGTAGAACAAGCGAGCAAAGATATTATTGAAAAACTAAGTCACATCTCACTACATCGATCACTTTGTACTCCCAACACACACTATCGCAAAGCAGGAAGAAATCTTAGTTAACTTCTTGATCTGGGAGCCAACAACACAGAGGGGATCGGTAGTGGTGGTCAGAAATTCCGAGGAATCGATGGAGGCAATGTTCAGTGGGCGGGCACCAGAGCAGTGGCTATTGGGTTGTAGCAGATAGCAGTAGACAACGGTGCTGGAAACACCCTAGCTAGGGTATATAGATGTATGGAGATGGGGGGTCACAAATAAATTCACAAAAAATTGGGAGTTCGATACAAGTAGAGACTAGGTGAAAGAATTACATGGTCGGGCTTAGGGGAATTCCAGTATACCTGCAGGAGAGATGATGGTGGCAAGAGGGCCTGCTGTAGAGGGAGGACAATACCATAAAAAGTAGTTTGATTAGATAGAGCGACAACTTCGTAGTAGTTGGTGAACATGCGATTAAATGTGGTACCTTTAATGGAGGCGGCGGTGGCACAACCTTTCAGATCCAATCGAGGTACGGGTGGTGCCTAGGGCGTCCGAAGGGGTTGCTGCTGGTAATGGGGAAAGATGAGAGTGGCGGCGCCTGATGGAATAGCTAGGTGAACGATAGAGGTAGGGTTAAAGGAAGGTAGAGGTAGAGTTTCGAGGAATGCGTTAATCTAATTGGATCAAACAGGCTGCTGGGCCCACTGATGATACGACACACTGGTGAATAAGGGCGGAACCAGCCCCAAATCTAGCCTTGTGCTCAATTTTAGCACTGTAGCAGCACCCACGCAAGTAGGGATGGCAATGGGTGCCCGTTACCCGCGCGACCCGACGGGTTTTTCTCCTATTAGGAGGAGAGTTTTGGGTGGAATATTATACCCACGGATCAACTAATGGGGATAAAGCTTGACCCAATGGGTGAGCCGGGTTCGGAGACGGTTTGATAAAATCCGAACCCGCCACCCATGACCACCCGCCATCACTCAGTATTCAATTTATTTATATTGTCATATTGTGCCTTGTGTTGAATACTTGCTTATGTGCTCAAGTGACTCATGACTTTGTCAACTTGATGATTTGGGTTTGAACTACAAAACATGTTTTTCTGTTATTTCTCTTGTATTTGTTTAATTATGTCATTTTCTAGACAATATATATGAATTTTTACTTACGTTACGCTCAAGTAACATTGAAATGCTTGGCGGGTAATGGGTACCCGATGGGTGGATTTCACCCGATGGGTTTGGGTTTGGGTTAAAATCTCCACCCGTGACTTTTATTGGGTTATCCAGCGGATGTTTTTTCTCTTCGCGGGTGTGGGTCTGAGGAGGCTAAACCGAATGGGTTTTCACCCGTTGCCATCCCTACACGCAAGCCAGCCCAAATGGCAATGGGCCCACCCCACAGCTTGGGCCTGGCTCCGCCACTGTTAGGGAAACAACTTTTTGGGTCGTACTATTCGATATGTAAGCCAATAGTACTGTCAATGATATCGTTGAGTGCGAGTAGTCTGAGGATGCGCAAGCCCTGAAGTCCTTGCAAGTTCTCCACCCTGAGTGTCATGACGACCTGTGGGAGTTTACTCCGATAGAATGCTAGCACCATGGTCGAGGGCAACGAGCACTTGGGCCACGCTACAATACTAACACCCATGCCACCCCCCCCCCCCCCCCCCCCCCCCCCCCCCAAAACACAGACACACCTGCACACAAACTTTTTAGGAAATTAATTATCTCTCTCATGACAGTGAGCCAAAGATGAAAACTGGCTGTTCTTTCTTGTGCTCGCAGTAGCCGCCGGAGACCATTTTGTTTGCATGGTCCGCTCCAGACAAACATCAAACATACTTCTGCGGTTCTGTTGCCCCTACTTACGGCCATGATTAGAGCTTGGAGAGTCTAGGGGTGAATTAGACAGACCCGATGGAAGAAGACGGTTTATTTTGCTCGCCCAGCAAGAATTCTGTTTGGGCAAGCTCCAACACGGTCAAGGAGCCAAGGGGACGTTGCCAATCCCATAACGATAGTTGGTTTCCTACATGTAGCGTGTTGTAGCATGCTTCATGATTCGTGCGGAAGTTGATCTAATGGACAGAAACCAATGTGGGCTGGCTGGTGGGAGGGGAGGACTAGGGACACGTGTCGAGATGCCAGTGGAGGCAGGTGGAATTCATTTGAGCACAAACTTGAAATCAAATTTGCTCTCAAACCGTGACTCCGTTTTTTATTCCGTTTGAACCATCGTGTTCCGTAGAATTAATACAACAAAAATGATCCCACATAAATATATTTCGCATATTTTAATTTTTTAAAAACTATATTTTAGAATGTATTGTTTCAACATTTTCCGTGTAATATTTCAACATCTTACAAAATTGTTGGAATAGTATACTCGAAATGTTGAATTAGTTACTTGAAAATGTTGCGTCTAGTCATCCACAATGTTTTTTTCTTTTTGAAGGGAACACGCCCACAAGGGGCTAGAAGCATCTTATTACTGCTCTGACGGAAGTACATAAGTCATTTTTGCACAAAGGTCCTTACAGGAGTGTGACACCCCGTGTCACTGTCAATAAGGATATGCAAACACCCAAACTGAACTGAACCCAAACCCTTTGCAAAGTTCAAATTCGAAATCGTTTTTTTCAAATACAAGTCAAACCATGCTTGTGAAGCAAGATAACAATTTCAATAACAACTTGACAAGGTAATAATTTCTGCAGCAAGGACATCTGAAATGAGAATTTTGGGAGATTTTTGCATGATTTTTGAAATTGTGGAAGTGTCTCTAAAAAATTCAGATAAGTTCATGCAAATCCTCTTGTTACTCGAATTTTAACTCAAATTCTGTTGCTCAAACCTACCTGGACCCAAAGGAGAAGTTGGAGCTGGATACTTATCCTATGTTCCCAGAATTTCTCATAATTTTTGGATGTCTGGAAGATCCCTTTTTAATTCGACAAATCTGACAGCAGGAAAATCAAGTTTCTTCAAATTTGGGTCAAATTTGATCTTTGTGAAGGAACTCCAAGTTTTTCAATGGCAATCTACCCAACCAAAAATCCTCTGTATAGCACGTCCGGAATAAGAATTTTGGAGAATTTTGCAGAATTTTTGGAAAAGGTTTAGATGCTCAAATAAATTCCCAAATCTTGAAAAGTGTCCAACTTTGACCAGCGGCACTTTGAATTCTGTTGAAAATCCAGATGTGCATGTTATACCACGGTGTTCTCCATATCGTGATCTACCAGCCTTCCAAGTTTCAAGAATTTTGGTGCACATTTACTAATTTATTTGGCGTGCACAAGATGGGAGAAAAGCTTTGACTGGAAAATCGGGAAAAAGAAAAGATGCCGCCGGGCCCACTCGTCAACCTCTCACTCTGTTTCCTCCGGAGGCCGCGCGCCGGGTGGCCGGCAGTGTCGGCGCCGACGCGCCGCCCCGGCCCCGCTCCCTCGGCGCACCGCGGCGTCGAAAGGGGGCCGCTTCTCCCCTCCCGGCTCCATCTCCCTCTCTTCCTCCCGTCGCTCTCCTCTCCCCAAACCCTAGTTCTTCCCTCTCTTTCTCCCCGCTCCGTCGTTCCGTGCCGCAGCTCGCCGTGCCGTCATCAAATCTCTGCGCCGCTGCGCCCCGCGGCCAGGAGTTTGCGCAAGGGAATGCTTGAGCTCGCCCAACTGCTCTTCTCCCTCCTTTGAGCCAGGAGCGCGCGGACTGAGCGGCATTGCCGCCATGGCCGGAGGATGAGCTTGCTCGACCTCGCCGCGAAATCCGCCGGACACGGTGAGCTCCCGTTCGATTCCTCTCGTGCGAAGGTGTTAAACCTGGTCGCGCACTTATCTAACCACTTGTTTCTCGCTCCCGTCGCCTAGGACCGCCGGGCTTGGACTTTTCCTCGCCGCCGTCGAGTCGCCGTCCGCAACGCCGCCGGTGAACTTCACCCTACGAGCCTCCCCGTCGACGAGATCTACCGCTCCGAGGTCCGCGCCGTCGCGCTGAAGCTCGAGCTCGCCTTTGTTTGTCCTCGCGGCGTCCTGTCTCACCGGAACGCCGCCGTGCAGCCATCGCCGAGCCGCCGTCTCGTCGCCGACCGTCTCCCCGCCCTCGCCATCGACGACATCTCCTCCCCCGAGACCTGCGTGAGCACGTGAGCACCAAGGACCCCTCCGTTCGTCCCCTCATTCCCTCCGGCCGCCGGAACGGCCGGCTTGCCGCCGCCACGCCGCCGCGCGTCGGCGTGCGCGCGCGCGTCCAGATCTGGTGCGGCTGCGCCAGGATCCGGTGTGCCGTGCACTTTGTGGCTACGCGTGTGTTGGCGGTGCTTAACGATCACTTTTACGCCAACACCAGCTTATAAAAAGTCATCAAACAAGAATAAATGAATATTTTTATGGACTAATGGCTTTCCACGAGTTTTGGTGAATTATTTGATTGCAGGTGAAATATAGGAGAAAACAAGCTTATTACCCACTCAAACACATATCCTATCACATAGCCAGACCGTGGATCATGTTGGGCACGTCATTAGAGGCTGACCCACAAGAATTCGTGGCAATCCGAGGAAAAAAGCCCGCCGGCCGGCCTACAGCCTGGACCGGCCGGCCTATGTTTCTCTCCAAACAGCCCGATCTTCCTCCAGTGGGCTGCACACGTCGTCCACACAACAAATCAAGGCCCAACCCAGGTGGAAAGAAACCGACATCCAGAAGTGGGCTTTTGGGCCTAAACTTGACGGTTACTCCATTTCTGCCGCCCCCATCAAGTAGCCGACCTCCAAGCCGACATCAGGAGCAAATCTGAGACGTCCACGCAAAAGACGGTGGCGAACCGCCAAAATCAATGGCCGGTCGGCCTCCCTATTTGGCCGGCCGGCCAGACTTGGCGGCCCCGCCACTCCATCTTCGGCTATATGAACTCCCATGTCCTGAGTATGCTATAAATACCCCCGGCTAGCTTCGGAGCAGCTCGCACCTTCACATTTGAGTTGAGATACATTTTCAGAAGCGAAGCTCTGTCGAGTTAGTTTAGAAGTAGGGAGTGAGTGAGAGGCAAGAGAAGAGAGGAAGTTCCGGAGATGTCGGGACTCTTCTTCTTCGAAGCTTCGGGTATGTGCTCCGCCTGGGAGTAGTCCCCCTAGTCTTCTAGGCCGGTAACATGTAAGGAGGTTATTTATTGAGCAATGAAGTAAGGTATTCTACTCTATCTATCTATGGGATTCAGGTGTGTAGTAAGTATTTATTTATTTACTACATAGGTTAGTTTATGCTTGTTCGCTACTTGCTCGCTAGCAGTGACGATAGGTGTAAACGTGGTGTTTATGCTTAGAGTTATCCCTGAATTGCCCTTAACCCCACGGAATGATGTGGTAACCGCGAGTACGTGTGACAGGCGTACCGGGCTTTGTAGTCCACCACGTTCGGGTTAATACCTGCAGAGGCTGAATAGCAGCGGATCCCCAAAGTAGTTGAACCTAGTTATCGAGTTACTACTTTGGCACGTCTGTGCCCCAAAATATATAGATGATAGAGAAAGGCCCTTATCGACTTGCTCAGTTTTATAATCCCTTGCATTAGATTACCTGGCCAGAGGACTATCACTCTTTACTGCTTTTATCTCCATCTTGTTGTGCCCCTTATACGGTAGTTTTGCTTAGATTCTGAGTAGTAGTACACTTCGCGTTCCCTGTGGAATACGATACCTTGGAATACTCCCTGGTGAAAGCTACACCGGTATCCGTACGCTTGCGGATTAATTTTTGTTAGGCCTTAGGACTGCCAACAAGCTTTCTGGCGCCGTTGCCGGGGAACGGTAGCTGTGCTAACTCGAGTCTAGGATCACCCGTATAAGGTTTTTCTGTTTTTATTTTCTTTTTGTATTTCTTTCTCTTTTATCATTACACTATGGACACATCTTCCATCTACGACACCATTGCTCCGAAAGGAGCATTAGTGGAGCCTCCTCCATCATCTGCAACAATCACAGCTCAGAGCTATGAGATTCGTCCTGAGTTGATATCACTGATTCGGGAATCTGTTTTCTATGGAGAAGATGATGAAAATCCCTACACTCATCTGCGGCACTTCGAAAGGCTCTGCTCCACAGTGTCTACTGAAGGTTTCCCACAGGATAACCTGAAATGGAAACTCTTTCCATTTTCAATCAGTAAGAAGGCAGAACTTTGGTACGCTCTGAATGTAAAAAAGGCAAAAGGAGATTGGATCACTCTCAGGAAACTCTTCTGTCTCAACTACTTCCCAGTCTCGAAGGTCATCGCTTTCCGTATGGAGCTTCTTACCTTCAAGCAGGGCAGTAATGAGTCACTAGGAGCAGCCTGGGAGCGTTTCCAATTGTACACTGTTGAAGGACCAGATTTGGGACTTGCACCATCAGTACTCCTCCATCATTTCGAATGGGGACTCACTCCAGACAGTCGTACCTTTCTGGATACTGCATCAGGAGGAAGTTTCCTGGAAAACACGCCAGCTGAAGGGTTCAACCTTCTCGGGAAGGTCCGCAAATATCTGGATGTACCTGAATCACTGTTGACGGTCGCTATGCCCTATTAATTTAATTCAAGTTAAACCGCAAGCGCACGGTGTACCATTGCAGCATTTCACCTCGAAGTATTCCGGGGTATCGAATTTCCTCAGGGAAGCAACTCGGATAAAGTATATCGTTACTTGATAAAGACTTAGCTACAAGAATACTACTAATCCAATGACGGGGGTAAAATCAATGATAGAATAAGATAGGAGTGATTCACACTATCAAAGAGGTGTCAAGTCGCCAAGTCGTAGGTAAGTAAATCTATTTGGTATAACGAGCGAGTACAACGATTCCTAAGTGTTGGTAAAAAAAGAGGTTCAAGTCCTAAGTTAGTTCTAAAGCTATGTCGATCTCACGAGGTGCTGTCACCACCACGATCTGATTCTACACTTGAGGCAAAGTCTTAGTCCTGTCGGGATTTACGGTACACCTACTGGGCTAACCGAACGTGGCCGACTTCAAGGGACGGACAAGGCTGTCACCACTTGCCGCCTACGGCCCCCGTGGGCTTCGCCGTATACCGCAGCTAGCGCTACCTAGGCACCACACCTATGCTAACAACTAGTACCTCGCCTAGCACGTGCTTAAGCAAAGCGAGATAGTCGAACGACTCTTCGTGTTAATTGACAAAGAGAAGTTCCCACCGAGGAACGCTCAGCACAAGACAAAAATTACCCGCTAAAGATACCTTAAGGACTTTGTTCTAAATCTAGCAAGGCATAAACTAGAACTTGCAAGATATAAACAAGGACCAACTTATATTGATTTTCACTAAGTACTTGATACAACGGAAATCGGAAAGAAAGATACAATGGACTCTTGCTTACCAATTCCGAAGACAACTTCCGGAATCGGGGCGAGTGCCCGACTCGACTCTAACTCCAAATAGACTACTACCTAGACTCTAAATGGCGAACAATACAAGAACTGGACTTCTCTCTGGTGGATCTTCTTGTCTCCTGCCTCCAGGCGCCTTGCACCCCTTTTATAGAGTGGAAGAGGCGGTTGAGGGGGGTCGGCCGACCTTGGGGGGTCGCCCGACCTGTCAGAGTAGGTCGGCCGACCAGGGACGTCGCCCGACCCTTGATCAGGGTCGGTTGTCTCCCCAACGGCTTAGATCCCCTCCTTGAGGCTGTTGGATATGTCGGTTTGGTCGAAATTTCCTCCGAAGCGTTGGTTTGAGGCGGTTGGGACTTGGATGGCTTGATAGGGAGCTGAGTTGGACGTCGCCTGACGTGGATTGGGTCGGGCGACGTGGTTGACACGTCGGCCGACGTGTAGGGGGTCGGGCGACCCTGCTGGAGGGTTGACCCCCACGTCACCCGGTGCTTCCCGCGTCCAATTGCTTCACTTCTTCGGTTCATATGGCCATGGTGACTTGGTGGAGTATGTTGGGTAAATTCCACGGCCATAGAACCTCATTTGGTACCGGGTGACCTATGGGTGATCACGTCACCCGGTTCTTCCATGGTCTTCTGCCTCGAACCTCTTCTTCATATGGTCGTGTTGTCATTGTGTAGCGCATTTCCATAGCCACTTGGCCATTTGGACTTGATTTGGATCGGGTGACGTACAGATGTGTACGTCGCCCGAGCTTCGACCGACCGAATTGGCTTCATAACTTGTGTCCAATCTTCATGATGTTGGGGTTTCACCATTTCTTTATTAAAAATCACGCCAAATTGCCTTGAACCCTGCAAAACAATGGCGGATACACAACTCGTGGAATTTGATTAGTAAATAAACAAACTATGCCTATGGCCTTGCATTCTTACCCTTTTATTCCCGGATTTAGTGCAGAAATATTGGCGTTTAAGCGACGCCAACAGTCACCGACCGAGAAGTGCTTCCGGGCTACCTAAGAAAGGAACGCATAATAAAACGAGTGCAACCCAAATCATCTCTGATCCACAAGAAGAAAAAGCATATGCTGTACAACCTCGACCAGAGATTCCTCAACCAGCAACAGACCAAAGGACATTGCCTGAACCATTCTATGTCTGTCCGACGAATCCTAGATTGTTCCAAGGTGGTCATTCTCTCGCTGAAGTCCAACCCCATCAGGAGGTTGAACCAATTCTTCCTCTAGTCCCATATGAGGAAGATATTGATTTAACCAAATTTGGGGACACAAGAGCATATCAGCTAGAGAGAGATTGTCACTTTGACAAGGATGACCCTGAAGAGCTAGATTGGGAGGATAAACAAGAACAGAATGACAGATTGCAACAATTATCCGCTGTTCTAGTGAGGATTGGCTTCAAGAAGCAGAATGCACAGGGGAAATTATCAAGCTAGATCCAGACCCTGATGTCATTCTTGTAAAACATCACTGCGCACCAAGAAGGAGGGCCATATATGATCTGAAGGCCAAAGTCAATATCATGTCAAGATATGTTGCCAACCTTCATGCGCCTACCTTAGACAACCTATCACCGTCAGGAAAAAGGTTGACCTTTGGAAAACAGTGTTACCCAGCAGAAGGAGTCTTGCGGGATGTGGAAATGGAAATAAATGGGCAAACCATGACCTTGAACTTCCACGTTTTTGACATACCCGACCTGGATTTCCTTCTAATTGGAACTCCAATCCGTGTACTCTCCAAAATAAAGGATCATCAGGAGAGATTGGATGTGCCAATTGGGAAACAAAGCTTCCCCGTTGACCTCAGACGCACACTCAATACCAAGGCTGAGGCACCGCCTGAGTATACGGAAGAATTCGCAGCCTTTGAGGAAGCAGCGGCTGTTGAATTCTTGGAAGCATCACAACTCAACATCGAAGAAGAATCTCAATTCTTCACTGAAGATGTGGATCATTCTCCTTATGTTGAGTTAAATAAACAAGAAGAGGCTACTCCAACACCCATCGAGTTAAAGCCACTACCACCAGGTCTCAAGTATAGCTTTCTCTTTGGAGATCAAAGTACCCCTGTCATCATCAGTGACAAGATCTCCACTACGGAAGAAAAGGAGCTAGTAACCTTGCTAGAGAAATATCGATCAGTAATAGGTTACTCACTGGCAGACCTCAAGGGGATTAGTCCAGAGTTTTGTACACACAGAATCCCAATGGAACCTGATCACAAGCCTGTTCGTGAGCACCAACGACGTCTGAACAATGCCATGAGAGAAGTAGTAAAGAAGGAGATCTTGAAGCTACTAAAGGCAGGGATTATATATCCAGTACAAGACAGTCAATGGGTCAGTCCAGTTCAGGTTGTGCCAAAGAAAGGAGGGATGACTGTTGTGCAGAATGAGAAGAATGAATTAATCCCTCAGCGCACAGTGACAGGGTGGCAAATGTGCATCGATTATAGGAAGTTGAATAAGGCAACAAGAAAAGATCATTATCCTCTTCCCTTCATCGATGAAATGCTTGAACGATTGGCAAAGCACTCATTCTTCTGCTTCCTCGACGGTTATTCAGGATACCATCAGATCCCTATCCATCCTGATGACCAAGACAAGACAACCTTCACATGCCCGTATGGCACTTTCGCATACCGACGGATGTCGTTTGGACTATGCAACGCACCTGCCTCCTTCCAAAGATGCATGATGGCTATCTTCTCAGACCTTGTTGAGAAAGTAATGGAGGTATTTATGGATGATTTCTCCGTCTATGGAGAAACATTCGATAGATGCTTACAAAACTTAGAGAAGGTACTACAGAAGTGCAAGGAAGCAGACCTGGTACTAAATTGGGAGAAATCCCATTTTATGGTAACAGAGGGAATTGTCCTAGGACACAAGGTCTCCGCTAGAGGGATAGAAGTTGACAGAGCAAAGATTGAAGTGATCGAGTCACTTCCACCCCCGAGGAATATAAAAGGGATCCGCAGCTTCTTGGGACATGCAGGGTTTTATAGGAGATTTATCAAAGACTTCTCCAAGAAGGCCCGACCTCTCACCAGTCTATTGGCTAAGGATGCTCCATTCATCTTCGATGACAAGTGCATGGAGGCATTTAATAAACTCAAGCGAGCATTAATCACGCCCCCATAATCCAGCCTCCAGATTGGAATCTCCCCTTTCAAATCATGTGCGATGCAAGCGATTATGCTGTAGGGGCAGTGTTAGGACAAACCAAGGATAAGAAGCATCGTGCCATAGCCTATGCTAGCAAGACCCTCACAGGGCCACAACTCAATTATGCAACCACAGAGAAGGAGTTGCTAGCAGTGGTCTATGCCATTGACAAATTCAGGTCATACTTGGTTGGAGCAAAGGTGATAGTATATTCTGATCATGCAGCTCTCAAATACCTTCTAACCAAGAAAGATGCAAAGCCACGTCTTATCCGATCGATCCTACTCCTTCAAGAATTTGACATAGAAATCAGAGACAGAAAAGGAGTAGAAAACAATGTGGCAGATCATCTCTCTCGCTTGCAATATGAGGATCCTGATGGATTACCCATCAACGATTACTTGAGAGATGATCTGTTGTAAGGATCGTGTGACCGAGAAGAGGGGGGGGGGGGGGGGGTGAATCGGTGCACTCTAGAATCTATTTCCAAACACTAACACCCAAGCAACACTTAGCGAGTAGTTCTAGTAACAAGGTAAAGCACACTAAGGAGTATCCTTAACCTATATAACTAGTGGATATAGATAACACAAGCACAACACACTAGCAACCTAGCACAAGATATATATAGTGGAAGACTTAAACTAGGCAAGGTAACTAGATAAACTAGAGACAAGACAACCAATGATACTAGGCACACTAAGCAGAGTCCTTAGAGCTATTAGATAGGCTACACCAAGTAAGCACACGAGCGAGGCAAACAAGCAAACCTAGTGAAGCTAGTAGGTACCAAGGTAAACACACAAGCTAGATGGAGCACAACTTAAATACTATAAGCAATCATATATAGTGCGATAAGTAAATGTGTGTAGTAAAGGAGAAGGGATAGAGAATGCTCATGATGTTTTCCCGTGGTCTAGGAAGGATGGCGCCTTTCCCTACTCCACGTTGGGTCACTCCCGTCAGAGTCTCGACCCCGTCCCTCCGCTCGATGGCGATCCCTCCTAGAGCACACTTCACCCTCCGAGTGAAGTCGCGGGCACGTCCCGCTGGGCTCTCTCCCGGGTAGTCTTCCGGAGGTAAGGCTCCGCACTTGATGCGTGCCAAAGGGCGCTCCACTAGTGATGCTTCTTTCGCACGGGAAGCTCCAAGACCGTGTACAAACTTGTGTCGGCTTCCACAATCTCCTTGGACAGCTCAACACCGACGCCTAACCGGTCTAGGCCTTGCCATAGACCAAGAGTAACAGCTTTAGATGACTCTCTCAAGCTCACACTAGCCTAGAGATCAAAGGATGCAACTTGTTACTCTCTCAAGCACTAGGATCACTCCAAATCCTTCTCAAGTGCTTCACACTTCTTCCCTTGGCTTCTTGGCAGCACCTCCCCTCTTTCCTGGGTCCAAGAGCACCTCAAAGAGGCAAACAACCGGTTATATATAGGCCACCAACCTCAAACTAGCCGTTGTCCAAAAGTGCCCAGTCTGCGTGATGACCGTACCATTGACCGTACCGTCCGGTCCTTAGATGACCGTACCGTCCGGTCTTCACCAGACTGGCGTCCAGGGAGTGCTGCTCCTCTTCTCAAAGTAGACCGTACCATACGGTCCCTAGGACCGTACCGTCCGGTCTCCACTTCTTCTTCTGCCAACAGAAACTTCTCCTTCTCTGTTGCTTCTGCCTGTAAGATCGTACCATACGGTCCCTGACCGTACCGTCCGGTCCCTAGGACCGTACTGTCCGGTCGATGCTAAGGTCTCCATTTCTCCACTTCCAGAAACTTCAGCTTTTCTGTCTGGATTCCCACTGTAGACCGTATGGTACGGTCTCTTTGACCGTACCGTCCGGTCTCCTCTGACTTCGCAGCTTCGATCTTCTTTTTGATCCTTGCTTCCAAACTTGATCTTCTTGGTTCCTTCAACCCTCTTCTGCCACCCTAGCCCCTGAGAGACTCACCATGCATCCAATGATCTCTATAACTAGTGTGCACTAAGAGAAACACCTCGAACCCTCTTGATAGTCCGGTTTTTCCTATGGACTCAAGCTAACATCTAACCAAGCAACACTCGCTTGGATCTAGCATGTCCTTAGCCTTGATCCATATCTTCTCCGCGACTCTATCAAGTCCGTTCTTGTGTTGATGAAGGCAACCAATCATCCTTGTCATTAAGTTCATGGTGTGTTGGCGTACATCACCAACGGACGGAGCTTTCTTTACATGTGACCTATAAGATCTCACAAAGAGTGTTAGTCACATTCATGATTCTCATCCAATCACCAAAACATTCATACCTTGGGGTTTCCATAGCTCCAATGGTCATGAAGCTTACATATGTTACTCAAGGTAACAAGTACAGACCCGTGGTATGCCAACATTGTCAACTACATAGTAGCAGGCTACATACCACTGGGGGAAGATAAGAAGAAGCTCATCAGAGACAGCAAATTTCATCTCTGGGATGACCCATATTTACACAGAGTTTGCACTGATGGCTTGCTACGAAGATGTGTGCCCGCCTGTGAAGCGATGCAAATTATTGACAGATGTCATTCTTCACCTTACGGGGGTCACTATGGAGCATACCGTACTAAGGTTTGGCAAAGTGGATTCTACTGACCAACCATGTATGAAGACACGAAAGAATATGTACGGAGATGTCCTCGCTGCCAGAGACACTGAGGAATCAACGCCCGAGACGCAATGCCCCTCACAAATAATCTCCAAATTGATATCTTTGATGTTTGGGGCATTGACTTCATGGGACCTTTTCCAAATTCAGAAGGTTATGAATACATCCTGGTGGCCGTGGACTACGTTTCGAAATGGGTAGAAGCAATACCATGCCGCAATGCAGATTCTATCCATTCAAGAAAAATGCTCACAGAAACCATCTTCCCAAGATTCGGCACCCCAAGGGTATTGATTAGTGATGGGGGCTCACATTTCATTGATAAGGACTTCAAGAAGATGCTACAGAAGCATGGGATTGAGCACAGAATAGCAACCCCCTATCACCCACAGACTAGCGGTCAAGCGGAGACTTCAAATAAGCAAATCAAAAATATTCTCCAAAAGACCGTCAATGAGATGGGAAAGTGCTGGAAAAAGAAACTTCGTGAAGCACTATGGGCCTACAGGACGGCATACAAGACTCCCATCGGTATGACTCCATACTGGGCAATCCGAAAATGGAATATGGATTTAGACCAAGCCCAAGTCAAGCGGCGAATCCAAATTGCCGAACTTGAAGAAATGAGGGAAAAAGCGTACCATAGCTCCAAGATATACAAAGAAAGAACAAAAAGATGGCATGACAAGCGCATACAGGAGAAGCATTTCGCGCCAGGAGATAAGGTACTGCTCTTTAATTCTCGCGTTAAACTATTTGGCCATGGTAAGCTTAGGAGTAAATGGGACGGCCCGTATACCGTAGTAGAAGCATCTAAACACGGGGCCGTCACTCTCCAAAGTGATGATGGTTATCACTTCAAGGTAAATGGCCAACGCTTGAAAACCTTTTTGGAACCCTCCATGCCTCCACTCGAGGAAGTAGATGTCCTCGAATTTGTGGAAGGCTAAAAAGACTTTCATCTACGGTCTAGCCCCGACCTTAACCGAGCCATGTTTTTATTAGATCTTTTTCTTTTACAACAATAAAACTTTGCTCATAAAAAAAATGACCTCGTTGATATAAATGTGAGAAATTAATTAAAATTTATGTTGGTTTATGTGGGCAACCACATAAACCAACCTTTGTACACTTACATTTTCCCGAAGTGCGCAGGATATACATCAGGTACATGATGGCGCGACAACACGATGAAATAGAGAAGCATCGGAGGAGGAACCCCACCGACCGGCCCACAACCAAGGCCGGCCGGCCTGACCCAACTTCCAATTGGGCCCAGGTTCGACCAACAACGTTATCTCAACCCCTCTGCTCTGTTTTAATCATCTAGTAATAAAAGTTAACCTTCTACCAAAGATGAACCAATTAAAACCTTCCTATCATCATTTTCTTATGGCGATTTTATTTCGTAGATTCTTCTTGCTCACAAAAACATTATTTAAGGACGCCCTTGTCTGTTTTGTTGTGAGATTCGTTATACGCTTGAGACTTGATTTCTCTCTCTCTTGATTTTTCTTGGGAAATAAAACTCTTCTTCCGACTTGTCGTCACAAAATTCTTTGAAAAAAAAAAGCCTATTAGAGCCAAAAATCCAAATAGGAATGAAACTCCTCAAAAGCCAATCTTTTGCTTTGAGTTTGGTTAAGATTTAATTCTCTTGAGAATATGGCACTCCTCAAAGTTCAGTCATTTTCCTTTGTGTGTTCTTGAATGCTTTCACTAGAAATTTGCTGGATTAAATCAAATCCAGCACATCCATTTACACCACCATCAATGAGAATTTTTGCTCTTATGATCAAATGCCCCCAAGGCACAAAAAAAAGAATCAAAAGATGAATATGAGCCATGAAAGTTGCCTCACACATCGCGGGAACTCCGTTACAAAAGAAAAAAGAGTAGAGTTCCCGGATGTCAGAATAAAAAAAAGCACTATGGCTTTGTTAAAAAAAAAATGCGGGGGGCAATACATAAAGCAAAAATTCTTCCACAGTGTGAGTCCATTCTCTCTCTTCCCATTGCATTCATTCCATCTTGACTAAACATGAGGATGTGCTATGCTCCATTAGAATTCTTTTTCTTAACCTTACAATATTTTGCAAAGATTTGTGCTCTCCCTACCAAGCTCCAATTTCAAGCTTATTAGAAATAGGGAAATATATTTGAGAGAAGAAAAGCTTTTTCACCACCATGAGCGACTCATGTTTTGAATTTTGTGATATTCAGAAGGGGAATGTTTTGAATCCTGGGGAATTTTGAGTTTGGAAGAATCTTTGCCTCTTGCTATTCAGTCTCTCAACTTCTCAAGACAAAGAGTTTTTAGCCACTACCACATAGTGAGCCTGAAGAAGCTTTCGAAATAACTTTGCCATAATTCTTTGATGATCTTTTCCTTGGTTCAACCTTTTGCTCGGGACGAGCAAAGATCTAAGTCTGGGGGGGGGGGGGGGGGGGATGTTGGCGTGCTTAACGATCACTTTTACCGCCAACACCAGCTTATAAAAAAGTCATCAAACAAGAATAAAATGAATATTTTTATAGACTAATGGCTTTACACGAGTTTTGGTGAATTAATTGATTGCAGGTGAAATATAGGAGAAAACAAGCTTATTACCCACTCAAACACATATCCTATCACATAGCCAGGACCGTGGATCATGTTGGGCACGTCATTAGAGGCTGACCCACAAGAATTCATGGCAATCGGAGGAAAAAGCCCGCCGGCCGGCCTACAGCCTGGACCGGCCGGCCTATGTTTCTCTCCAAACAGCCCGATCTTCCTCAGTGGGCTGCACACGTCGTCCACACAACAAATGAAGGCCCAACCCAGGTGGAAAGAAACCGACTTCCAGAAGTGGGCTTTTGGGCCTAAACTTGACGGTTGCTCCATTTCTGCCGCCCCCATCAAGTAGCCGACATCCAAGCCGACATCAGGAGCAAATCTGAGACGTCCACGCAAAAGACGGTGGTGAACCGCCAAAATCAATGGCTGGCCGGCCTCCCTATTTGGCCGGCCGGCCAGACTTGGCGGCCCCGCCACTCCATCTTCGGCTATGTGAACTCCCATGTCCTGAGTATGTATAAATACCCCGGCTAGCATCGGAGCAGCTCGCATCTTCACATTTGAGTTGAGATACATTTCAGAAGCGAAGCTCTGTCGATAGGGATTCAGGTGTGTAGTAAGTATTTATTTATTTACTACATAGGTAAGTTTATGCTTGTTCGCTACTTGCTCGCTAGCAGTGACGATAGGTGTAAACGTGGTGTTTATGCTTAGAGTTATCCCTGAGTTGCCCTTAACCCCACGGAATGATGTGGTAACCGCGAGTACGTGTGACAGGCGTACCGGGCTTGTAGTCCACCACGTTCGGGCTAAACCTGCAGAGGCTGAATAGCAGCGGATCCCCAAAGTAGTTGAACCTAGTTATCGGGTTACTGCTTTGGCATGTCTGTGCCCCGAAATAGATATAGAGAAAGACCCTTATCGACTTGCTCCGTCTCATAATCCCTTGCATTAGATTACCTGGCAGAGGACTATCACTCTTTACTGCATTTATCTCCATCTTGTTGTGCCCCTTATATGGTAGTTTTGCTTAGATTCCGAGTAGTAGTACACTTCGCGTTCCCTGTGGAATACGATACCTTGAAATACTCCCTGGTGAAAGCTACACCGGTATCCGTACGCTTGCGGATTAATTTTGTTAGGCCTTAGGACTGCCAACAGCGTGCTGCCGCGATGCGATTGGTTCGGCTGTTTTTCCTTTTCGCGAATATCTTTAATTCTCTAGAGAATCACAGAAATCTTGCAAAAAAATTCATAAGAAATCAAATACACATCAGAAAAATGCAAATCCAATTTTTTTGGACTCCTGGTGCTCAGATCTATCCAACAAAATTGTCAAATCGAATAAAGGTATTTATCTTTTTTCTATATAAATGCATAAATGGAAAATATTGCTTAATTCATAATGAATATTGTGATGCTCCTTAAATCATAAACTCTCGCAGGTTGTAAATCACATGATTACACACTTACAGAGCATTTTTTCCACTTTCATTCCTTGCTTAATTATTTTCTTATGAATTAAACCGTGTTCTGTCCTATTTAAAGCATTATAAATAATTCGTATTACAATAAATCACCAAACTTCACCATAATTCATTTTCAGTGGTACTCTTCACCAGAAAAATACCACTGGACACAAATTAATTTTGAAACTAATTAATTTAATTAATGCTCTCAAGTTAAATAAAGTAATTAACTTAATCAAGAGTTAATGAGGGAAATACTTCAGACGAAGATAATTAATTAAGTTTTGCACTTACAGTGTAAATGACTGTCCTATAACATAAGTAAATCGTATTGCATCATATCATTGCATCTGACATGCATTATTTCCTTGTCGTGACGTGTAGTGGCAGAGGAGACTCCGGAGCCCCTGGACTTTCAGCTGCCGGAGAAGGCGCAGGAGGAGCAGCAGACTGACACCCCTCTGACTTTGCTAGTGCCGTCCCTGAGCCAAGCAAGCCCCGGTGCATTTCGACCTATGTTTCGTTTTTCCTTTATAACTATGATTGAGGTCTAGGTATGCTTGTGCATTAGGTTTATAGGAGTTGATTTGAACCGTAGACTTGCACTAGGTTTACCTTTCCTTCTTATGATTGCTAATCCCAGATTAGAGATAGCTGGGTCTTTTGTCAGTCGTTAGAGCTGCTAGGCGTAGTTGATAGCTATCGGTAGAAGTCGAGTGGTAGGTCCCATTCGTGAGATGGGATCATGACACCCCTGGATTGTGCTAGAAGGTTTCATTGATATATTGTAGACCAGACAGGGATTGTTGTAGGATGGATGGAGAAGGCTGGGCCTTCACGGTGGTAGCCCCGTCTGTGTCGGTTAAGGACCGTTCGTTGTTGGCCTTGTTGAGCAAGTTTGTACGTACTGATGCACATGCTGGTGTTTATGGGCCCAGTAAGACGACGTAGCTTGTATCGCCCTAGATGTCTGGTGGTAGCCTACTCTTTCTATCATGGTATAGTTGGGAGAGAAAGGATCACTTCCTTAACGGGGCATTCGTCTGGGACGGGGACCGTGTCGGGAAGAACCTTTCTTGGGAGGAGTTGGATCCGGCCAGCTCTTGTGGTGTACAGGTGAAAGATTGTCATACGTGGTCTGTCCGCAGGCACATCTGTCGTGTGGTCAGGTTTCTCCTGCAGGATGTACATCGATGCCGCCGCTCTCGGAAATGAGCACCCACTTGTTCACTGCGCCACATCGTAGTGTGATTATGGATGATGATGATGATATGATGATGATGATATATGTATATCTTACTGCTTTATTTACTTACAGTATTACTTGCTTGTTTTACTTGCCTGTGCTAGTTGTTAGCTGCAAAACATGATACTTGGTTAAATACTAAACCTGAGCTAAAACTTGAAAGTAAGGACCAAGTAATTAGTGCTGTTTTTGCAACTTGAGTCAGCCTACCCCTTGTGGCCTTTGCATACTTGGAGTCGGCTGTAGTTGGCTATGTTGACGGGTAAGTCTTGCTGAGTATTAGTTGCTCAGGGTTTGGCTCTCCATGTTTTTGTACAGGTGTGTCTTTGCTTCTGCTGGCGCGTTGGTTGGAGTTTGTTGCTGTGAGGGTCTTCAGGTCCACATCGTAGGGCTTCGATGTGCGGCCAGGTATCGCCGAGTGTGTAGTTGTTGTATCTTTGTAGACTTCCGCTGTGTTACTCACGTGTTTTAAATCATTTGGACTTAATGTAATAACTTAAAGATGTAAATTTGTGTTTTTATGTGATGTACTATCTGTGTCCGTTCATCAGCACTTCCGACTCGATCCTGTGAAAAGAGGTAACGCTACAGCTGGTATCAGAGCCGTTTTGGGGATAGTACAGCACATAAAATTTTCGAAAAGCTAACCACGTTGCGGGTGAGGAACGATTAAAGCCCTATATAAGGATGTTAGAATATCAAGTGGTAATAGGGGTTGTTTGTTTACTTTTTTGTAACGATGCACCGATGCCTAGGTAAGAAGGTAAGGACCTGCATAGCTCATGTGGTATTCTGGCCCGAGTCATCTAACTCGTGGGAGTTGTTGTTGTGGCCCGAGTCATCGTACTCGTGGGATGTGATGGTATGAGCCATGCATTTCTGATTTATGATGGACGTCACCTATGTAGGTTGCTCGAGGTGACGATGTGTGGTTTTCTTACAGGTACACTAACTCGCGCGTAGATCGTGTAGAATACGTTTGTTGAGTGCGACTTAGTTGCCACCGCTGTCTACTGCCTGCTATATTGGGCATGTTTTTATTTTGTGAGGACGTGTAGGTCGAGCATGCATGGCACATAAAAGACTCCATCAAATTTCAGCTCACTAAAAGATCTTCTAACTAAGCAAATTCAAGATGACGTAACTTTTAAACTGTTGAGCCAAAATTTATGAACAAACCCATTTTGAAAAGCTTACAACCAGAACTACAAAATACCTTCAGACTTACCACGAAATTCTGTTCCAAAACCTCCCAAAAACGTCGACGAAAATCTAAATTTGTTGTTGTCTCGTCGGGAATTCCAGAATCTGTCTGCCAACTTCAAAAATCGATATCTCCTGTTCTGCTGATCCGTTTGAGGCGTTTGAGTAATTGTTGGAAAGATCTCGAAGTTTTCTACAAGTTTTGCTTTCTGACATTTCTCATTTGACGCGCTCAGGAGTGTCAGATTTCAATTTTGTGACTGCTGCTTGCAGTCGAGACAGATGTCAGCCTGTTGCTTTGAAGGAGCGTGGCTCTCGTGTTTTGCTCGAACGCCTGCTTGTAGCTTCTTGCTACGATCTTCCAGAAGCCCCTTACCATGTTACTCTTAAATTTAGCATGGTTCCTTTGTCAAGGATGGATTGTGACGTTTACTGTTTGTTCTTTTCCCCTGCAGATGGCTGAAGGCATGGATTACGAGGGTAATGACTGGATGCTCTCGACTTGCCTCAACCGACCAGGCTTTCCTACCATGTTCTGGCGAGTCCTTCAGCACTTTGGATACTTGGAGCCTCCTACGTATGTGGGAAAGCAGATCGTGAATGGAGAAGAGACTTCGTGCATCATCCATGTAGCCATTCCATCAACTCCGGCATACCCAGCCTGGGAACCATGGACAGTGTGCGTTAATGGGGCTGAGATACATGATACTTGGGATATCGCTGCCCTCATAGCTCTCACGCAGTTCTGCGATGACCACCAGAGCGAGATGGAAGGGACCCCATTTGCTCTCCTGCCAGTTAGTGACCGAGCTAACCCTTATTGGAGACGCCGCATGGGTGCGCTATTGGATGTGAGACACCCACAATACAACTCCTACCTGGCTGTGCCCGTTTACTACTCAGCGACATTGCATGCCCTACACCGTAAGCGAGAAGCAAAGTTGAGCAGGTGTCTAGAGGCGATGAGACTTAGCAATGAGCGAGACGAAGCTAAGGATGCTTTACTCAACATGAGAGACGCCCAAATTGTTGAGCTAGCGCTACAGGTGCAGAACCAAGACAACCAGATCGAGGCACTTATCGAAGAACGAGATGCAGCCCAGCAGTTGGTCGAACAATTAATGGCAGCCCAAGTTCAACCTGTCCCACCTGCAGAGCAAGTACCAGCAGACATCCTCAACCTACAGCATGGAGAGCAACCGGACTATGAGGAGGATGCCTGAAGCGTGTAGTTGCTTCGACCAGATCCACCGTGTAGCGTGTTGTTTAGGTGTAATGTATCGTGGTTGTGGCATAGTTGGAGCTCGTGTCGTAGTACGATAGTAAGTGTCATCATCTCTTGTATTCGGGTTATAATCCTAATGTTGTACTGTTGGAACTACGTGTTGAAGTCCTGTATGACCTTGACTTACTTCGATGGATGGAGCCGTTATTTCTATTAAGCCATGATCCCTTTTATTTTCATCGTGATTTCTTTTGCACCCTTATGTACCATGTTTGGTTGGAACCCAGCAATCTCCTTAACTTGCCTGTGTTGTTGAGTCTTGCATATGAGTATCCATAGACATCCTGCTACTTGCCCACCTAATGTGGAGAGGCTTATGCCAAACCTTGATTATCTTCTCCTTATCCTAGCTTTTGGATCCTCGTTCTTGCTCAATTATTAAAATTTGGCAACATAAAGCATGTGCAAGGCACCATCTCATATGCATTGCCATATATCACTTGCACTAAAATTGCACCTTGCAATGCATCATCACATATGCACCATGAGCAATGCACCGTGAGCAATGCATCATCACATATGCACCATTATGCACCATAATATGTGCACCATATCATAAACATTTGCATGGGCATCCTGCCATATGCATCATATGCACCATTATGCACCATACAATGTGCATCATAACATACTGCACTTGCACTCTTGCATGGGCACCATCACATGTGCATTGCATCATTGAAAGCATGAAATGCACTATAAATATGCATCTTACTCATTCCAGCATATAATAAATGGATGCATGAATACTCACTGTTAGAGAGCAAGAATGTGGAAGTTGTATACTTTGGCTACCTTCATAACCTACCTGCAATCTTATGCTCCCAAATCCTTGGAATCCTACTCCCTGAGTACGACTTTGGCGCCTTCCTTGAATATCATCAGTAATCCTAAGCTATAGATGTTGGAGGGTCTTTGTGCTCTTGTCAGTCTGGATAGTCCTTTAGGTGTCGTTTGACTCGAATCACCAGTTTGTGGCAGAGTTTTGTTTCGCATCTCTTCGTGGACCGCATCGAGACCTTTCGTGCATCAAGTTGTTCGCTAGAGTCTGATACGATACCAATGGTTCGTGGTACCCGATGTTTTCCCTGGACAAGTTGGCAAGCACGCCCACCAGACTGCACGGTGGAGTTTTAAATCGAGCTTCAAGAAGCATGATGCCGATTTCAGAAATACCTTACGAGATGTCACCCGATGAGCTAGCAGAGCAGAAGGTTCAATTGTATCACAAAGTCAGTCACCACTCAGATGGCCGACACTCTTTTTGAAGAGGACTTGCTTCTGAGAAGAATTTCTATCAAACTCCACCGTACTGGCACTTTTGATAAGTTTGTCGTTGCAGCAATCATCTTGGAGAGTTCTATCAAAACCCACCAGCAGAACCAAAGTCTTCAATACATCTTCGCTCAGTCAGAACTGCTTATGCATCAGAGACGATGGTCGGCGTTGGAAAAAGGACGATGACAGATAGCATTGATCTAGTTGCCAGGCACTAGTGCGTGTATCCTCAAGGTACCGCTTGAGCCAGATCTCTCATATCGCGAGCCGCGCATGAAAAGCCATGACCAAACGGACCGAGTCACCAGTAATCGAAGCATCAGACTCTATGGTGCACTGAACCAGCTGTTGGCGGTCGTTAAACCATGATTTGACCGCCACCCTACCGGTAATAAATGCATAACACCAAGATTTTGTGCATAGTAGATAGGAATAATGATACTCCACAGGTTTTGGTGGATATTTGGATGCAGGAGTGAATAATGGAGAAAAGTGGGCCCAGCCAGGGAAATTCCCTGGCCGGCCGGCCCCACCCTAGGCCGGCCGGCCCCACCTGGTGGCCGCAGGCCCCGGGCTTCCTCCAGTGGGCTGGAAACTAATCCACAACGCATAATACAAGGCCAGCCCAGCAGATTTGCACCGCCATTCTAGAAGGTGGGCTATTTGGGCCTTAACTTGGCCCTCACTGCAATTCTGCCGACCCCAGCAAGGAACCGACCTTCAGACCGCCTTCAGGGAGTGATCTGGAGCGTCCAGGAGCAAGTCGGTGGCAAACCGCCACAGGGGACGGCCGGCCGGCCACCCCCCTAGGCCGGCCGGCTGACTTTGTCGCCACCGCCTCTCCAGCTTCGGCCAGGGTGCTCCCACCGCCTTCACAAGCTATAAATTGGACCCCTCGGCCTCCGAAGCAACTCGCACCATCACACTTCATCCAAGTGTTCATTAGTTTAGTAGTAGCTTTGGGAGTTAGAGTAGAGTAGAGTAGAGTGAGAGCTCTCTCTGGCTTCCGGAGTATTCTCGGAGTTCGGTATAGTTCTTTGTATCCTTACTCTTTTGAGATATTATTTTATTCAATAATTAGTTTTATCTTTATTTATTTCTTTTAGTAATTCTTTTCTATTTAGTTTATTTATTCTGTTAAGTAAGTGCTCGTAGAAGTCTTGTTGTGGGATTCGTGATTGTTGGAGTACGCAAGTACGAGAGAGTGCCTTCGTCGAGATGACGTCGTGTGAAATCTGTGCTTGTTTATTCTTAGATAGGACTGCTCCGTTGATCAAGAGTAGTTCCTCTAGGCGGGTTGTAAGCGTGGCGCTTAGATCTTGGCCTATGCACGTGTGGCACCCAACCCCACGGAGGATGGTAGCCGCGAGTGTATGTGACAGCTGCACCGGTCTCTGTAATCCACCACGTCCGGGTTGGACTCAGCAGGGTCTTAATTATAGCATACGGTTCCCTAGGTTTGAACTAGCATCATCGGTTGACGTAGCACGTGTGTGCCCCGAAACGACATGACTTGTATGTGTGTGATCTTAACTAGAGTAGATAACCTTTGTAGATTAGACTACTAGAAAGAGTAAATACTAGGTAAACATACAGGTAGCCTTAACTCTATCTCGTTGCTCTCCCAAATGTGTACTACAGTTTTCTTTTATTACATTGGATTTGAGGATGTGTGTGCCACCCATATATATCATGCCTATCTTACCCCCGTCTCAAGTATAGTTGATACATTATGTCTTTCTTCAAATTATCCAGTGCATTGCTACTATCACTACAACAAATCTGTTAATCCATGACGATTTGGGATGACGTTTAAATAGAGCGTCACAAAGATTACATTTTATGATGATTTGTAGTTATCCGTCACAGATTAACGGGGGGTTTGTGACCATATGTAATTATCCGTCATAGATCAATGGAGGGTCCGTGACGCTCCCAAAGCTGAATCGTCATGTCAGGTTGGCTGCAGGGGCATTATTTGTTTCTAAAAAAAAAATTATTCACAACTGGGGGATCGAACCGATGACCTCTCCCAACAAAACCTTAGTTACTTTCCACTGCGATGGATGATTAAACATGATAATGATTGGTCTTAATTTTATTAGTACTTTATTTCTTATGCTAGTGTGTTTTGCCCAAATGGGCCGGCCGGCCAGCAGAGGCCCAAACCTGTCATGTCTATATATAAACATCGAGCAACCCTAAACTCTCCGCTCCTCCCTCATTATCCACAACCACTGCCGCCCCTCTCCTCTGTACTCATCTTCTCTCTTGTCTTTTCTTCTTCAGGTGTGGACGGCAGCCTAATCCTTCGAGTGGAGCTCAGATCTACAGGGAGCAGAGGCTCCAAGGCTCGGCAGACGAGAGCTGCTTCGAGGAACGGCTGCTGGCGACTCCTAGGTGCTGCGGCGGGTGGCGTCCAGGCAAGGCGGCGGAGGGCTCCCCGATGCGGCGGCGGGCTCCTTCCAGGTGCGGCGGCGCGCGGCTGGTCCGGCGCGACGGCGGGGTCCTTCCAGACACGGCGGCGCGCGGCTGGCCCGGCGCGGCGGCGGGGTCCTTGGCGGCGCAGCGGCGGGGTCCTTCTGAGTGCGGCGGCGAGCAGCTCCAAGGTTCGTGCTGGTGGCGGCTGCGGCGAGGGCCTTCCGGGCGCGGCGTCGAGCAAGGTTCGTGTCATGTGGCGGCTCCAAGGCGTGGTGGCCGAGCGGTGGTGGGGCGGCTCCAAGGTGCCGTCGATGTAGTTGAAAGAGATTTTCAGTGCCTTGTGTTGTAGTACGTGCTGCTGTTGTCTAATTTCTGTGATATCAATGTTGTGAATAATACAATTGTACATGAGATCTGTGTGCTGGTAATTGCATGGTTGATGACACGAAGACAACATGACTTGATTGTTATGATTCAACAAAATTTGTCGTCGCAAGGATCCAGTTCCGGCCGGGCCTCGGTTGCTCTGTGACGCACAAAGAAGGTCACGGATTTCTCACCATCCATGACGGAATTTAGGAAATGTCAGCGTTCAATCTATGACGTGAGATACATGACCACAACCTATTTTGTCACGGATGCCGGTTTGTGACGGTTTTCATGCAATCTATGACAAAATACAAATGTCATGTATCTTCAGGTTTGTTGTAGTGTATTCAGCTCCCTTTTGCTCTACTTCCCTGCGGAAATATAAATACGATAACCCTGGAATACTCCAAGGTGAAATGCTACAATGGTGATCCGTGCGCTTGCGGAATTAATGAATTTAATTTTATCGCATAAGAACCGCAACAAGCATTTCTGGCGCCGTTGCTGGGAAAGTAGCAGCTAGGAACTGAATAAATGCATTGAAGTTTGTGATATCACTACTTTTGCGGGCTTACCCTTGTCCTGTCGTTCTTTGTTGTGAAAATTTGAAACAGGACTGTGCATGACTGGTTTCGACCTACCAGAAAACTTTCACCCAGATCCGGAACAGTTCTTGAGAAGGGTGAGGGCCAGGCTTGCCCCTCCTCCCACCCACGCTCGATCGAAAGTTCTGGCTCTTGAAGGATCCCTTCCGACGACTGTCGAGCACCCTCCATCTTCATCAACGAACAACAACATGGGTGATCCAGTCGAGAAGACGATCAACGATTTCTCCGCGCCAACTACGGAGAACATCCGCGTGTGTCCCAACCCGCGCATCACCAACAAGGACTACGAGCTCAAGCCAGCCTTAATCAACATGATCTTGGCTAGTCCTTTCTGTGGGAAGCCGTCGGAGGATGCAAATGCTCACCTCCAAAGGTTCCTGATGACGTGCAACACCTTCGTCATAAAGGATGCACCTCAGGACGCCATCCGACTACAGCTTTTCCCATTCTCTCTGTTGGGGAAGGCTCTCCAGTGGTTCTACGCGAACCAAGAGTCCCTCGACACGTGGACGGCATGCTCCAATGCCTTCCTCGCCAAGTTCTTCCCGCCAGGCAAGACGACTGCCCTGCGGAACAAGATATCGGGCTTCCAACAGCTCGCAGATGAGTCGACCGCGGAAGCCTGGGACAGGATGCAGGAGTATGTTCTCTCGTGCCCACACCATGGCATGGAGGAATGGCTCCTCATACAGAGTTTCTATCACGGTTTGAGGCCGTCCGCTCGAGAGCACCTCGACGCCGCAGCAGGCGGCTCTTTCTTCTCTCTTAGCGTGAAGAACGCTAAGAAGTTGATTGAGAAGGTGGCGGCCAACCAGACTCATGGTGAACGCCAAGCGGCGAGCACCAAGACCCGTGGAGTGCACCAGTGGAGACGATGGACATGCTCACCATCAAGCTCGATCAGCTACTCCGCAAGGTGGAATCTCCGCAGTACCTGCAAGCTGCGGACTCCCGCATAACTTGTGAAGAGTGCGGCAACACAGGGCATATGGGCAGCAATTGCCCGAATACGAGAGAGGAATGCAATTTCCTCAACAATGGCAATGGGTACCGCTCCCAGAACAACTACGGCTGGAATTCCAGGCCCGACCTCTCCTTCAACAAAAATCAGGGAGGTAACAATGGTAATCTTTCCCGCTTTGAGCCCTCTATCAAGGATCTAGTTCTCGGCCAGGTCAAGATTAATGATAGCATTAGTAAGAAGTTTCTTACTACCGACAAGGCTTTAGAGAGCATAGATGCCAAGCTAGAGTCGTTCAGCACTGCCCTGCAGAATCAGCTAAGCCATAACAAAATGCTAGAAACGCAAATTGCGCAAATAGCTTCAGCTGTGCAGGGTCCTCGTACAAAGGAGAGTGTTAGTGCTATCACCACCAGGGGCGGAAGAGGTACTGTGGACCCACCTTACCCCAAGGGTGCAGAGAGAAAGACACCAAACGCAGCCCCCAAGGAGAAGGCCGGTAAAAAGGTTCCAGAAAAGAAGGTCCCTGAAAAGGAAGATGCCGAGAAGGAGAGCTCCGAGGAGGAACCAACGACAGATCCTCCCGTTGAGCAAGCTCCACCTAAGGCAGCACCTCACGAGTATTTTGACACTACAGGCTTGCCTTACCCCGACCGCAGGAAGAAGCTCACTGTGGATGAGCGCTTTGATAAATTTGTTGAGGCCATCCGGCATATATATGTGCATATTCCGCTGCTTGATGCCATGCAGGTACCTACTTATACATCCTCAACAACAAGCGCCCCATTCCAGCAATGGAGGTAGTGAAGCTTACAGAAGAGTGCAGCGCAGCCATTCTGAACATTCTTCCGGAGAAGAAGAAGGATCCAGGATGCCCTACTATCCCGTGTTCGATTGGCAGCCAGCACTTCTCTCAGGCGCTTTGTGACTTGGGTGCAAGCGTGAGCGTTATGCCAAAGACGGTATACGACAGGTTAAACTGTCCATTATCGCCTACGGCTATGTGCTTGCAGCTCGCAGATCAGTCCGTTCGTCATCCTGCGGGTATTGCCGAAGACGTCCCCGTACAGATCAGAAACTTCTTCGTCCCCGTCGACTTTGTTGTGCTTGATATGGAAGTGGATGTCAAGACCCCTCTCATCCTCGGGAGACCGTTCTTGAGCACCACCAACGCCAACATCGACGTGGGGGCAGGAGAAATCCACTTGGACTTCAACGGCAGGGAAGAAACGTTCAGCTTCAAGCCTAAGGTTGAACAATGCAAGCAAGTGAGGGTCATATATGGAAAGGACCCAAGGAGAGTGGAGAAGATTGAGATTACTCCACCCATGCCACAGCCAGACAAGCTTATTGCATACATGAGAGACTATCTGGAAAGAGAGAATGCAAGAAGGCTAGCAAAATATTGGAGGACTCCAAGGAGGATGCCTCAGCCGCCAAACACACCTCAAGCCCCTCTTACTCCTCCCCCGCAAGAAGGAGTAGGCGAGTCACAATCGCCTAAGAAGAGGAGAGCAAGGCGCTCAAGAAGAAGAAGGCAGCTACGGTATCGACCGATGAGAGTACAACAAAGGCGCCTATTAAAGAAAAGGTCGCCGCCACCAACACAAAGAAGACAACCAAGGTGTGGCGGAAGAAAGAAGGAACCTCTACCTCGCCAGATTCTCCAGCGAGCGAGGTCCAAACAAGTTGAAGACATGGAGAACGTCTAGCTCAAAGACGTAAAAATGAGAGCCCTCCGATTGGGGAGGCCATCCCAATCGTTATCCTAGCTAGGCCTAGCACTTGTTTTTCTTTCATAAACCATAAAAACAAAACAAAAAGTAGAAAATTTAAAAAAAAACAAAAATAATAGGATTCCCGGCGATGCTCATTAGGGGCTAGCCACTTGTATCATCCTCACTCTTTTTTGCAGGTCAAGAAGGAGGAGGAAGAGCCTGAATCAAGCTTAAGTCTTACAAAGACTCAAGCTTGGGGAGGGCCCCCAGGTAAGAAGGAGTTCAACACTAGCTCGAGTCTTGCAAAGACTCAAGCTTGGGGAGGACCCCCAGGTAAGTATTTCTAACTTTCTTAATAAATTAATAAACTCCCTGTTTCGAATAAATGCTAGAATCTTGGTGTTATGCTACGCTTAAGGGAAATGATGATCGAGTTACAAATTAGCTTCCCATGTGTCGCATAGATGCAACCTCTACTCCTGACATATGTGTTATTTTTGCTTGAGCATGATCACATCATGAGTCTTGCTTATTTCCGTGGGTTGCATTTGTTACACCAAGTCTGAGCATTGTGGATTGTGATATGGCATGATTAGGACTTGTTGCAATTTCTTAGTATGGTTTCATCCAGAGATGTTTTTATCAAATTGCTGCAAGTACCTAAAACCCTTCTGTTTTGGCACACTTCTCTTAGTGTGAGGATTTATTTACCTACCAGAGCCATATCATAATATTCGAAACAGCCCCATTCATAGCCATTTGCTTATGTGTTGAGTTTTGTTAAGGTTTGATGTACTTGTTAAGGTTTGATGTACTCTTGAAACTAAGCACTCCTAATTTTGGTCATAATTCATTCGCGTGTGTTTTCGAAAATTTCTTTCCACCAAATAAAAAGGGGAATGTTTGGATAAATCAACCAAACATTTTTCAGAGTTTGCAAAACTTTTGGTCCATCCAAAAGCTCAAGAATATTTCAAAATGTTTCCTTTGAACCATGCAAAAATTATGGCCCTTTGCACCATGGAGTAGTCAAAAAAAAAACTCCATGGTTGCATGACAAAAGTCAATGGCTATATGGTTCTTATCATAAACATCTTGAGCAAAATAAAGGACCAATGTTTTCAAAACCCCCTTTCACAAGTGTGAGTCCATTTTCTCCCCCTCCATCACATCATCTCTTATGACCAAAATAAATGGAGTTGCTATGTTGATTGAGACTCATTCTTTAGCTTTACAATATATGCATGGCACTTGTGCGTTCCATACCAAGCTCCACATACAAAGCCTCATTTGGTAGAAGGTAGGATGAGTGAAGCTTGTAGGAATAAGACTCACATCGGAGTGGTAAGAGAAGTGCCATCCAAAACGAAGGAGAATTTTTGCACCTTACCTTGCAGCACATAAAAACTCTGGATGCATACCTGCTAGAATTGTTCACTTGTCCAAAGTGTCGTTCTAATCTTCAATGCTGCATGACAAGGTGTAACTTATAAGCCCCACGATTTTTGCAACACTCATGAATATTTCGTGCTCTCGTAAACTTACCATTGTTTAGGGAGTATGTTGTTGCATCTTTATTACCCATAGGGCGCTTCTTTGTAACTCCTGATCCGCCGGTACCCTGAGTTGAGTTTGCTCGGGACGAGCAAAGTTTAAGCTTGGGGAGGTTGTTGGCGGTCGTTAAACCATGATTTGACCGCCACCCTACCGGTAAATAAATGCATAACACCAAGATTTTGTGCATAGTAGATAGGAATAATGCTACTCCACAGGTTTTGGTGGATATTTGGATGCAGGAGTGAATAATGGAGAAAAGTGGGCCCAGCCAGGGAAATTCCCTGGCCGGCCGGCCCCACCCTAGGCCGGCCGGCCCCACCTGGTGGCCGCAGGCCCCGGGCTTCCTCCAGTGGGCTGGAAACTAATCCACAACGCATAATACAAGGCCAGCCCAGCAGATTTGCACTGCCATTCTAGAAGGTGGGCTATTTGGGCCTTAACTTGGCCCTCACTGCAATTCTGCCGACCCCAGCAAGGAACCAACCTTCAGACCGCCTTCAGGGAGTGATCTGGAGCGTCCAGGAGCAAGTCGGTGGCAAACCGCCACAAGGGACGGCCGGCCGGCCACCCCCCTAGGCCGGCCGGCCGACTTTGTCGCCACCGCCTCTCCAGCTTCGGCCAGGGTGCTCCCACCGCCTTCACAAGCTATAAATTGGACCCCTCGGCCTCCGAAGCAACTCGCACCATCACACTTCATCCAAGTGTTCATTAGTTTAGTAGTAGCTTTGGGAGTTAGAGTAGAGTAGAGTAGAGTGAGAGCTCTCTCGGGCTTCCGGAGTATTCTCGGAGTTCGGTATAGTTCTTTGTATCCTTACTCTTTGAGATATTATTTTATTCAATAATTAGTTTTATCTTTATTTATTTCTTTTAGTAATTCTTTTCTATTTAGTTTATTTATTCTGTTAAGTAAGTGCTCGTAGAAGTCTTGTTGTGGGATTCGTGATTGTTGGAGTACGCAAGTACGAGAGAGTGCCTTCGTCGAGATAACGTCGTGTGAAATCTGTGCTTGTTTATTCTTAGATGGGACTGCTCCGTTGATCAAGAGTAGTTCCTCTAGGCGGGTTGTAAGCGTGGCGCTTAGATTTTGGCCTATGCACGTGTGGCACCCAACCCCACGGAGGATGGTAGCCGCGAGTGCATGTGACAGCTGCACCGGTCTCTATAATC
Organism: Eragrostis nindensis; assembly: GCA_012490785.1. Classification (NCBI taxonomy): domain Eukaryota; kingdom Viridiplantae; phylum Streptophyta; class Magnoliopsida; order Poales; family Poaceae; genus Eragrostis; species Eragrostis nindensis. The sequence continues at coordinate 139,323 of JAAXCT010000572.1, read as the reverse complement.
CACCACGTCCAGGTTGGACTCAGCAGGGTCTTAATTATAGCATACGGTTCCCTAGGTTTGAACTAGCATCATCGGTTGACCTAGCACGTGTGTGCCCCGAAACGACATGACTTGTATGTGTGTGATCTTAACTAGAGTAGATAACCTTTGTAGATTAGACTACTAGAAAGAGTAAATACTAGGTAAACATACAGGTAGCCTTAACTCTATCTCGTTGCTCTCCCAAATGTGTACTACAGTTTTCTTTTATTACCTTGGATTTGAGGATGTGTGTGCCACCCATATATATCGTGCCTATCTTACCCCCGTCTCAAGTATAGTTGATACATTATGTCTTTCTCCAAATTATCCAGTGCATTACTACTATTCAGCTCCCTTTTGCTCTACTTCCCTGCGGAAATATAAATACGATAACCCTGGAATACTCCAAGGTGAAATGCTACAATGGTGATCCGTGCGCTTGCGGAATTAATGAATTTAATTTTATCGCATAAGAACCGCCAACACCAGCCACCCTAAGGATGAAGCCACCTTTCAATTTATTTCGTCCTTGCACCGGTTGTCCTTCTTCTTGAATCTCGGGACGAGATTCTTTTAAGGGGGGAGGGCTGTGACACCCCGTGTCACTGTCAATAAGGATATGCAAACACCCAAACTGAACTGAACCCAAACCCTTTTCAAAGTTCAAATTCGAAATCGTTTTTTCAAATACAAGTCAAACCATGCTTGTGAAGCAAGATAACAATTTCAATAACAACTTGACAAGATAATAATTCCTGCAGCAAGGACATCTGAAATGAGAATTTTGGGAGATTTTTCCATGAGTTTTGAAATTGTGGAAGTGTCTCTAAAAAAATTCAGAGAAGTTTATGCAAATCCTCCTGTTAATCGAATTTTAACTCAAAATTCTGTTGCTCAAACCTACCTGGACACAAAGGAGAAGTTGGAGCTGGATATTTATCCTATGTTCCCAGAATTTCTCATAATTTTTGGATGTCTGGAAGATCCCCTTTTTAATTCGACAAATCTGACAGCATGAAAATCAAGTTTCTTCAAATTTGGGTCAAATTTGATCTTTGTGAAGGAACTCCAAGTTTTTCAATGACAACCTACCCAACCAAACATCCTCTGTATAGCACGTCTAAAATAAGAATTTTGGAGAATTTTGCAGAATTTTTTGGAAAAGGTTTGTATGCTCAAATAAATTCCCAAATCTTGAAAAGTGTCCAACTTTGACCAGCTGCAGTTTGAATTCTATTCAAAATCCAGATGTGCATGTTATACCACGGTGTTCTCCATATCGTGATCTACCAGCCTGCTAAGTTTCAAGAATTTTGGTGCACATTTGCCAATTTATTTGGCGTGCACAAGATGGGAGAAAAGCTTTGACTGGAAAATCGGGAAAAGGAAAAGATGCCGCCAGGCCCACTCGTCAACCTCTCACTCAGTTTCCTCCGGAGCCCGCGCGCCGCCCCTGCCCCGCTCCCTCGTCGCGCCGCGGCGTCAAAAGGGGGCCGCTTCTCCCCTCCCGGCTCCATCTCCCTCTCTTCCTCCCGTCGCTCTCCTCTCCCCAAACCCTAGTTCTTCCCTCTCTTTCTCCCCGCTCCGCCGTTCCGTGCCGCAGCTCGCCGTGCCATCGTCGAATCTCTGCGCTGCTGCGCCCCGCGGCCAGGAGTTGCGCAAAGGAGTGCTTGAGCTCGCCCAACTGCTCTTCTCCCTCCTCTGCGCCAGGAGCGCGCGGATTGAGCGGCATTGCCGCCATGGCCGGAGGATGAGCTTGCTCGACCTCGCCGCGAAATCCGCCGGACACGGTGAGCTCCCGTTCGATTCCTCTCGTGCGAAGGTGTTAAACCTGGTCGCGCACTTATCTAACCACTTGTTTCTCGCTCCCGTCGCCTAGGACCGCCGGGCTTGGACTTTTCCTCGCCGCCGTCGAGTCGCCGTCCGCCACCCCGCCGGTGAACTTCACCCTACGAGCCTCCCCGTCGACGAGATCTACCGCTCCGAGGTCCGCGCTGAAGCTCGAGCTCGCCTTTGTTTGTCCCCGCGGCGTCCTGTCTCGCCGGAACGCCGCCGTGCAGCCATCGCCGAGCCGCCGTCTCGTCGCCGACCGTCTCCCCGCCCTCGCCGTCGACGACATCTCCTCCCCCGAGACCTACGCGAGCACGGTGAGCACCAAGGACCCCTCCGTTCGCCCCCTCTTTCCCTCTGGCCGCCGGAACGGCCGGCTTGCCGCCGCCACGCCGGCGTGCGCGCGCGCGCCCAGATCTGGTGCGGCTGCGCCAGGATCCGGTGTGCCGTGCACTTTGTGGCTACGCGTGCTGCCGCGATGCGATTGGTTCGGCTGTTTTTCCTTTTCGCGAATATCTTTAATTCTCCAGAAAATCACAGAATCTTGCAAAAAAATTCATAAGAAATCAAATACACATCAGAAAAATGCAAATCTAATTTTGTTGGACTCCTGGTGCTCAGATCTATCCAACAAAATTGTCAAATCGAATAAAGGCATTTATCTTTTTTCTGTATAAATGCATAAATGGAAAATATTGCTTAATTCATAATGAATCTTGTGATGCTCCTTAAATCATAAACTCTCGCAGGGTTGTAAATCACATGATTACACACTTACAGAGCATTTTTCCACTTTCACACCTTGCTTAATTATTTTCTTATGAATTAAACCGTGTTCTGTCCTATTTAAAGCATTATAAATAATTCGTATTACAATAAATCACCAAACTTCACCATAATTCATTTTCAGTGGTACTCTTCACCAGAAAAATGCCACTGGACACAAATTAATTTTTGAAACTAATTAATTTAATTAATCCTCTCAAGTTAAATAAAGTAATTAACTTAATCAAGAGTCAATGAGGGAAATACTTCAGACGAAGATAATTAATTAAGTTTTGCACTTACAGTGTAAATGACTGTCCTATAAAATAATTAAATCGTATTGCATCATATCATTGCATCTGACATGCATTATTTCCTTGTCATGACGTGTAGTGGCAGAGGAGACTCCGGAGCCCCTGGACTTTCAGCTGCCGGAGCAGGCGCAGGAGGAGCAGCAGACTGACACCCCCACTGACTTTGCTAGTGCCGTCCCTGAGCCAGGCAAGCCCCGGTGCATTTCGACCTATGTTTTCGTTTTTCCTTTATCACTATGATTGAGGTCTAGGTATGCTTGTGCATTAGGTTTATAGGAGTTGATTGGAACCGTAGACTTGCACTAGGTTTACCTTTCCTGGTTATCCTTGCTAATCCCAGATTAGAGATAGCTGGGTCTTTTGTCAGTCGTTAGAGCTACTAGGTGTAGTTGATAGCTATCGGTAGAAGTCGAGTGGTAGGTCCCACTCGCGAGATAGGATCATAACACCCTGGATTGTGCTAGAAGGTTTGATTGATATATTGTAGACCGGACGGGGATTGTTGTAGGATGGATGGAGAAGGCTGGGCCTTCACGGTGGTAGCCCCGTCTGTGTCGGTTAAGGACCGTTCGTTGTTGGCCCTGTTGAGCAAGTTTGAACATACTCTTCACATGCTCGTGTTTATGGGCCGAGTAAGCCGACGTAGCTTGTATCGCCCTGGATGTCTGGTGGTAGCCTACTCTTTCCATCATGGTATAGTTGGGAGAGAAAGGATCACTTCCCGAACGGGGCGTACGTCTGGGACGGGGACCGTGTCGGGAAGACCCTTTCTCGGGAGGAGTTGGATCCGGCCAGCTCTTGTGGTGTACAGGTGAAAGGTTGTCATATGTGGTCTGTCCGCAGGCGCATATGTCGTCTGGTCAGGTTTCTCCTGCAGGATGTACATCGATGCCGCCGCTCTCGGAAATGAGCACCCACTTGTTCACTGCGCCACATCGTAGTGTGATTATGGATGGTGATGATGATGATATGATGATGATGATATATGTATATCTTACTGCTTTATTTATTTACAGTATTACTTGCTTGTTTTGCTTGCCTGTGCTAGTTGTTAGCTGCAAAACATGATACTTGGTTAAATACTAAACCTGAGCTAAAACTTGAAAGTAAGGACCAAGTAATTAGTGCTGTTTTTGCAACTTGAGTCAGCCTACCCCTTGTGGCTTTTGCATACTACGAGTCGACTGTAGTTGGCCATGTTGACGGGTAAGTATTGCTGAGTATTAGTTGCTCAGGGTTTGGCTCTTCATGTTTTTGTACAGGTGTGTCTTTGCTTCCGCTGGCGCGTTGGTTGGAGTTTGTTGCTGTGAGGGTCTTCAGGTCCACATCATAGGGCTTCGATGTGCGGCCATTGTAAGGATCGTGTGACTGAGAGGGGCGTGCACTCTAGAATCTATTTCCAAACACTAACACCCAAGCAACTCCTAGCGAGTAGTTCTAGTAACAAGGTAAAGCACACTAAGGAGTATCCTTAACCTATATAGCTAGTGGATATAGATAACACAAGCACACCACACTAGCAACCTAGCACAAGATATATATATAGCGGAAGACTTAAGCTAGGCAAAGCAACTAGATAAACTAGAGACAAGACAACCAAAGATACTAGGCACACTAAGTAGAGTCCTTAGAGCTACTAGATAGGCTACAACAAGTAAGCACACGAGCAAAGCAAACAAGCAAACCTAGTGAAGCTAGTAGGTACCAAGGTAAACACACAAGCTAGATAGAGCACAACTCAAATACTACAAGCAATCATATATAGTGCGATAAATAAATGCATGTAGTAGAGGAGAAGGGATAGAGAATGCTCATGATGTTTTCCCCTGGTCTCGGAAGGATGGCGCCTTCCCCTACTTCACGTTGGGTCACTCCCGTCAGAGTCTCGACTCCGTCCCTCCGGTCGATGGCGATCCCTCCCACACTTCACCCTCTGAGTGAAGTCGCGGGCACGTCCCGCCGGGCTCTCTCCCGGGTACTCTTCCGGAGGTAAGGCTCCGCACTTGATGCGTGCCAAAGGGCGCTCCACTAGTGATGCTTCTTTCGCACGGGAAGCTCCAAGACCGTGTACAAACTTATGCCGGCTTCCACAATCTCCTTGGACAGCTCAACACCGACGCCTAACCGGTCTAGGCCTTGCCATAGACCAAGAGTAACAGCTCTAGATGACTCTCTCAAGCTCACACTAGCCTAGAGATCAAAGGATGCAACTTGTTACTCTCTCAAGCACTAGGATCACTCCAAATCCTTCTCAAGTGCTTCACACTTCTTCCCCTTGGCTTCTTGGCAGCACCTCCCCTCTTTCCTGGGTCCAAGAGCACCTCAAAGAGGCAAACAACCGGCTATATATAGGCCACAAACCTCAAACTAGCCGTTGTCCAAAAGTGCCCAGTCTGCGTGATGACCGTACTGTTGACCGTACCGTCCGGTCCTCAATTGACCGTACCGTCCGGTCTTCACCAGACCGGCGTCCAGGGAGTGCTGCTCCTCTTCTCAAAGTAGACCATACCATACGGTCCCTAGGACCGTACCGTTCGGTCTCCACTTCTTCTTCTGCCAACAGAAACTTCTCCTTCTCTGTTGCTTCTGCCTGTAAGACTGTAACATACGGTCCCTGACCGTACCGTCCGGTCTTCATTCTTCAACTTCCAGAAACTTCAGCTTCTCTGTCAAGAAAACTCAATAGAGACCGTACCGTCCGGTCCCTAGGACCGTACTATCCGGTCGATGCTATGGTCTCCATTTCTCCACTTCCAGAAACTTCAGCTTTTCTGTCTGGATTCCCACTGTAGACCATATGGTACGGTCTCCTTGACCGTACCGTCCGGTCTCCTCTGTCTTAGCAGCTTTGATCTTCTTCTTGATCCTTTCTTCCAAACTTGATCTTCTTGGTTCCTTCAACCCTCTTTTGCCATCCTAGCTCCTGAGAGACTCACCATGCATCCAATGATCTCTATAACTAGTGTGCACTAAGAGAAACACCTCGAACCCTCTTGATAGTCCGGTTTTTCCTATGGACTCAAGCTAACATCTAACCAAGCAACACTCGCTTGGATCTAGCATGTCCTTAGCATTGATCCATATCTTCTCCGCGACTCCATCAAGTCTGTTCTTGTGTTGATGAAGGCAAATCATCCTTGTCATTAAGTTCATGGTGTGTTGACATACATCACCGACGGACGGAGCTTTCTTTGCATGTGACCTATAAGATCTCACAAAGAGTGTAAGTCACATTCATGGTTCTCATCCAATCACCAAAACATTCATACATTGGGGTTTCCCTAGCTCCAATGGTCATGAAGCTTACAGCCAGGTATCGCCGAATGTGTAGTTGTTGTATCTTTGTAGACTTTCGCTGTGTTACTCACGTGTTTTAAATCATTTGGACTTAATGTAATAACTTAAAGATGTAAATTTGTGTTTTTATGTGATGTACTATCTGTGTCCGTTCATCGGCACTTCCGACTCGATCCTGTGAAAAGCGGTAACGCTACAAGGAGTATTGAACAATACATGGACCCTTGAGCATGACACAAAGGACATAAAAAGAAATCAAAATTACACCCAGGTCCTTCAATAGATAAACACGCCAGCATGGAAGCGCAGATCGCCTCTACCGCAGAAGCTTCATAATCTCTAGCAAGAAGAAAAACGTCTCAGGCTCCATAGCCAAGACCTCTACCAAAAACGCCTTCAACTGCATCAGGACCAGACGGTGAGGGCGGATAGACGCCCCAAAGACACCATGACGCAGTTGGGAAAGAGAGCTTCGTTGTGCTAGCCGATTGGCACACCGGCGGTTCTCTCGGCGGCCGACTCAAGTAGAGCACCAGAAGATTGATTAGGAAACACCGGGCTTGATCGAAGATTGATTCCACCAAATACGGGGACTAGCAGCAGATGGCGGTCAACCCAAGAAAGGGAATCAAAGCATCCAAGAAGAAGCTCAGCCATGGCAGCCTAGAAGCGAGCATGCATCTTGCCTCCGATGTACCTGAATCAGAGCAGCAATAAACCAGAAAAGGTGAAGAAAACACCTGCAGCCGGGGAGGAAGCCGACAAGGACAGCTAACGGCATCACGCCGACACCCACAAGGCAACTGAAAACACTGGATCACACCGGTGCCTGAAACGGAACAAATCGCTAGTCTTGGACGACAGCAGATGGGCGGCAAGCCGGAGGAAGTTTGGATTTTATTGAGACTAAACAACCTACAGCTATTACCTATAGCTACAGATGGGAGGGTCCCTCGCCCTACACAACGCCGGCAACTGCCGGAGAAGGAGGGGAGGGGCCAGATCGGCCCAAGGAAGGAGAAGCTACTGTTGAAGAGAGAGGTTTCGAGAGAGCTCACGGGAGACCGGGGAGCCAATCTATTTGATTCTTCAGGGAGGGCACCATTAGTCATTCACAATGTTTGATCCCCACATAGATATTTTATATATATAATTTTGGATTCATAATTCAACATTTTAAACTTATCGGTTCAACATTTTTCTTCTATCACTTCAATATTTTCTGTTCGACTACTTCAACTGTTTGAACAAATATATTGGAACTATATATTAAAAATGTTGAATTAGTTATTACCAAATGTTATATTAGCCTTTTTGAACCGATAGATATTGCAGCTGAATCTCTAATATACCAATATGATGTTTTTGACGCTCAAATCTCATCTACAATATTCAAACAACAAATGCCGCTGACCATATCCTGCCTAGATGCCTCGTAAGAAATTTTTATGCAAAGTTACAAGTAGTACAATGTTCTGCACGACAAAATAAAAAAGAAACCGCAACAGTTGATAGCCGGCTGACACCCTATGCACACGTACAGAAAAAAAAGAAACACGACAGCCTAAGCTCGCGTCGCATCTCTGGCTGGCTCCCGCGTAGTGACACGCGTCCACCTCTCCAGTCGGACGCCGTAGGCCGCGCTACATGCTAGCTAAACGTAGCGCGCGCCGCGGTATGCGTAGGAGGCCCGTAACGATCTGGAGTGCTGGTCGGCTGGAGTATTGGCCGGCCTACAAGAAAATAAGAGTATTGCCACGGTGAAATATGGCAATAGGGCCAAACTAGTTGCAATAACTTACTATAGCTACGAAACACATTTCGTGTGCTGCCGTGACAAGTAGTAATGTGGCAATAGGATTACGCAACCATTTTTTGTTTGGTTGCAATAACTATATTTGTTGCCACGAAAATAAACGTTGCGATCAACAATAGACACAACGGCTCAGACTGTGGCAATAAATGGCTATTGCAACTATAGTTATTTGTGGTAATAAATTCTGCAAAGGCAAAAACAAAAAACATAGCTGCTAATATTGCTCTTGACATGATTTGAACCCAAGACCTTAATATCTAGACAAGACACTTTGCCACCACACTAGTGTTGCTACTTATCTCTTGCAACCATTTTATTTACGGTGGCAATTAACACATACCTCTCGCAACGGAAGCTGTTTCGTGGCAATAATATCAACACATCGCAACCATGTATGATAATCGTTGCAACAACACCTATTTTTGCAACTAATTTTTTGTTGTTGCAACAATGATCGTGGCAATACCCCGATTTCTTCTCTTCTTGTTCTGACATGAGCCACATATCATATCCACCTTGTATGATGATCTTAGATGGTGAAATTTACGGGTCTTTCAAGGTTCTTGTCTCCTATCAATAGAGTTGGCGTTGTTTGGGTGGCTAATGTAATCAGGAGATGGAACATTCTTTATTATCAATGAAATTCTCTTTCACAAAAAAAAAAAAAGACATGAGCCACATGTGTTAATAACCCCCGCTGGGAAAACCCTGTAACAATAATTTTTATAGGTAGCCAGGAAAACAATGTTTCAAAAATGGTAGTGTCATACGATTTTCTAGTTCACAGGGATTAAAATGATGTTTTAGAGTTATAACTTCTAAGGTATTGTGTGCTGACATGCTTTATCATTTACAAGTGGCGGATTATGGAGCTGCCTTGCCCAGGAAAAGTTGACTCATAGTGGTATTGGTCATGGACCTGGTCGCCTTCGGTTTTGCCAACTTTTTAGCAGAAATCGTGACTCGTGAGGTTAGAGATTGAAAAAAATTTGTAAACGACTGAACGTACTGTTTGGAATAAGTAAATTAGGAGTTCGTTTGATCCTACCGCACTACGGGAAAACCCACGTATGCCGAGTGTAGGAACGTTTGCCGAGCGCTTTTTCTCGGGCACACGACAAAAATAGTCTTTGCCGAGTGCCGCACTCGGCAAACCATTGGCACCTGGCAGACAAGAGTTTGCCGAGTGTCACGTGTCCGGCACACGGCAAAGATACCACTTTGCCGTGTGCCACGTGGACCACACTCGGCAAAGCTGCCTCCTAGCACTCGGCAAAAAATTACTCTCGGCAAACTTTGACGCCCGTTAGAATTTCTTGACGGCCGTTTAACGAGGTGGGCCCAGGCACTCGGCAAAATCGAACGCTCGGTAAAATTTTTATTTTTTGCCGAGTGTGCCAGCGCGGCACTCGGCAAAGAGGCTCCTCTGCCGAGTGCCCCACACTAGCACACGGCAAAAAGACCCCTTTGCCGAGTGTTTGCGCCATTACACTCGGCAAAGATTATTTCAATGAATTTTTTGGGCCTCTAAATTAATTCAAATAAAAATGTTTTGAACTGCAAAGTTGTATATTTTGACAACGTCTACACTTCTTATTTTGGTATTTTTTTCATTCGACAAAGCTCTAGTAAATTTGTTCACAAATCCTATAGCTCCCGGATAGTTTCCCGAAACACGAAGAGGCATATTTGGAATATGTGGACAACGTGGCTACAATTATTTTGGAAAAAAAAGACCAAAATAAAAGTTGTAGATCTGCATAAGTTACACATCTTTGCTGTTGAACACTTTTTTATTAATTCAAATTGTCAGCGGAAAAATTGTTTGAATTTCTCGAATTTGAAAATTTGAATTTTGGAAACAATTTCGGATGGAGAAATACTAAAAATAAAAGTCGTAGATCTCGAGAAGTTATGAAACGGTCATGTTAACAACTTTTTTATTTGAAATCAAATTATCGATTTTTGAAATTTGACGTCAAGTACGTTTGAATTTCTCGATTTTTGAAATTTAAATTTTTTAAATAATCTCACAATCTCGGATGGGAAAATTGTGAAAATAAAAGTTGTAGATCTCGACAAGTTATGAAACTTTTATTTTGACAACTTTTTTCTTTGAAGTCATATTGTCAATCAATAAATTGTCCAAAACCGAAAATTATGTGTAAAAAAAAAGAAAATCAAGCGCCAGATCGCGGGCACTCGGCAAACATGTTTTCCCCCTTATCCCCGCGTGCCCATCTCACCCTTCTTCCTTCTCTCTCACTCGCCTTCATTTCTAAATCTTTTTCGTGCCGCCGTCGCCCAACGCCACCGCCGTCGCATGCCCGCGGGACGAGCTCCTCCCCCGCCTGCCTCCGCCTCCGCCTCCGCCCCCAGGACGAGCTCCTCCCCGGCCGAGCTTCGCCACGCCCTCCCCGGCCGAGCTTCGACGCCCCGAACTCGAGCCCGCCGGCCGGGTGGCCGCCGTCCGCCGGCGCCCCACCGCGACGCCCGGCAGCCCTCCCCTCCACCTCTCGTCGCCTGGCCGGCCATCCCCACCTGGCCGGCCCCGCCCCTGCTGGCCGCCACCCGACCGCCGGCCGCTACCGGCCCCCACCCGACCGCGACCTCCGACGCCCACCGCCTCCCCACCGCCGGCCAGCAAGGAAGGTGAGCTCCAGATTTCAGCTTCTTGGTGATTTGCTCCAATCGAATCTGCTGCAACTGTGGAGCGAGCGATTTCCAAGCGTTGGGGCTGGCCGCGTTGGCTTCCCCGTTACTCTTGGTAAGCTGCCGCGGACGTGGTTCAAGTCCGTGGACCAGCTGCCGATGAACTACGGCGACGCGCACTACGACCCGCTGTTCCCGCTCGGGTACGGGCTCACCACACAGGGCAAGGACAAGGGGTACTAGACGGCGGCGATTCAGGATGTTGGGTGGTAGTGTTAGGAAATTGGAACGGGCGCGGGGACATGAACTGGGTGTTCTTGGTTCCTTGGCCATTCATATCGATTTATTTTGTACTTTGATTTCTTACCTTCAAGTATGATATAGTGAAGTAATTGAACGGTTTAGCTATGCTAGCTTGTAACCTACATTTTGTCTTATAAGTTTTATTACTACGAACCTCTATTACTACAACTTAAATACTTCTATTACATTTTAGCTTATATGCTTCTAACCTACACATTTTAGCTTATATGCTTCTAACCTACAACTTAAATACTTGTATTACCTTGCTCGTGAAGAATCAATCGGCGGGATCCAACAATCCAATCTCCCCGCCGAATGCTTGGTCGCCGTGGCCACCTCGTCAATAAACTTGTAATTGTATTTCAACTTCTATAACTATGTGTCGTGATCGTGTGGGAGTTTGTGATGACGGTTGGTGGACTACGTGTTTGTGATGATCGTGGACCTCTATGTGATGTGTTTGTGATGATGGTGGAGCTTTTTATGTGATATGTTGAGTTTGTGATGATGGTGGAGCTCATCTATGTGATATGTTGAGTTTGTGATGATGTGGGCTCAAATATGTGATATGTGATGATGTTTTGGCTGATATATGTGATATATGATGTTTTTTTGTGATTGTGGTCCAGGTTGTAGTCGATTTAAAACGTTTATTGCAATCTAGAACAATATTTTGCCGAGTGTATATCGTCTTTGCCGAGTGCCGTGGAGTAGACACTCGGCAAAGATGCCATTCTTTGCCGTGTGTGCCAGCGTGGCACACGGCAAAGAGGCAAGGGTTTGCCGAGTGCCTTGGCCCGCGGCACTCGGCAAACAGTTAAACTTTGCCGAGTGCCTGGGCCCACGGCACTCGGCAAAGTGTTGGGTTGACGGCTGACGGCCGTCAACACTTTTTTTTGGCCGAGTGCCACGTGGGGCACTCGACAAACGCTTTGCCTTGTGACCGATAAATGGCACTCGGCAAAGTACTGTTTGCTGGCACTTTTTTGCCGTGTGCTCTTTGCCGAGTGCAACACTCGGCAAAGGCTTTGCCGAGTGCATCTAGCCTTTTGCCGTGTGCCCAGGGCAAACGGCAAAAGAGGGGTTTCCCGTAGTGCCGTCAGCACGTGGCTTCCACATTTTATTTGGGTCCTGTGGATTTGAGAAATCACATTAGCCTCCTTTGGATGGCAACGCAACGTTGCTGCCACCACTGCCAGCTAGCTAAGGTGAAGTAATGGTCCGCCTGGCGTGGCTCATTCCATCCCTCCAATCCTTGCATTTGATTGCATTACGTTTTTTCTTGTCCCACTACCTGCTAAGACATGTGGCACACGCCTCATCATCGCAAGACTCCACCTTAACCACGCCACCGTTGCCTTCATGACCACACACCACCGGCGCCCTGCTTGTTGCGGTCGTTGCGGACGTCACATGCGCGCCGCCAAATCGTTGCCTCGACCATCGCACGCACTCCTCGTCGGCGTCGTCGCTGCATCTGTCAAGCGCTCCCACGGCCACCTCGCACAATGCAAGACGTGAGCGCCCCACGGTGACCACTGACCAGGGCCTCGCCCACAGCCGCCCTCCTCGCAGAACGCATGCTGCACGCTTGCAGCCGAACACCTTGCACCGCGCCATGCCACGCGGCTGCCAACTTTTGTGCCGCATCGAGCGCGCGCCACTCAATGATGGTCCGATGGCACCATTGGATCATTTTCACAGAATGTTTGCCCAATATCAATGTGTTCCGACTCCAAACATAATTTGATTCGAAATTCAGCCTCCTGGTAAAAATCTTTAGGAATTCGTAAACTGATTAAGTTCAATATTAATTATGATCCAATTCGTATATCATATATGAACAGACAATAAGTGCACTTAAAACAATTCATCTATAATGTATTATCATGCAATAAATCCTTTTCAGAAAAACATTTCTGACAACAAATTTGATTTGATATTGTAGCAGCCTATAATAAATGCATTGTTGTCAGGAAAATAAACTACTATAGTGACATAATTTTCAATACATCATTACGATTTATACAGGTATTTATATATATATGAAAGAAAGAATAACTGCATTAGGATGAAATTATTATGTTTATTACCATTTATACAGATACTCTGCCTGACAACATATCTTTACCATTTATACGAAGATTTACATGGAATAAATATGGCAATTGATAACAAGAACGTGAATTTCATCAGATAAAATGGCAAGGATCGATTTTTTTCTTTAAGGAAAACGGAAGGAATTGATTGAGCAGGATTGATATGCTTCCGAATCCTGTCTATATAGCGCACGCCCCTAAGGATGAGCAACAACAAACCACTAGTCGTCTAACACATACACATAAGAAATATTAATATCTAGCGCAATGGCTTGCTCCAGGATGGCCCTCGCTTTCATGGTCGTTCCTCTGCTGATGGCTCTCCTCGCATCGCCCTCGTTGGCGTCCAGGCCCAGCTTCGAGCTGCAAGCTGGAAGCAATGACCATTGCAGCAAAGTTAAAGCCTGCGAGGAGAAGTCGTGCGGTGGAATGTGTGCCGTCGTCGGCATCAACGGCATTGGCAGATGCAAGACCGTCGGAGGGTCTCCCTACTGCTGCTGCGTCCCAAAACCCTCCACGTTCGTCAGCGCCAACCAGCTTGTTCACTGAATGTATATTGATCCATAGGTTACTTGATCCATTCTCGTTATAAAATGTAAGTTTTGGTGATTGTTAGGATACACAATACCAAATGGGTGATTATTGAGCAAAAGTTTATTCAGGTCTCCTCCTATAATGCTTGTGTCAACAGATTATTGGTTGAAATACTCTTATGATTTTCTCAACTTCGTCCTATGAATCGTTCATCGCGAAGCTAATACACCTGGCGCCGTGCTAGTCAAACGTGAGTGTCGTTGCGTGCGCGGCCGCCGGGCTTCGCGCGATCGTCTCTCGGTCCTACATTGCATCGTTTTCCTTGGTTCAAGATCGTCCTACATTGCATCTCTCCTCGTCCTACATTGCAACGTTGCTGCCACCACTGCCAGCTAGGTGAGTTAATAGTCCGCCTGGCGGGCTCGTTCAAGTCCTCAACTGCCGCATCTGTGCGCCATTCTCTGCATCGCGCGCTGCCCAGAGCTCGCCGGGCCCCGCCGCACGGTGCGCTGCTGACTACTCGGGATGATTGAAGAAGAGGATGTTGCCGGATTGGTCACAACTCACAAGCGGCAGAAAAACTTGGGACCAGCACACTGGAACACGCCGGCGCGGCCTCCATGTCCACGGCGGACACAAGGACTGCTCAGTACTCGGGAGATGGGATGATGTGCCCACCAGTTCAGTTCGTGGCTGTGAGAGCACTTGTTTTCGTGGGCTGTGAAAGCGCTCGTTATAGACTGACAGCACCACATGGTCTACTCAAACGGCACAACTCTAACGCCATCGGGTGGGCTGGTGACCCTATGTTCACTCAGGAAATACCGTTATCCTAAAGAATTCAAGGGTAGTGGATATTTTGACAAATAAAATTATCTAAAAGCTGGGCTAGGCCAGATTATGGGATTCTTAATGACAAATGGTGCATAATCTGATGTGTTTGGATCCCTCATAGCTTTTAAAATATGGATTCTTAAAATCTAAGGTGGATCGAAACAGACCCTAAATCATGGGAGGGAAGAAGGCGAGCCACTCGATAATGGTCCAATGGACGACAGTAGTCTGACCATTGCAGGGATTGGATTATTTGCAGAGAATATTTCCATTCCAGACTCCAAACATAATTTTATAAGTAATTAAGGCTCCTGCTAGAAATCTTTAGGAATTCTTAAACTGAGCTACTGGTTAAGGGCCTGTTCGTTTCCTCCACTCCTAAATTTAGTTCCTGTCACATCAAAAAGAATCTTGCTATTTAGGAGTACTAAATAAAGTCTAATTACAAATTTTTTTAACAGATGGGTGCTAATTTACGAGATGTATCTCTAACGAGCCTAATTAATCTATGTTTTGCTACAGTGATGCTACAGTAACCATTGTCTAATCATGGCTTAATTACGCTCATTAGATTCGTCTCGTGAATTAGCACACGGGTTCTGCAATTAGTTTTATAATTAGATTTTATTTAATACCCCTAAATGATAAGATTCTACAGGCCAAAATTTAGGCCTATATAAACGAATAGGCCCTAAATTCACTACTAATTAGGATTAAATTTTGTATATAATAAATTAGCAGCCAATAAGTGCACTTAAATACATTTTTAATATATTATCATGCAATAAATCCTTTCAGAAAAACATTTCTGAAATCAAATTTGATCTGATATTTTAGCAGCCTATAATAAATGCATTCTTTCCAGGAAAATAAACTACCATAACGAAATTATTTTCAGTAAATCATTATGATAGTAATCACAAAAAAAGTATGTCATTATGATTTATACACCTATTTATATGAAAGAATAACTGAAATAGGATGAAATTATGATGTTTATTACCATTTATTATACCGATACTCTGCTTGAAGTTTTCTACCGAAAAAATATGCTGTCAATATATCTATACCATTTATATGAAGATTTACATGGAATAAATATCGCAATTGATAACAAGATCGTGAATTTCATAAGATAAAATGGCAAGGATTGATTTTTTTTCTTTAAGGAAAACGGAAGGAATTGATTGAGCATGCTTAATATGCTCCCGAATCCTGTCTATATAAGCGCACGCCCCTAACGATGAGCAACAACAAACCACTAGTCTAACACATTACACATACGAAAAGCTTAATCTCTAGCGTAATGGCTTGCTCCAGGATGGCTCTCGCTTTCATGGTCGTTCCGCTGCTGATGGCTCTCCTCGCATCGCCCTCGTTGGCGTCCAGGCCCAGCTTCGAGCTGCAAGCTGGAAGCAACGACCATTGCACCAAAGTTAAAGCCTGCGAGGAGAAGTCGTGCGGTGGAATGTGTGCCGTCGTGGGCATCAACGGCGTTGGCAGATGCAAGACCGTCGGAGGGGCTCCCTACTGCTGCTGCGTCCCAAAACCCTCCACATTCGTCGGTGCCAACCAGTATGTTCACTGAATGTATATTGATCCATTGGTTACTTGATCCATTCTCGTTATAAAATGTAAGTTTTGGTGATTGTTAAGATACAAAAAACCAAATGACTTATTATTGAGCAAAAGTTTATTCAGGTCCCTATAATGCTTGTGTCAACAGATTATTGGTTGAAATACTCTTATGATTTTGTCACCTTCGTCCTATGAATCGTTCATTGCGAAGCTAGTCGACGTGAGGGTCGTCACGCGCGCGGCCGCCGGGCTTCACACGATCATCTCTCCTCGTCCTACATTGCATCGTTTTCCCTGGTCCAAGATCGCCGCTGTCCATTGCAATCAAGTCCACTGTGATCCATCCTGGAGACCGCTTCGATGTTTCCCCGTCGCCTGGTGACCTGCAAGGAACGTTTCCATATTTTTTGCATGTCTTCACCTGGAGCTGTAATTAAGTTGTGAAGGCATGCTTTGATCTGAAGTAGTGATGAGGCATGTTCAGCTTTCTGGATGTCGATCGGACTAAGAATCTGAAACATTCAGTCAGCTTGGTCTGCCATGTAGAAAGCGACTTGTAGATTATCAACTGAAAGAAATATGACGTGAACAACAAAAAACCTCAATTTCTTTCAGTTGATAACGCACATAGAAACTGAAGATCTGGCTTGGAAAAAAAAGAATAGGAAGTGCTTCAGAAGGAATCGAACCTACATGCAATGTTTCATTTCACAGGGATGACATCTACCAGTAAGCCGCAATTATTTTTTTCTTTTGTAATTCTAGTGACAACTTATATAAACACTTTATACGATCAACTGGATTTTGATGAAGAACAGATGACTTGTTCGCCATTTTGTTTCTAATCCAGAACAAAAACTTGTAACAGGTATTTATCCCACGTACTAACTCCAAATTTGATGATTATTTTTTCTGATAATTTATAAAATCACACTTTCATTTGATGCTATTTATTTGCATGTAATTGCTATATATACTGTCTCATTTTTCATATGGATCATTTTGTTCAACAAAAAGGAAAATAGTAAGACATAGAAAATTGCACTTTGTAGAGTGATGACATCCCGATCAGCGAGATGAAACCTGGGTGAGCAGAACATAGGCCATGTGATCGTCAAAACAAGCACATTGTGCGACAGTTGTAAAATCGAGTTCAATTGTATAAAAAATCAAATTTGCGTTGAAACAGCATGAGAAATCCCCCATTTGTATTTTGTAGTAGGGACGGTGTCGAGCGAGGTCGCCGCTGCGGGTCTCTAGGGTCCTTGGATCTGTATGGTGTCGATGGCTGTGATTGGGGTTGTTGGCGCGGGGGAGGAGAAGGGCATAGATGGCGTTGTCGGTGCAGCCTGGGGAATGTGATGAGGGTGTTCACAGCGTCGGTGGCGCGGCGACAGAGGGCGACGTAGGTGTTGCCGGCATGGAAAGGGAAGGAGAAGGACAGGTGCGGGCCGGGGAAATGAGTGGACGCCTGGTTACACAGGCCACGAGATTAATAAGGCCGTTTGGGCTGGTGTTTTTCTTGTTGGGCTGGCCCAATAAAATTGAAGCCAACTAATAAAAGACAAATTCATTAATTAATAGTACAATTAAAAACCTGCCGTCAAACTAATGGCCAGTAGTTTTAGGAAACTAATAGTTATTATTTTGGACAGTAAAACTGCTCTAAAAAAAAGGCTCCAGCTCTGGCTTCATTGTAAATTCCTACTGAACGCTTCAGCGCCAAACTGGGAGACGCCATGTTGCAAAATGAACTAGCAGTTTAGAGACCAAAAAAGGAAAAAAGCTTCACACACCTCTTATTGGAATTCTGCCATCATTTTTAAATATGCTTTGGCTCCTAGACAAAAACAGGAGGAGCCATTTTCTAGGAGCAGGAGCCCTTTTGAAGGAGCTGGAGCCCTACCAAACATGCCTTAAAATTAGTCGTCTAGTGTCAAGTTACTAGTACCAATGCACGTGCGCCACGCAAGTGTTAAAAAAAATGCACCACTTGACAGGACCTTTTAGCGTAAATTGGAATTTCATTGCATCTTTAATGGAAGATAAAGAGGAAGGGAAAGGACATAATAGAATTGTGATACTACACATGGCTCTCTCACTCACATAATAAATTTACTATATGTAAAAATGCAATGTAGGTTTATCGAATTATAAAGGAATCATGAAAATTTAAAGTAGCAAATCATGAAGAAAATAGAATAAACCTAGCTGCGTAAATACGTGGTCGATGTGCTATTTTTTTATTGAAATATATAGATGAATGCCCATGCATGCGTTGTAACAAGAGAAAAGAATCAACAGATAATACAGCCTATTCGACTAAGTTAATAACACATGAAAAATTCGAGAATCGACTACTTCGTATTTCAATCAATAAAGAGGATATTATTTGTTAGTAATAGCATGGCCATCAAAGTGTACAGTTATTAAATTTATTTACATCCATATGCCCCATGTTATTTGGTTCCTTACTTCCTTGTTGCAGTAATTCTTCGAAAACAGAAACTCTACAATCTACACTGAAAAATAATTTGAAAATGTGTGATGAATTAATGAAATCATATGTTAATTAATTAACAGTTAACAAAGATGAAATTTAGTGTATCCACACAGTATAAATAAATATCTAAAACATGATAGACCTTTCCGCCTCCATGGGCCTCCATGGAGATTGTTCCTCCTTGCCCCCTTCACTGTTTCCAATTGAGATCACCTCTACGGCTCTACCAAAGCCCTAGTTAAAGTCTAATCAATTTAGTGAAGTAGTCTAGCCTGAATATTAACTGTCTCATATAACCATAAGCTTGAAGCCAAAATTTATACTTCCCAACTCGTGGACAACACAGGTATTTTTCCTAGAACACGGTATTTCTGATAACAAGCTTGTGAAATTTATTAAGAAAACGACATGGTGAAATACCAACTTTTGGTTTAGATACCAATGCACATGCGCCACGCACGTAATAAAAAAATGCATCACTTGGCAAGAACTTTACATTATGAATTGAAATTCTAGTTTTATACATGGAGTTAAATTGAAATTCCAATTTTGTATATGGATGTGATGGAAGGCGCACGTGCATAAACTATGGCCACGTATCATTTTTGTTCACCAAACAAATCAGATTTTCTCAAGCACTGTCAATGATCAATCGCAAAAATCAAAACACGTACACATCTCAGCTTACCAAATACAGCCACTGTATTTACAATTTATCCAAGAAGATATCATCTTAAAACCTTTGAGAGAAAATATAATGTCAAGCCTGTTTTACACATAACAAGGTTCATCAAAAGAAGAAAAAAGAAATATAGCATAACCAAAAATAAATGCAACGGGGCATAAAAGAAATACTGCTAATTGCAATAATGTGATTTCATCCAGCTTATCTATTACAGAATACAGCTGCATTCAACTGAGTATTGCCACTACAAAACAAACAGCTAGTTAAGCAATCCAAAGGACACATGATTTTTGAGGGAATACCTAACTGAAATGCAACAAAACAATCAGATGGTTTGTGTTCACCTGATTCCTTCTCGTAGCAAGTCCAGAACGCTAATGGCATTCTATTAATCAGCACTAACACAATTACATGGTACTTATCTATGTGACAGTAGAAAACACTTTTTAAAATATAGAAAGACAGTTAGAATTTCAGGTAACCAATCAGAACAACATAAGAAGATGAAAGACCAGATTGGAATATGCAGAACAATGCACTGCTGAAGCACCAATGCGATTCTCCTTCTAACAATAGCATGAAAGATGATTTGTGTTACACCTACAAAACGTAGATCAGTAGAATCAACCGGTCAATGCAGCCAACCTTTTTTACCATAATCAGAAGAATCAGAACACATGTGAAAAAGAGGAAACTAAAAAGTAAATTCAGCAAACTGAAACTGAACAGTACTTACACCATATAACAGAGGAAGAACGATGACATATTGCAATGCCATAACATCAATCGCTGCATTATTGGTTGGTCAAAAGGGTATATTCTGGTAAGGATTATATAATTCTTGAGTAAATAGAAATGCACATAAAAAACTGAAGGCAATATAAAAATCAAATTTAAAAAGGCTACCTCCAGTAATACCATCATTATACTTCTATCATGCCCTGGCAAGTTAATGATTTGAAATTTATTAGGGCCAAATCTTAAAAACCCTGACAGGTTGCAGACGTGAGCAATGTAGGCTACCATGCTAGGTTACCATGTCTGAGGCTACAGTTTCAGGTTGGAAGCGATGATGACAACGACGGAGATTGACATTAGGGAAGATTAAAAAAATGCAGAAGATAGCTATGGGGCCAAATGACGGACCTGCTGCTTGACGCGTGCCTGGCTTGCTGATCATGGCATCTGATCTGATAGGCGAGGAGTTGACGAAAATCCATCGCCGCGCCGGCTACAGCCAGTTGTCCCACCAACACCGAGAAGCCGGTGGCGAACGCCCGCTCACGCCGCCGCGCCCTAGGTGCCTTCCCTTTCGACATGCCTACCAGCGATGGGATAATTAAGAAACCTGAATTACTGAATCGCACCTGGGAGACGGGGACTGGATAGAAATTCAATTGTAAAAGCTTCTTGAGATGGATAGCGTTCAGTTTGGAGAAGCGAAGAGCTACAATTTTCCTCCATAGGTCGTAGAGACGGTGGACCTGGTTGCGGCAGGCCGGCGACGACCTCGACGCCGGTGATCTCATGCGCAACTTCCTAAAATACGGTGATCAACTACGGCACGACGATCAACTAAAATTCAAGTTTTGGTTCGATGGTATTATCAAGTGACAGCTTTTGGAAACACCAAAGAAACTTGGCAATGTTGATTTTTATTTCCAAACACATGCTATGGAGAAAATCTCTCCCAGCAGCGTCACAGCCTGGCAAGTCATGCCATTTTGGAAAGAAACGAAAACCAAGCCATTATCGAGGTACGGGTGGGTGCACAAATTGGGTGAGAAAAAACATTATTTGGAGCGTTACTGTCATGCAACATTGGATAGAAATCAACGTAGACCGGAGGGGAGGGAAGGGGGGCATTACGCTCGGGGATGGGTGGAACCATTCCGTGCGTTGGATTTTGGGCCCACGATATGGCAGGACGGTTCAGATAGCAGGGTAGATAGGATGGCAAGGTTAAACTGATTTAACTGGTTCTTTATTGGTTTAGATTAGATACACAAGACTCCGAAGACTAGTAACACTCGCTGAAGTTTTTTTAAATGTAATTAAATAGAGCGGTCACGCCAATAGGACCGTCGTGTCACAGTGACATGTCAGCAAAGATCAATATCTTTTGAGTTAACGAAGAATATAATACGAGCCAGCACTATGTAAGAACTGTCCATAGGTGACGGTACATAGGTGACAGGCATTTATAGCCCGTCACCCGAAACAGATAGGTGACGGTTAACATCAAAACCCGTCACCCTTTATCGTGCACAGCTTCAGATGGAGACGTAAAGGTGACGGACTTAGATGTTGCCCGTCACCTATTACTTGCTGTGGGTAATGGGTAACGGGTCTTAACATGGCCCGTCACCCGGATCTCAGGATACAGGTGACCCGCAGTAGTGTTGCCCGTCACTCAGCTGTCGTTGTTTGGACCCGAAATTTAATTTTTTGGAATTAATCTCATTCTCTGTCTCTTTCTCTCCTGTCTTTCTCGATCCCCTTCTCTTCCTCTCTCCCTTCAGGCGCCGCCGTCGCTCACCTGCCTACCGGCGCCGCCATCGCCATCTCCAAGCTCTAGGGTCGCCGCCGCCGCCGTCCTTGGCTTCCCCAATAGCTCACCCCCCTCGTCTTCACCGCCGATTTGAGCCCGGGTAAGTCAGAGTTAGCCCTAGGGTTAGGGTTGGCCGCCCGTCTCCTCGCCGTCATCGTTGCCATGGCGCTGGACCCTGCTACTCCATCCGGCCGTGTTCCTCGGCGCGGTACTCCTACTGCAACATCCTGACGCTCGTGGTCAGCTCAGTCTTCAGCGCGGCCATGACGCCTAGCCTCGTCGCCGCACTGGCACTCATCACGGGGAACGAGCTGCTGCAGTTTGTCCACCTCGACGATCCCTGCGACACCGAGATGTACCTCTTCGAGCTACACCTGAAGTCCGGACTGCCCTCCCCCCTCCAAAACGCAGGTATATGGTCCTCCTCCCGCTTCCCCTCCCGTGCATGTAAGGTATTTGTGAAAATGGCTAAACCCGTGCATGTTTTCCCTAGTTTACAATCTATCCCCCTCACTGAACTGGTGCCAAGCGAGTTATTCCTTAATATGAATAAGAAAGGTGAATCCGATTTCAGGGTGCATGCCATTTTAGCAAATTATTGATTAGTTTTCAGTTACTTTCAGTAAGATTTTTTGGGAAAGAAGCATGGTCGGTCAATGTTTGATGGCTGTGATATTAATTTTTGAAGTACAAACATTAAAAAATTCGGAGTGTCTTACCCTCAGCTAGGGATAGTTACATATTTGACTCTCGAGTGCCATTTCCAAATCATTTAATGTATGCTTATTGTTCTCAGTGCAAAAAGTATCACTACATGCTTAGCATATAATCTATGACATCTGCTGGTGGCCTTCTTTTTCTTGGCATTCTGATGATACAGGTGGCAAACTTGGTGGATAGATGTAGCTTTATAGCGCTCTGCTCTAGGATTCTTTTTTAATGGTTACACTAATTGGTCATCTTGCAGAGCTTATATCAAATTGCGGATGACATAATAGGTAACTGTATTTCCACTAGGCTAGATAAACTTTGATCTACATTGTATCTGCAAATAAAAGAAGTCCTTGGAGTAACCTAAGATTATATGAACTACCAAAATTCTTACCTGAGATTCCATGTGTCGCAACACATCTAAAAATAAGATATTTACTTTCAACTGGTGTCCTTTTCTCCATTGCAAATCTTACCTCAATCTCTCTTTTATTACCATTTTAATTATTAGATAGCTATAAAAAATTTGTCTTCTTTACTGATTGATTCGGGGGCATTGGAAGCTGTATTTTCTCCATCCTGTAAGAAAGTCCGTGTATGAGTACCAGTTGCTTTTCATATTATAATAATAGTCTTAGCTGCTACTTCTTTTAATTTTCTTTAGTTGTGAACTGAAGCTAGCTGCTTGCACTGAAATTTCAACTTATCGAAACTGACGGTAAACCTGTTCTTTTTTCTTGCTTCCTTATGCAGATTACTAGCGAGGAGTGGTAGCAGACTCTAGAGGTAAGTCCATACTACATGGTTTATTTTCCATTTGTTTTAAACAGGCTTATCATACCACAAGGTTCATTCTAGAAAGACACTTAAGAAACTAATGATTGCCTTTTATTGGTTTCTCTAACCATATGCTCATGAAGCATATTCTTGCAGCATCTGAGCTTAGGAGAGAATTTGGACATAATTTATAAAACTTAAGTCTGTTCATGTTTAGTCTTAGTGAGAATTACTGCAACTCGTACCATTTGTGTCATGCTTGTAATGTTGTAGTGTAAATCTTGAATAATATTCTAGTGACAGGTTTAGAGATAGATTTAGTGAGGTATAAATTGTCAAAGTGTTGTTATTCATTGGATATTTTGTCTCATACTTGTACAACCTGTCATATTTGCTTTTGTGAGACTTGTAAATGCTGTAAGTCTTAGAACAAAATTCTAGTGATAGGTTTAGAGATGATGTACTGAGGTATATTGTTGAAGTGTTGTAAAGAGCATAATTCATTGGATATTTTATGTCATACTTGTACAACTGTCAGATTTCTTCTTTTCAAACTTGGATGAACAACAAAACAGAGGCCTGTCCCACAAAAAAAATGAGAGGCCTAATTCCATTTTCCTTTTTTTTATTCTTTATCTAGCAATAGGTGACGGGCAACACGATGGGCCCGTCACCTATGGACTAACATGGGTGACGGGCAACATGAGACGCCCGTCACCCATCAGCACAGATAGGTGACGGGCAATATGAGATGCCCGCCACCTATAATCTCTAATAGGTGACAGGAAACATAAGATGCCCGTCACCTATGACATTTTACAGGTGACGGACATATGCCCGTCACCTTCTCTTAGTCATCGGTGACGGGTTAGGGGTGACGGCTTGGATACCCGTCACCTATAACTGTCTTTGCCCGTCACCTATGTCGTTTTCTTAGGTAGTGCAGCTAGTACTGCACCTAAGGCTACTCGAAGTGGGGAGTTTCATTTGATTGTTTCCAAGATGGCACATCATCTAAACTGTTATGACACCATCAACGGAATAGCTGTCTACAATGATGAGTTTCATTTTTGTGGTTTCATTGGTAAACATAGCATTTAATTTGTGTATTATGTTGTGATCAAATGTACCATACAAATTATGCGGCCATTTTCTCACATGAAAAGATCTCTGAAAATTTATAGGCATTCACACATGAAAAGATCTCTCAAAATTTATAAAAACTGAGAAGGGTTCTCACTGAAAATATGTATAAGCTATTCAGCATTCTCACTAAAATTTGACGAGTATTCTCACTGAAAAAACAGAAAACTGAGAAAGCTTCAATAGCATCCACATAAAAAAGAGTAACAAATTTGTCTTCTGGATAAAAATTCAATTGGCCATCCAACCAAAATTTCTCCACTCATGTTGCGCGTCTGTTGTAAGATTTCTGAAACTATTCAGTTCCTCTTTATAGTACAAAATTGCAGATACAACAAGAACTATTCTGATATGAATCGGTTATATATTCTTCATTTTTTGCGAGGTAGAATCAGTTCAATCTAACCAATACAACCCGCTGTCTTACCATGGCTTCAACTGATCGAATCGCAAGAGAATAAATTCAAAGAAAAACGAAAAGAAGAGATCCCTTGCCATGGATTTCATGTCTGCGATTCTTGCGGAGAGAAACACCAGTACAACCTGCAATTCTGGCACCTGTAATCCCGATTGTGGTGGCTGGTGGGATCCATCCAGCGGCGGGGTCGGGGCTCCACTGCTTGGCCACGCGGATGACGAAGGGAGGCAAGGGAAGGACGTCGTTGTCAGATTTGGGTGGGAGAAGCAGGGAAATTGAGTGGCGCAACACGAGATCAGATGATTCGGCGGTGAAATGAAACTCATCGCTCCAACGCTGGCGTCAACGGGTTTCGAAGTTTTGGAAACGAGGCCGCACTAGTTTCATCTGGATGAAACCGATTCCCTCTCTCTCCTCATAACCTTCTGCCATAGGAGTATCATAATGTGGCACCATATTTATTGAAAATGAAACCAGCATTGGGAGTAGCCTAAAGGCTCAATGAAAGCTACGGTTTTTTTTTTTGAAACAATACAACGGTTTCAGCATGTGGGTTGACGGAACAATACAGAACTTACTTCCCATTAAATCTACAGGTAACAATACTTTGCAGGAATTGGACTGGCAACACCAAATTGGTTGTGGTCCTGTATATATAAGCCATGGATGCCCCGAAAATAGTGGAGCATCAAGAACCCAAACCTTGAACCCCATTTCAATGAACACAGCGTCCTCCATGAAGACCCTGCTCGTTTTCTTAGTCGTGCAGCTTCTGATGGCCAATTCCATCACAGCAGCAGCGCCGACGCCTTTGTCAGCGGCCGGCCCTAGCTTCCCGCTTGAAGTCAGGACGCCGGGACAGGAGTGCCTCATTTTTAGGGGCTGCATAGATCAACGCTGCGAGGTTTTGTGCGACTATGTTGGCTACAGTTCTCAAGGGGCCAAATGTAGAATTAATCAAGGGCGATCCTTCTGCTGCTGTGGTGCGGCACTCCTAAGCCCTTGAATTAAATTGTTCATTGACGCATGACTGAGCGACATGTATTGGATTAATAAATTTGGAATCTTTTGTCGTTCAGTTTGGGTGTTTCTATCCTCTTTCTCAGCGATCTCGTATTGATATTCATGACATGTTTGACTCTTTTTACCATATAGATAGAGGAGGGGCGTTCATCTCCGAAACCCACGATTAACAGGTCAAGCCGCTTTAGGTTCGGTCTGGAAGTCTCGTTTCTGTGGGGATTTACTAGGGATCCGTCACATATATATAGGGATGGTGCGGCATCAGTTCGGCCTTCTTGTACGTACCATGATGTTGTGCCAGTTTGTGCACGCCTAAGACCATGGCTTGTTGTGGCTGAGCACGCGCCTAACACAGTCACATGGCCATTAGACCTTTTTGTGGCTGTGCACGCGTCAGGCTAATTTGACGTGCGTGCCTAAGACCATGGCTACAAGAATAACACCGAATATTTGTTTTTGAGTGGTTTTTGCAAGCACCTGCCCACCTGAGCACCTCCGCCTCAACCTCCTCTCCGCGCTTGTCACACCCCAAAATTTCAAATTTTGGAATGTGACTTAAATTTCACTAAATTTTAAAACTTTTTGCAATAGATTAAAATTTACCTTTAATTGATTAGGGTGTTATCATTTTCCTAGGCAAAAGATCTATTTTCTAAATTAAATAAATTAATTTAGGCTACAAAGTAATTTGTTTGTTGCATACATGCTGGAGTAGTCTGCAGTAGGGATTTTATTGTGTGACAAATGAATTTAAATTTCAAATAGATTTCGTTTTAGTTTAGAATAGGAAATAGGAAAGGAAATAGAAATAGATTAGAGGAAACAAACTCGCAGAAGGTCTCTGGGCCGAATCCTCTTGGCCCATTTCTTCTTTTCCTTTTTCTTTCCCCTTTTCCTCCGCTCTCGGGCTGGCCTCCCTTTCTTTGTCCCTCGGCCCAGTTATTCTTTTCTCTTTCTTTTCTGTTTATCTCTTCCGCCTTGGGCTGGCCTCTTTCTTTTCCTTTTCCCCGCGCGGCCTGGCATCAGCTCGCCCGCAGCCCGGTCGCAGCCCACCCGACCCGCGCCTCGACCCCCGCAGGCCCGCGCCGCCGCCCGTACGCCGCGTCGCCTCCGAACCGCACCTGGCATGCGTGCCCAGGGTCCGTTCTTCCCCGCGCCCTTTATAAGCCGCACCGCCGCCACTCGCTCGCCCTTTCGCCAAATTCGCCGCCGTATTTCGCCACTTCGAAACCCTACCCGCCGCCGCCATTGTCGCCGCCTCGAGCTCGTGAAACCGGCCAAGGACGACGCCCCGGACGACGCCGCCGCCTCGACGAGTTTCCCCGTCACTCACCGCCTCGCCACCGCCCGTTCTTGTGAAGTCCCCACGGCCGAAGCCCTTCCCCGACATCGCCGACGATCCACCGCCCCTCCGCGCCGTCGACCGCCGCCTCCCGGACTTCACCAACCCCGCGCGACCGCCTAGGTGGGTTCCCCGTCGTCGTCTCGTGCTTCCCGGCATCCCGCGACGAGCTTTCGAGCATCGCGACGCCATTCCGGCGAGTCGCCGGTGAAGCGCCGCCGTGCCCCGCCTGTTTCCGACGGCTGGTCCACCAGGGACCATGGACCACAGTTCAGTTGCGGTCCACAGGAGTCGTGGACCTGGTTCACCGAGTTTTCAGTTTAAATTTAATTCGTTTCTTCCTTACTGCATCAGCACGACGTCATGCTTGCGCAATAACTCGATTTTTCTGTATAAAAATAATTTCTCGAAATGCTATCTTACAGTTTAAGACCTGTAACTTCAAATGCTTATAACTTTCTGATTTTAACTCCGTTTTAAGCGATTCTTGCGCTCACACGATCGTAGGAACGAGCTCTAGCTTTTGGTACTGTTTTTGTAGCAGTTTGATACAGTTTGGTGTATTGTTCCTTATTGTTTGTGTATGTATGCTGTGCATATTACCGTTATTAGAAGAGGAGCCGTTTGAGAACTTCCAGGACCAAGAGTTTGAGCAAGCAGCAGCAGGGGATACAGGCAAGTGTCCTTGACCATTCTGAACCTATGTTTTAAATGTGTCTTTTATAAACATGCATGCTTGTTTAATATTGAATCCTATGTGTCTACTTTACCTGTTCTATATCATTCCTTGTCGCCCTAGCTTATGGTGGTTGTCTTTAGGTAGCTTTTGCTTAGCTTTGCTGTTGGAGTCAATCACCTATCATGTTAATCTTGACTAATAGTATACTTTAACTAAGTGTTAACCTGCTAATCCGTTTAGCAACTTGGAAAGCTAGGGTCTGAGCAAGAGGATGGTTTGGATGGTTCTCTGTGAACATTTGGTTTGTGAATAGTTCTTGCTCGGATCAGCTAAGGACCGGTTCGTGGAGCATGTAACCATGACAACAGTGCCATCACAAGACTGATAATAGGTAGGCTAGCCAAATAATTAGGGTGTTCTTAATTTTGTGCTCGCTGTTGGTAGAGTGGGGAATGGATGCTTTGTGATCCTGGGAACCGCCTGGCATCAGAGGGGGCAGCTGGGGTGTTGGCTCTTGAGTCATGGTCCTGTGTGAACTGTGGATCTCTGTGAACCAACACTTGGAGCATTCTTTGTAAAGGCTAGTGGAGAAACCCCGGTCATCTACTTCGGAAGTGGAATGGCTCTACGGGAATCTCTAACTTGTGGGTAAAGTGGTGCCACCTCTGCAGAGTGTAAAACTTTCATGAAAGCCGTGCTCACGGTTATGAGCGGCATGGCCATCTCACATGATTAGTGGGTGCTGGTTGGTTGGGTGGTTTCTGAGTGAAACACTTGAATCTTAGTGATCTTTTCCCTCACGGTCCTGTGTGAACCGTAGTCCTGTGTGGACGGTGTCCTTTGTGGACTTTGTTTTAATTTACTTAATTTAATTGATGGGTAGTCTCAACACACCTAGTAATGTAGGTTGCTTTATAAATTGTGTCTTATGTTATAGTTGACATTTATGCAAATGAACCATGTTATAGCCTTTGTTTTTTAGCTTGCATGACATATTTTCCTCCCACTTGCGGAGTATGACATGTATCTCACACTTGCTATTCCCCATTCTACATTGAAATGCTGCTCAGAAGATGATGGCGCTATGGAGTACTTCGATGAAGAATACTAGGCGTGCTGTCTCCCAGTCGACTGCCTGTGCGTTTGGGTGTCTTCCGCTGTCGAGTTATTTAGTCCTTTGAGACATTTTATTCAGATATTGTAATAATGATACGATGAGATGATGTAATAATGACAATGGCTGTACTGTTTATTTCACTTTTTGTCTCTATATGTGTGAAACTTGATCCTGACACACATATAGCTATGCATTCAGTTTTGTCCTTAAAATTGGGTGTGACAGTGCTCCACGCTGCTCGTCATTCCTCGCCACCTCCTACGTGCTAAAAAGCCGGGGGCGGAGCGCTGGGGCACGCGCCTAGGGGTGAAAACTAGTGACCTTTAGGGTCACCTCCGACCCTCATTTTAGAAATCTAGTTCATTTAGTTGAACTAAAGAGTGTCGGAGGTGACTCTTAGAGGCACCTATTTACAGCCCTACACGACGCGACACCTTCGCCTACTCCCGTGCCAGCCTCGAGTTCCAGGGAAACCCTTCCATGGACGAGGCGCGGAAGGTCGTGCACATGTTCGGCACCGTCGACGAGCTGCTCCCCGAGACCTGGGTGAAGCCCAAGGACACCGGCATCCACGTCGTCAACTGCAGCCTGTCGGTGCCACAACAAGATGCAAGGAACGTGGTCAGCTTCAACCTCGTCGGGACAGGGTGCGGTACTGTATTGTTCAGGGGTCAGGGATTTGCTTTTCATCAACCTCGTCGGACAGGGTGCTGGCCCACGGATTTTGACAACAGCCCAGGCACAACCCAGTTTAATGCTGGAGTGTGCCGTGCCAGCCCATTCAGCCTGCTAGTCAACTACAGTCCCATGCCTTTTCTGAGTGAACTATTTTTTCAGAAACAAAAATATATTTTAATATTTCAGCCTCTGCATCGACCAATGCATATAGCTATTTGCATAGTTCATTATTACATCACCGCAAACCCAACAAGGTTCATGCACAAACCAAGGACTTCACCCTTTTACGTGAATGGGCGTACTACTAGATTGAGTAAACTTTATTTGCTTTACATGTGAATTAGTCTTATTTAACCTATGTCTAGATGGAGCCCGTGCTGCCCCTTATCGCACACTTTCGGCCCTGGCACGGCCCACTATGTCTTGTTGTGCTTGGCCGGGCCAAACTTAATGTGCCTCTTGCTGCCTGCCAAATTAGCCCAGCCTACTTGGCCAACTATACTTTTCATTGGGTAGATGGCAAGCTGGTAGAAATGAAGGCAATTTTGATCTAAATAAAATGAAGGCAATTTGAGCCGCAGTATAGTAGTCGGAAAAGTCGTCTAGGAGGATGCAACATGAGCAAGAGGTGCTCCAATGTTGCGGCAGATTGTTTGAAAATAATGACATTTACTTGTCCAATTAATGCATGCAAGCAATACGTAATCAGCGTGTTCGGCTGGAGGAAAAGCAGCCGGCTGCTGCTGCTTTTCCTCTGTCTGCTACAGTACGCGAATCCTCCGCTACAGTGTTCCTCTCTCACAAAAAACTGCAACTGCAACTGCAACTGCATTCTCCAACCGAACAGGCTGAATGTAGCAAGACCAAGAGGGTATGGTAAGTCTTCATGGTCTTCTTCTATCCCTTCATAATTTTTGTGCGCATAAAAGGCACCCACCAACCATCTCTCCTGGCTTTCATGGCCATCGGCCCTGGTCTCCGCCCCATCTCGACCATTTGAAGTTCCACCAGCGCTGTGTTGACAGACCGCTACCCCTTCGAGCCAAAATTAAACATCCCTCCACAGCCATGGTGGCGCATGCAACTCACCTGGTTCTGTTCTTGCTCGTCTCCTTGTCCTTAATTACCACGCATGTATCAGGTATGTATATACGATTATTGGGAGTTGTTCATCCCCTCGTTCCAGTGATGCGGCTGCCAAATAGTAAGAGTCTGATGCCGCCTAGGATTCCACCGTCCACAGCAATTCGGCCGACGCATTCGACTCGCGTGAGGCCGCGTCGACTCCGCTCGGGCGTAGCCGCCTCCCGCGACCATCACGTCAGCGCCGTACGTCGGTGGCGGCCGGCAGGCCGTGGGCCGTGAAGATGGACTAGTGGCCGGCGCTGGCATGGGCCGCCATGCCACCAGTGGTCGGAGGTGGACAACCAAAGCGGCACCGGCGGCCATGACGAACAGCGTCATCGTGGGCCGCCATGCCCCTAGTGGCCTGAGGTGGACAACCAAGCTGGCATCCTGCTAACTCAGCTGGACGCTGGGCATGTTCTTGCTGGTTGGCCCTTCGCCGGACATGGCAGCGGGCCAGGCTTGGCAGTGGTGGGAAGGAGACGGTCGACGATGTGGAGGAAGAGGCATGTAAAGCTTGTCTTTTGATGCATATCGAAAAGTGAGACTTTAATTTAGCCATGTACGCAGGGCTGGCACTGGCAGTGGCGAAGACGTACCGGAAGGACCCCTTAACGGGTTCAGTTATTACACCGGCGGCTGGAACATCAGCAACGACCACTACTGGGCCGTAAGTTTTGCCTTTCTGCTCGTTGGTTTTCTTTGGTCCTGCTTGAATTTTCTGTGGATTTCTACTACGTGATCCGCAGTCGGTCGGCCTCACCGCAGCTCCAATCTTTGCGGCGGCGGCGGTCTGGTTCGCTGTGTCTGGCATTGCCCTGTGTCCTCACTGCCTGCTGCTTCTGCTTCGGGCCGGGAAACTACAGGCCATACTCGCGCGCACGCCTGGCCGTCTCCCTCGTGCTCCTCCTTGTCACCACTGCCGCCGCCGCGTAATTCCACCTCTCTCGCGCGCCACCATATCCCCGTCGATCGTGTCAAGTTAGCGACGTGTTTCTCTTGTTGCAGCATCGGGTGCGCCGTGCTGTACCACGGGCTGGGGAGGTTCCACGCCAGCGCAACGGCGATGGCGGATGTCATCGCGCGGAGGTCCAGCGACACGGTGGCCAGCCTTCAGAGCTTCAGAGCCTCCTCGTGGCAGCCAAGGATGCCGGGGTGGGGCCTGTGCCCGTCACGCTGCCCGCCGACATCAAGGGGAAGATTGACGATGTTGTGTCCAAGGTGAGCCAGGCCTCCGACGACCTCCGCATATATATATATATATATATATATATATATATATATATATATATAGATATATATATATATATATATATATATAGATATATATATATTATATATATATCTATATCTATATATCTATCTCTATATATGATATATATATATATATATATATATATATATATATATATATATATATATATATCTATATATATATATATATATATATATACCTACCTTCACTATATAGAGCGCTGCGCGCTGAATAGGCTATTCAGCGCGCTGCCCCAACAATCCCACCTGATTGTGGTCCAGCCAATTCAACCTAGCCTCCGCAGTAGTATATCAGACACCCGCGATCGTATATGCCATCAGACAGCCTCATATTATATATTGATTACCCGCGAGTAGTATATCAAAATGACTATTATATATGACTGGATCCTCAGTTTCTCCCTCCTCGTCCTCATTTTCAACAAACTATTCTCTCTCCTCTCCTCTCACCTACCACCATCCAGATCCAGATCTGGCGAGCTGGACGACGACCAGGCCTCGCCGCCAACCGAGCTTGCCGGACGGCGAGCCACTCCTCCGCCCCTGCTCCCGCGAGGTGAGGCGACGCGGGACGCGGCTGCTGCTCACAGCGACGACGCAGCTGCGGGAGCAGCAAGATCCGGCGAGGTGGCGCCTGATGCTCACGCACGGCGAGGCGGCGTCGGGACACGACCGCTGCCGTGCGGTGAGGTTGCGGGTGCTGCTGCTCGCGTACGGTGAGGTGGCAGCAAGATCCAGCGAGGGTGCTGCTTCACGCGCTGGCGGAGTAGTTCCTCGCCCACGGCCCCTGTTCTTCCTCCACGCGGTGGCCCGGCGTCGTTGCAGCTCAACAGAGTAGAGCGAGCAACGAGTGCTAGCAAGAAGCGCATCTTGGTAAAGCTTGCCCCTGCGCTCTGAAATTTTTATTTTATTTTCTGGGAGAAGCTGATGCGGGCTCATTCTTTTTCTTGAAAAATCAACTTTTTCCTTGCAGATCCGGAGCTCTTCAACGCCGTCTACCACGGTGACAACTCCGTCGTCAGATCCTGCGAGGAGCCACATCAGGTGACGGGTGGGCCTGGTCGTTGACCAGATTTGATGCGGCTGGAGGTTCATTCTCGTTGCGTCAATGGCAGACCGGCTTCTTCCTGCTGGTGTCTCCCTCCTCCTTTCTTGGGCCATGGTGAGTCGCTAGAGGCATAGCTAGAGGTGCTGCTACCCTGCCTTGTCATCAGGCGCTGGTTGGAGCAGCTTGAATCGTGGGATTTTTCTTTTCTTTTTTGATGCTCGGTGAAGGAAAGCTCATGCTCGAGTGGAGGATGTGCTGCGCCAAGAAGAAGCTTGCTATGCTGTGCTTGTGCGTCTTTTTTTTTTTTGGGATTTCCTTTGTCTCTTTGACTCGTTCTTTTTCTTTCTTCTGTAGATTTTGAGGTCCGAGCGTTTCATTCTTGTTCATTGCAGCTCGCCCTTTTCTTTTTTTTTTCTTTTTGAGAGATGATGCTAAGCACTTTTTTCTTTGGATTTTCAATTGATTCCAAATATATGCTTCTGTCCCTGCAGCACACGGATCTTGCACGGTTGAAGCCTGCCCTCTGTTGTCCTCTGCGCATCATCCCTCGACTGCTGCGGATTAGAATCCATTTGATGAAGCCTTGGCGTCGACTAGGAAGAAAGCAAGCACGAAGCTAGCTACAGCCTGCCTTTGGTTGTTGTACTTGCGTGTGTCATTTTTCTATTTGCTCTCAGATTTTTTTTCTTCATCAAGATGAATTCCAGAATTTGAATGAAATTTTCTGGAGATACCTTGGGCAACCAAGAACCCATGGCTGTTTTTCTTTTTCATAATCAGTTGGGATGTTAGCTCTAGAAATTCTTGAAAAATTCAAGATTTGTGTTCCTTGGTTGAGGAAAGAGACTTACTGGTTCCTTGATTTCTGCTCGCGATTTGATAGCCTCTTATTTCTTTTGAATTTCAACCCACCAGCTGCATGAACGAGGAAGAAATCAAGCAAGAAGTTAGCTTTCTTGTGAAGGATTTGTTGCTGATGTTTGTTTTCAGCGAGGAGAGTCAAAGCAACGTGAAACCTAGCAATTTTTTGTCGAACATGCTTGAGTTTTTTTAAGCGGATCCAGGAAAATTTTTTTTGGTACCAATGTGATTTTGTGATTTTATATCTATGTAGCCTCGGAGTATAGCTTGTAAAGTAAAATGTCTGTATATAACAATGTAGTTTGGAGTATACAACAATTATTTTTTTTGTCCCTTTTATGCTTGGAAGAAGATGGTGTTGCCCCTATACTATGTAGCCTTAAATATATAGCGATGAAATGATTGTATACAATGATGTAGTTTGGAGTATACAACTCTATATACAACAATGAAGTTTAGAGTATACAACTGTTTTTTCTTGTTCTCAGCAGTATTATATCTATGTACCAAGAAAATTAGGCATGTGATTTTTGTGAGTATAGACATGTAACGTCATATGTATAGCAGTGAAATACTTGTATACAACAATGTAGTTTGGAGTATACAACTGGTTTTTCTTGTACTTTTTATGCTCGGAAGAAGGCGGCTGATATTCTCAGGGGTAGTATATCTATGTATCACAATGTGTATATTCATATTTTATTCAAAAAAACTGGCCTATTTATTCAATAAGTTTGAAAAGTATATCTTTATTTTTGATTAAGAAAAAAATCTACAATTCAAAATAAGAATAAAAATATTTAAGGCTCCATTTGCTTGATGGTATATCATTTTATTCCCAAGTTTATATTGGACTCTAGTGTCCAATGGTCTGAAAATGTGGACACACTGACACACCTCACCTGACACTGAAAGTGACACATCTGACACCGAAAGTGACATCTCCACGATATACTACCTCGAAGGTGCAGATATAATACCTCATGACCTGAGATATACTACTCTGACACAATGCTGGCAGAGCTGGTCAGTGGGCTGACCAGCGCGCTGAATAATATTCAGCGCGCAGCGCGCCAATTAGCGCGGTCGTGTATATATATACATATATATATATATATATATATATATATATATATATATATATATATATATATATATATATATATATATATATATATATATGGCAGCGCTAATTCACTCCCTGGGTGTGAAATATTATATCACACACCAGCCCACCACCCAACAGAACTCACTCAGCCACACCAGGACACTTGCGTGCATGCATGATGTGTTAATGGAGCACTTAATTGTCTCCAGGCTGCTTCACTATTAAGGCAATGACACACCTGTTGAATAGGAATATTATTACTATTCTTATTGCCTCCTGTAATCAAAGATTGCAAAGCCGGCCAACTACGATTGGAAGGTGATCAACAAATGGAAATGACCAAACTGTAAATAAATAACTGATATCCAAGCAGCCTGACGACAAATACTCTTTTTCTATGGAGAAAGAAGAATCAAGATAAACTACATGCGACCAGACAAAACTTTTTTGTGACCTCTATAGAACAGTCTTTTATATTAGGAAAAAAACAAGATCATAAAAATCCAATGTGACCATAAAAACCACACATGCGTAATCGGAAAAAATTTGTTGACAACAAAAACAAAATCACAAAAGTGTAAAATATACGCTAATGCAATACTTAGATTTTTTGTGATTATAATTTTTGTTGGTTTTCATGATCATAAAATATACATTCCTTGTAAAAAATACGATTAGTAAATTTGAAAAAGAGGGCACCCAAATACAGTCAAGTCTTTTAACTTCTTGGTTGTATCTTCCAAGTGCACACAGTAGGTTAGTTGACACATCTATAGTGGCGAATTGTGACGACGTTGTAGGCAGCAGACATTCCAAGCAGAAGCACATTTGCGACTACAGTGAGATGAGAAAAACAATTAGAACATTTGACGAAGGTGGGTTCCATGTTATAAAATATAGTATGATCATAAAAACAATTCACTTGCAATCATAAAACTTTTCATGACAAAAAAAAAAACAAAAGCCACGTTAGAGTGAACATTTTATGCAAGCGTAAATACATAATCCTACAAGTGTAATATCTGACAACAGTGAGTTTACATAGGATTGATTATTTGAGTTGTCGAATAACACATCAACATGTTTCTATTGCATCATAACTATTTCTACAGCTTCAGTGAAGCGATGTTTCAATCAGCCTCGCTATCAAACCATTGTCGTCACACGGAACAAATTTTTTTAAGTATTTTTTTGATTTTTCAAAAGTGTGTATGAGATTTTCATGTTCTCAGTAAAATAGGAGAAATTTTATGCAGTAACATTTGACCGTAAAATCTTTTTTGTGCAGTCGTAATTTTAGTCTTAGTCACATTATGACCATAAAAGCTTTTTTGTGGAACAGCAAAATATTGTTAGTTTCATGGTGAAAGCCCTTAGAAGTGTAAAATCAACCAACATCCGTCAAAGTTTTATAGTCACGATTCAATATGCAAGTGCACGTAAAAGGCACTCGAAAACCTTTTGACCGTAAAAACCTTTTCAAGATTTCAGAAATTTGAGGGCCTTTTACACTCGTGAAGTCATAAATTTATGAACAATATATTTGCAAAATTTCTGTAGATTTTTGTGATAGGGAAAACATGAAACAAGGGGTATTTCTTTTGCAATGTTGGACGGACGTGTTTTTTGTATAGTTCCGCAAGTGTCAACATTGCATTCATTTTTATGGAATATTAAATACTTTTTTGTTGAATCGCAACTATAAAATGATTTCAATCATAAAAGCTGAGTAAATTTTGCAATTTATTAATTGTGACATACAATTGAGTACATGATTGCGATCACAAGCAACAAGTATTTTGCCAGTCAGCTGACTATATTTTTACACCTGAGAGTTCAAATTTCAACTAAAAACTTGAAAGCCAATCATAAAATACTATAGACTTGAGGATTAGGCCCTATGGGATGAGCGCAAACAAGGATCTGACATGCTTGCATCCTCGGCGGCTTATAGTACGTACTGGCAACAACACATGCAATCGGTAGCCTATGCAAGGTACATGGACATGGTGCCAAATCAATTTGACCTCCGAAGTGCTCGTCCCAATACATCTCGAGGCTACCTTGCTTGCTCTCCTCCATGCTGTTGTAAACAAAATCAAAAAAGCATCACAAAATTATTGTGAAAACAGACACATCGACAGGTGGGAAATGAATCTAGTCAAAGCAACGACGCTGCTTACCTGGTTCGCCCTTCCAATAGCTACCCACGGCGACCATGCTGCAAGGGAGGCGATGGCTAACAGGGATACGGGAAAAGTCTAGATCACGCCTGGAGTAAACAACGGTCATGTGCTCCGTCACTCGCACGTGCCAGCGCTTTCAACGGACGAAGTCAGCACCCGCATGGCCTGTTGTCCTTCACTGGAACACCACCGTAGTGCTCGTCGTTCTCCTCCTACAGACTGCCATAAAAAATTCAAGAACCGATCAGATGGCAAAATGAGAACGGTGATGCGGAAATTGCCACGACAGCATTATCTAGTTGTGCTGCTCCGTGCTCCCGTCGTCGCGAGCTCCGAACGTATCACACCGGCAATCGGAATATCATCGCGTATAGTGGTCTGGATTGAGGGGAGAGAGAGAGGAAGGAGAGAATAGGAGAAATGGCAACGTCATCTCATCTCAGAAAGGGAACCTCACGTATTTGAGATGAGAGGAAAGGGATTTAAATAATGGTCCGGTTTGCATTGAAATGGAATGAATTAATCAGCAATAAATTTCGCCAATCAATGATTTCTGTTAATGGAGCCGTTAATTAAGAGTGAATGACTGATGAGCTGTGCATGCATGTGTGGCTCGACGGGGGATGCATGTATATATATGGCTGGGTCATCTGGTGGAGTCTGGCTGGGGTGTGAAAATAATATTCCACACTCAGGGAGTTATATAGTGTGTGTATATATATATATATATATATATATATATATATATATATATATATCCAGCAACAGCGACATGATCCACGCCTCCTTGGAGATTCTGTACGTACGTTGCTAAACATCTTAATTAATTTGTTGTTTGGTGGTCGGTGAATTATGGAACAAGTCCAAATCATTTTGATTGCAGTAGGAAGGTTGTGAGTGTTGTTGCTGCGGCGATGCTAACCCTTGCTTTCCTTGGACTTGGTGAGCTGACCGTTGTCACTTCTTTACTTCTTGGACGACGTAGGAATTCCATACCAATCTTGTAGTGTACGTACTACAAATTACAATTTCCTTGCAAACAGTGCATACTATGTGATGCGAAGTACGGGAAACCACTTTTATCACTTTCCTCAAACAAAATAAGACTAAAATGTTTCTCGATCCAATGGTTTTTCGTGCAGTGTTTTCGCTCTGTGGTTCGGAGTCGATTGTCTATGTGTAAGCATCAACTCGTCCACAATGGTTAATCTATCCACTAGCAGCTTTGATATATAATGTGGTAACATTCTGCTGCGTTCAAGCAGGTTCGTGTTTTTTGGGTGGATGTGGCCATAAGTGAAATTGCCAGGAGAAAAGAACAAAAAATAGAAAGGAAACAAAACATAGGTCTTAATGTCTTTTCTTTTTGCTATGAACAATACCTTTCAATATCAATATATTCATGGAAGTGTAAATTTGTCTAATACTTTTCATTAAAATGTACAAAATAAAATTACTTAGATAGACGGATACAAAATATAAGATTTTAACTATTGAATTATAATAATAAAAATATGTTAGAGGTCAAATTTAGAAGAAGATGGTATTTTCAAGCAAATATTATACAATAATTTTGAAATATATTTATTACTTTTTATACCAATAAAATTATCTGATTATAATCCGTAGCAACGCACGGGCAAAATGCTAGTCCACACTAACAGCTTACACACATGAAACAAGTAGTATCTCTGCCCCTACAGCATCCATGTGATATTTTGGATATTTCTTGGAGCATAGCTAATATTAGTTATCTTTTATAAATATCGACAGAGACATTAGGGAACATGCATTGATAATGGAATGGAAGGGGAAAATTTTGGGCAAAAAGACAATTTAGTGCAATGGTGCAACCAGACGTGTGGGCTCTGTTAGATCGCGATCTAACCGTCCCGATTCAGTCCGCGATTCCCCCAATCGCGATCTAACTTTCGTATCTCTAGCACTGATTGTTGCATCGGTCTTCCAGATAGAGCTTAAGGGCGTCTGTGGAACAAGGCGACGAAGCCACCGAGCGTGGTGGCCGTGGCCATCGCCAACACGAGAAGCGCGGCGGGCCCGTTCGGCATCATGCGGACCACGCGAAGAGCAGCGTCGAGAGACACCAGACCGCGCGTCTGATACGGCCCCTCGATCTGGCCGTCAGCTACACCCGGCGGCACGCAAAGAGCAGCAGGAGGCCACGTAGCTGACGACCACGAAGTCCACCGAGGCAACGTCCCCTGCGGTTCTGTAGCTAGACAGCCACGACAGACGAGAGCGTGACGGTGAAAATGCTTTCGTGGGGAAAAAATGCATCACTTGATAGAGTTTGAACATCCCAAGCCACCACCGGAGACTCTTCTCTCGCAGCTGATAGAGTTTGGTCTCTCTCCAATCAAAAGGCAAAGCGAAGGAAGTTGACCGTCTCGCGCTCTCTCTCTCTCTCTCCCTCGCACCCCTCTCTCTCTCTCTCGCGTTTGATCCCTCGATTCTGATCGATTTAGCCAATCATTTCCAAAAATAATCCGCGGAGATTGTTGAGGGGAAGGTAACGATCGATCTCTCCTACTTTTCAAGCGATTTCTGGTAAAGGAGTTCTCGTATCAGAGGAGAAATTGATTTGGGGGGGGATGAG
Organism: Eragrostis nindensis; assembly: GCA_012490785.1. NCBI lineage: Eukaryota > Viridiplantae > Streptophyta > Magnoliopsida > Poales > Poaceae > Eragrostis > Eragrostis nindensis. The sequence goes on along the minus strand of JAAXCT010000572.1, from coordinate 99,433 downwards.
TGCTCCACCAAGGAGGAAAACAGGGACTCAATTCTTCAGCAAGGGGTTCGGAGGAGCAAGCGGAAGGGATGGCAAAGCATGACGGGGAGAGAGAGAAGGATGTTGGAGGACCCAGAGAGAGCTAGGCAAGGCTGAAGCCGAGATGGTTGGTGGAGGAAGAAAGGAAGAAGGAGGCATTGGAGATCAAAGCTGTACTCTTCAATTCGCCAACCATAGAAGATGATTTCAGATTTCGAAGGTCAAGTTCTGATTCGGATTTGACCTTGTTGCAAGACAAAGAGGGGGTTCAGAAGGAAGCGTCGCCATTTCAAGAGAAACCGAAGCAATTCAAGGAAACAAATAAGGGAGATAAATCAGATGTTCAGTTAGAAGAGGGAAACGAGGAAAGAAGGGGGAAAACTCAGCATGAAGTTAATTTAGGAAAAGCTTGGGAGGAGCTCGAGCTCTCGTTTGCAAGGATGATCAGTTTTGGAGGGACCTCTGATCAACGTGAGGAACAGTCAAAGGGGGAAGACAAGGCCATAAAGGAAGCCCAGGATTCAAATGGGAACAGAAGCAGGCCGGTTGGGCTGTTTGGTAGGTTTGTGGCTGATATCTATGCACACTCCTGGAGGGATGAGCCCAGAGAGAGGTGGTTATGGGTACCAAAAGGGGCAACAGACATAAGGTGTGCTTTCGTGGCCAGGGCAGAGGAGATAAGAAGAGAGGGATGGAAAGCCAGAAAGATTAGGGTTTCATATACTCCAAAAATTCTCGAATCGTTTGCAAAGGCAACCAAGATCCCAGATATGGCAAGAGAGCCTGGGAGAGGGGGAAGATGGGGGGATACAGGTGGTAGCTCGAAGCGAGGTTTGATGGAGATCCACAAGGAGATCGCAGGGATTACAGGGGGTACAGACAGGATAGTGATTTTGGGGAAAGAAGAGATATGAGAGGGTCTAGGCAGGAAGATTTCTATGGCAGGCAAGAAAGGAGGGATGATAGTTTCAGGCAGGTGGAAAGAAGAGGGGAGGCAGCTCGTGAAGAGCAGTTCTACAGGGAAAAGCTAGAAAGGGAGTGGGAGGAGAAACGAAGACTAAGGGTAGAGGAGAGCAGATCTCAGAGGGATGATATGAGCAGAAGGAGAGCAGAAGACCTAAGGGGGGCAAATTATGGAAAGATTAATCTGGATGAGAGAAAGATTCTGGACAACAAAGCTGGCCAAGATCCAAGAGGAGGAGTAAAAGGGGATTTCCAGGGAAGAAACATCAAGGAGGAGAACAAAGGAGTTTACAGAAAGGAAGATATCGGGAAATGCTTTTGGTGTTGGCAAGATGGACATCATCAGGCAACTTGTACTAATGACCCGTATTGCTACAGATGCAAGAAAACAGGCCACATCTCGACAAATTGTCCTAGCAACAAAGGGTGTACTATGCAAATGTTTGGTTTTGGCATACCAGGACAAGGCTTCTATAGTCTGAAGATCCCAGGAATTCAAATACAGGAATCTGACATTCCGTTGGGGATTGTCGAGATTATCACGGGGAAAGCATCAGAGAAAATTGTGGAAGCAGAATTGAAGACCTTCATAGAGAGTACTTGGGATTGGAAAGTCAAACAATATCAAATGATGAATATCTGGTGCCGTTCCCAAGTAAGATGCTACTGGACACTCTGTCCAAGGGAATGCAGCTAGACATGAAGAGGATTAAGGTCTCAATTACAAAATCAAACTTAGATGTAAATGCTTCCTCTGTGCTACAGACAGGGTGGATCAAAATGTATGATGTGCCATATCCAGCTAGGATCCCAGAAGCTGTTAAGCTGATAGCAGAACTAGTAGGAGAGGTGGTTGTGGTGGATGAACTGAGCCTAATCAAAACTGGCCCAGTCAGAGTCAAGATAAATTGCAGAGACATTAGTAACCTGAGAGGTTTCATTGAGATATTCATTGAGAAAGTGGGGTATGAGATTAGGATTATATCTGAAGACTTCAAGACCAAAACCTCAAGTAATACTGATGACAAAGGGGATAATGATGACAAGCCAGAGGATCACGAACAGTCTGATGATGAGGAAGATGATCTAGATGATATCAATGAGAAGGAATGGGAAGATTATAGGAGGAAAAAGGAGGATGAATTTCAGGCCAGCAAACAAAGTCAGACCAACTCTGGAACAAAGAAGCAGCTGACTGAGCACACAGAGGCAACTCAAGAAAAGGAGATGGGTTCACCTATGGATATAGAACCGATTGCTCAGTATGATCCTACAGAAACTTTCCAGGACAGGCCAAGAAAAATTCTGTCAATTGAAGGGAAAGAGGGAAATCAGTATATTACTGCTGAGGAGGATAATGTAGGGGAAGAAGAGTGTGAGGTCAAGGCAGCTACAGAAAATCAAGTTCCTCCAGGTTTTGTGGAGGTTCACACCATTGATGGGGTGTCTCTAATGCCTGAGGAAAGGTGGCCAAAGCTACTTACTCCAACAAAGACGCTGCAACAGTGCCCTAGGTCACAGATGGAACTGGAGGAGAAGGGGGAGGAAAGTTGGAGTTTAACACAGAGGACTGGGAGGAGTTGTGGGCAGTAAAGGAGGACCAGACACAGGGAGAAGAGCTGCATAGAAATAAGGAATGGTCAGTGCCCAAAACCAGGAAGAGAAAGAAGGTAGTGACAGATTTCCACCAATTGCAACCAGACAGAGCAATAGGACAAAGGAAGAGGGGGTCAAGATTGCAGAACTGGCGCAACAAAGGACCAGAATCAGAAACCTTGATGACTCAGGTACATGTAAAAAAGTTTCAAATAATTCTAATTCCTTTGCTGTTTTAAATGAAATAGGTAGGGATAACTAGAAACTCTAGCTTCGAATTGTGGGGTTATTTTTGATAACAATGATAGTGTAAATGGGAGGGGGCAGATGTGGTTTCAGCTATACTGGCAGAAGAGAAACTGAGAGCCAAGATGGCTGAAGCTGACTACAAAGCGAGACAAGATGCAGTTATGCTTCAGAGTCATTTATTGGAGTATGAGAATTTGAAGCTGGAAGTGATAGAAAATAAACAAAGGGGGTACACAAGGCAGAAGAACAAGGGGGAAAAACAAATTCAAAAAGCAGGACAGAGAGGGAACTGCAAAGATTAAGCTAAGGGCATTCTTTTCTGGAACATCAGAGGTATGGGGCAGGAAGGTCGAGTAAGACAACTCAAAGAGATGATAATAAGAGAAAATATAGAGGTGGTGGGTTTACAAGAGACAATAAAGACTGATTTCTCAGAAAGAGACCTCAAGGGAATTACTCCAGGGCAAGATTTTACTTGGAACTGGATCCCAGCAAAAGGACATTCAGGGGGGATTTTGGTGGGGGTGAAAGAAGGTATTCTTGAAGTGGAAGGATGGGACAAGAGAGACTTCTTTGTGGGGGTGTCAGTCAGGAACAGATTATCTAACTTCAGATGGTGGATAGTGGTGGTTTATGGCCCTGTCAACCATGACTTGACTGCGACTTTTTGGGAGAATTGACTGAGAAATGTGATCAAAGTGACATACCAGTGGTTTTTGGGGGGGGATTTTAACTTAATCAGAGATTTACAAGACAAGAGTTCAGAACAGGGGGATTTGAGATACATGGAGGCTTTAATAACTTCATTGCAGATAATAAACTGATGGAGATAAAGAAATGTGGACCTAGATTCACGTGGACAAATAAACAGCTGAAACCTGTTTTCAGTAATATAGACAGAGTCTTGGTATCGACAGAATGGGAGAGTAAACATCCACTGTGCACCTTAAGGAGTATCACAAGAGTGGGGTCTGACCATTGTCCTATGATTTTGGAAACTGGGGAGATATCAATAGTAAGAACAAAGAAATTTCACTTTGAGTAACAATGGCTTATGCAGGAGGGTTTTATGGAGGGGATACAAAGAAGATGGCAGATGGGTAAAGAGAGAATACCTGAAGGGGCTTACTCATTAGATATTTGGCATGGACAGTTGGGCTCTCTGAGACAATATTTGAAAGGCTGGGGAGATAATTTCAGGGGGAATACAAGAGGAGAAGGACTGATCTACAAAAGGAAGATAGAGGAAATAGATATGGAGGCTGAACAGGGTCTGTTAACTGAAGAAAGATGGGATCAGAGATACAAATTAGAAGCTGAGCCTGAAAAAGTGTATGCAGAGGAAGAAATGTATTGGCAGCAAAGAGGGGGTGAAACATGGTTCTGAAGGGGGGTTTCAAGACAGGTTTTTTCCATAACATAGCAAATGGCAGAAGGAGGAGGAAGACAATTTTATCTATTGAAAAGGAGGGGGTGACACTTACTGATCAGAAACAAATCCAGGAACATATATATGAATATTACAAAGAGCTCTTTGGCTCGGGAGAAAAAAAGGGGTCAAGCTAGCTGAGGATACATGGAGTCAAGAGGGGAGAGTCACAGCAGAAGATAATGTAGAGTTATTAAAACCGTTTACAGAAGAAGAGCTAATCCAAGTAATTAAAGATATGAAAGAGGACACAGCTCCAGGACCAGATGGTTTTAGTGTTACCTTTTATAAGAAATGTTGGGGGGTTATCAGAGAGGATTTCATGAAGATGGTTAATGACTTCTACATGGATCAACTCGACTTATCAAGACTAATTATGGGGAGATAATTCTGATTCCAAAAGTGAAGGAGGCAAATAATGTAAAACATACAGGTCGATTTGTTTGCTCAATATCAGTTTCAAGATTTTCACAAAATTGTTGACAAACAGGTTAACTTGGATTGCAGACAAAACTGTAAACAGATGCCAGTCAGCTTTCATAAAACGGAGATATATTTTGGACAGTGCAGTTATGCTACATGAAACCCTGCATGAATTGAGAAGAAGGAAGATGAAGGGGGTGGTGATGAAGATTGACTTTGAAAAAGCATACGACAGAGTAAACTGGGATTTTGTTGAAGATGTGCTACACAAGAAAGGATTTGATAGAAAATTTATCAAGTGGATAATGAGAACAATTAAGGGGGCCGAGTGGGGATTAACATCAATGGTCAGAGAGGCCCTTTTTTCAAGACCTATAGAGGGTTAAGACAGGGGGATCCTTTGTCACCTATCCTATTCAATCTGGCGGCAGATGCTTTAGCTAGTATGTTATGCAAAGCAAAAGAGAAAGGCCAGATAGAAGGTTTGATGCCACATTTAGTTGAGGGGGTCTATCACATCTACAATATGCGGATGACACAGTGCTGCTTTGCAAGAGTGATGAAAAGTCTATCACCTCACTGAAGTTCATCCTCTACTATTCGAGTGGATGTCAGGGCTCAAGATAAATTACCATAAAAGTGAATTGATTACCTTTGGTATCTCAGAAGAGGAACAACAGAGTATTGCCAATATGCTAAATTGCAAGGTAGGGGTTTTGCCTATGACTTATTTGGGGTTTCCAATTAGTGACCGACATTTAGGGGCAGTAGCTTTCAGGCCAGTGGTGAAGAAAGTGGAGAAAAGCTACAGCCTTGGAAAGGGAAGCTATTGTCATCAGGAGCCAGGCTAATACTAACTAATAGTTCCCTAGACAGTATTCCAATTTATACAATGGGGTTGTACATGCTTCAGGATGAAAATCATCATGCTATGGATAGCATTAGGGGGAGATTTTTCTGGGGGAATACAGAGGACAGTTTCAAGTACCACATGATCAAATGGGAAGATGCATGTTTGCCTAAGGATTTTGGGGGGATTGGTACCTTAAACACCAAAATTATGATTGAGGCTCTGTTGGTTAAATGGATTTGGAGAATCCAAAGAAACGACCCAAATGACCTCTGTGCTAGTTTCCTGAGAAATAAATACCTCAGGCATAAAAACTTCTTCCAAGTCAACCCACAGGGGGGTCTCAGTTTTGGCAGGGACTGCACAAGGTCAAGCACCATTTCAGAAAAGGAGCAGTAAATGTAGTGAAAGATGGAAGGAATACCCAATTCTGGGAAGATGTACGGTGGGGGGAGGTGCCTTTGAGACTAAGGTTTCCAGGGCTGTATAACATAACCAGGAAAACAGATAGCTTGGTAGCTGACTATTGGGAGGAGGAAGAATGGAACATAGATTTCAGAAGAAGTTTATCTCCCAGAAATCGAGAGGAATGGCAGGAACTAATGATGGAGCTACAACAAGTGCAGCTGACAGAGGAGAAGGATGAGGTGATCTGGACTCTAGAAAAGAATAGAGTTTTTTCCACCAAATCCCTATACCGTTTGCTGACCTTCAGGGGGGTTACAAACAGGAGAATGAAAGCAATGTGGGGGTGCAGCATTCCCACCAAACTAAAAGTGTTTCTCTGGTTGGCTTTTCAAAACAAGCTACAGACTGGGGTTGAGTTGAAAAAGAAGAAATGGAAGGGCAATAAAAACTGTATACTATGTGGTGCTCCTGAGACCACGGACCATATAATCTTTGGTTGCCAGGTGGCTAAATTCGTTTGGGGTTGCATAAAGGAGGCTTTGGGCTGGGAGAGTGTCCCAGGGTCGATGGAAAATTTTTTAGATAACTGGCTGATTTTGGGGAATAAATACTATGAGTTGGGGATTTTTTACTTCTCAATTGTGTCCTGGGTCTTGTGGAGGAACAGAAATGAGATGGCGATTCGAAAGAAGTTCCTTCGAAATCCAACAACCTACTGCGAAAAATCTTTTCTTTTATGCAGAGGTGGAAAGGTTTGTTATCGGAACAGGAGCAGCACAAGGTGAGCGAGCTGACAGAAAAGCTGAAGTCGTGGTTCCTATCATTCCAACAGCAATCAAAGGAGAAAGCTGAAGAACAAGACGATTGGTGTGAGGGTGAATGAAGAGATGATAGTGCTGCTATTTTTTCTTCCTTGCTTGCTCACAAGCTGTAATATGTGTAGTGGTTCTTGGTGCTAGTTTTGCTCGTCTGAGACAGTTTAGTGTTTTGTCGGCGCTCCTCTGTTAAACTGGTATCCCCAGTACCGAGACTGAAGTTTGTAAGGAACTCGTTATTGCTTTCAATAAAAGCAGGCGCAAAGCTCTTTTCTTAAAAAAAATGCATCAGCCTGCTACTCCATTCCTTATCAGTATTTTACACTACTGACCTCGCTTACAAAATGTTTATTTTATTAAGTTTAGAACCGTACGTTTGATCACTGATGTCGCGTGAAACTTGTAACAAATAAAATGAGATATGTCCCTTCACCGTCGATGACTTACATAAAATATTTTGAAAAGGGAAAAGCTGTAGATACGACCCAGGCTGTCCGACTGCCTTCCCGCGTGATATGCGGCTGAGTGAGTCGCGGGAATGCATGAGTCGACGCCGCTGACCGCAACTAGATCTGTCCTCGTCGGGTCCAGATCTGGGGACGACGAAGGCAACATGGTGGTTTTGTTTGTGGGAGCCGGCGGCGACGGCAGTGCGATGGACGGTTGGCAGGGCTTCTCTCCCCATGGTGTCGCCACCCTCTCCCATCACCCCGTCCCATGGTCGTGCAGGATCTGCGCAGGGACTCGTCGCCTCCCCGCGGCGGTCGCCTTTCCCTCTTCTTTGGCCGCACAGTGGATTAAGGGTGACCTCGGACGTTGTCCCCCTCTCCCTCATGGTCACCGGAGTGCAATTCCGCCTCCCCTCTCCCTCATGGTCACCGGAGCACAACACCGCAGCCGGAAAGTCACCTCCCGTCTCCTCATGGTTGTGGTCGCCGGAGCGCAGCATTGCCTTCCCTCTCCCTCATGATCGTGGTCGCCGAAGCGCAGTGCCGCCACCCCTCTCCCTTATGGTCGTGGTCGCCGGAGCGCAGCGCCGCCTCCATTCTCTCTCATGGTCCTGGTCGCTGGAGCGCGTCACTGCCTCCCATCTCTGCCTTGGTCGCGAAAGGCTTGATCGTGCAGGGTGCCTCCCCATGGAGGGCCTCCCTGCGAGGTAGGCGAGGGCCATGGTGCCAAATCGGCCCATGGTGGCAGTGGCCGCCGCCCAATGAGTGTGGCTCCTCGTTGCATTATCGTTTTCCTTGGTCGTTCTACTTTCAGGTCGTGCTCAGAGATGTTCCAGGTCGCTTTTTTAGCCTCACGGGGAGCACACAATTGTTTGATCTTTGATGGTGTCACTCTTCAATTTGCTCGAGACCTTAACACAGGTTGTAGGTTGCTTTGGTCATGCTTTCTAGGTGGTGCTTTAGGTCGTCTTCGCGTGGTCGTTTTGCCGTGCGGTAGAGCACACCTAAGGCCTTGATCTTTGTTCAGTGTGTTATCGCAATCGTGATCTGCCCCACACCATCCACGATGGGATGTAAAGGGTCGCTTGTTGCCTTGTTAGATAATCAGACATGGAAGCGATTCCCAAGAACACAATCGCTAAATCATAAGATCACAGAAAAGAGAACGACACAAGGCACGATGTTTTTCAACAAGGTTCAGCGATGTGCCTACATCTTCGGGGCATGACTACGGGCGCTCCTCCCCGTCATATCGGTAGTAACACCAGCATCTAGGAGTACTTGGCTTGGCTGCCCCTAGGGCACGCCGTCCTAGCCACCGTCACCCTTTGCCTACTACATCTGTTGTCGTTGCGGTTGCAACAGTGGTGCCCTCATATTTATGAGCTCGGGAATACAAGATCAACAGAAACTCTCTATCCCTAACACCGAATACAACTCAAGTCCTAACTGCAAGCGACTTTTGTACACATATTCGACAAAAATACATAACATGCCTTGTCTCATTGGTCGCATGGAGGCTGTGAAGGTGTTCATCTTCCTAGTGCTCCAACCGGTCGCGAAGCGGTGGAAGGTCATCGTTGAGGCATGCCGAGGAGATTTAGGTCCTAAAGCTGCGTAGGTCGTAGAGCTTTTTGCCTTGTTTTCTTGTTTCGTTCTTTTTCTTGTTGCAGGCCTTCGGGTCTCTTGTAATGACTTGTATTCTCCTCTTCTCAATGAAATACGTATTCCGCATGTTTTCGAAAAATCCGAGGTTCAAATCGTTCGATTCGTTCTTCGGAAACAAGGTAGCTGGCTGACCTCTTCCGACAAAAGACAGTTGACTTCGACTGGGTTACCAGCTTTTCCTGGTTGCCAACACACTTCGAAAGTATCTCTTGTCCCTTGCACCGTGCCACCGTCCATCTGACGTGTTTTCAGCTCGTGTAAGCTTTTGGCTGGATATTTTAGGGAGTCTAGCAAGTCAACCAGTGATGATTACAGGAGCTTTGTAGATCTTTTAATCCTTTCGAACAAGCAAACTAAAATGTGTAGTTACGAGAGACACATCCGGTGCAGAACCGACATACGCTCCTGTCACTAGGGACCACTGATGTCGTGATACTTGTAACATATAAATTGAGATATGTCCCTTTACTGTCGATGACTTACATAAATATTTTGAAAAGGGAAGAGCTGTAGATACGACCCAGGCTGTCCGACTGAATTGATTCCAAACCTCAATATTGGAGTACAGTGGGCTGAATTCCATGTGGTTCAGTCCAATGATCCAAGCATTACTCTTTTATTTTAATCATAGTCTTTCATCTTACATTTAAAAAGGCATGTCAGACGTTGAGGGCTTAACAAAAGTTCACTAAGTTGAAGGTTAGTTTCAGCTCCACCAGATCTGGTGACCAAAATATCTATTTTGAGGCTTGGAGCTACGTGAAAATTCTCTCATAGAAGCACGTACCCTGTTTGCTCTCTGAGAATGAACAATGTCTATGTGGTACAGATTACTTCAGCTTTCAGGTTTTTCCTATAAAGTTTCAAAGATATATTTTAAATAACGCTCAATCTTTATTTATAGTTTGGTTCCCTTCATTTAGGCTGTAGCACTAATGATTGTGTATATAACTCAATATGAGTGTTCCATTTTTAAATCTCTTTTTGTTGCTTTAAACAGCAAATTATATGAGCCATCAAGTCCACTTGTCCTAATGGAAGTTGAAAATTGGAAGACAAAACACTCTCGACCTCGGAGATGGCCAATGTTGACTACTGGAAAGATGACCTAAGAATAGTCATATATTGTACTTTCCACAGTGCTTATGTAGGGGCTAATTTGACAATATTCAATGTCTTTCTGAACTCTAAATACGCCCAAATATTAACAAGAATAAGTGATGGTTGATGAACAAGGATAAAATAAAATCATCTTATTATCTCTCAGTTTTGATAGTGATTGGAAGACAATAAGGAGCATATGGCCACAAAAGGGTTTCACTTGTGGCAATAATGGTGTTGTCCTCTTTCAATGAATGTACTTCTTACATGTAGCTTAGCATATCCTGTATATGTTGTAAAACTAAAATCTATAACTCTTGTTATAAAGTAAAAACTGAATCATTCATGCTGACGATCCTCACGAACGACCAGATCCCTTGTTTCGTATTCAAAGTGAGTGGGGGCACAGTAGCGCGGCCTTCTAGTTTTACACTACTTGACCTTGCTTACAAAATGTTTATTTTATTAAGTTTAGAACCGTACATTTGATCACTGATGTCGCGTGAAACTTGTAACAAATAAAATGAGATATGTCCCTTCACTGTCGATGACTTACATAAAATATTTTGAAAAGGGAAAGCTGTAGATATATACGATCCAGGCTGTCCGACTGCCTTGCGAGCAGCGTGATATGCGGCTGCGTGAGTCGCGGGAATGCATGAGTCGACGCTGCTGACCACATGATTTCTGTGGGACGTGAGTCGGTGAATCCAGTCGGATCTGTAGCAGCACTCTTTTGAAAAATACATTCCAAACTTCAGAAAGGACATATGAAATGAAGAAAAAGTTTGGCGAGTAGATCCTTTCGTAATGGTTGTTTGGCGACTTTCCTTGACGTAAATGTTTAACCCAAAAAAAGCAGAGCCCCATCAACAAGCGAAAGAATACGTTTTACACTATTGTAACTATTAAAATACTATGTAGCTATACCTTGCTCCACTGCGCTTTTGTCGTATGAGCCAAGTCTTGGACGGTGACTTCAGGTTTTGGCATGCATCGGGTGGGTAAGTATTCTGGACTTCCTGGATTTAGGAGGTTTGGGTCGTTGCACGGAGGAAGGACAGTAGCAGCCCCAAAAATATGACCCACGATGGTCAGATGGCTCGGAACCGCAAGATACCATATAAAATAAAAATACACATCGACAAGTGGATGGGTTTTGTAACCACATCGGACGGACCATCTCGCCCCACCCTCCATTTACGTTTCTAGCTTATTCCTACATAGCATGCTTGCACCACGCATTCTCTCTCTTTTCAAACCAGCAATGCCTAACCTCTCCCGCGCACGCGAAGCCTCGCTCATCTTCAAACGGTCTTCCACGCGCCCCCATCGTCCTCCATGCAACCTGTACCCCCCCTTTCCGTCGCCCCCTCTTCACTCAACTGGTGCCGCCTCGCCCATTCCATGACATGCCTTCCTTGACAAGAATAGTTTTTGTGTCAGATCGTTGACAGAAATTTGATCAAGTGTAGGAAAGCTTGTGCTCCACAACCAAAGAGTACACCTAGCAATAATGAGCAGGAAATTGGAGTATATATACGGTGGAGTAGAGTTTCAGGGTCTGTCACACACGGTATTCACCCTTCCGGCCGCCCTTCTTCCTCCCCCAACCCAAAATGCTCTTCTTCTGGTACATCCCTATCCGCTAGGCCGGCGGCCGGCCTCCAAATCCAAAGCCTCGATCCATGTCCGACCCCGGCGGATCCACGCCGGAACGCCGGCAACGGAGGAGGAACGAGGAGGCCCCCGATCCCGCGGCGGCGGCGATCTCGGCCGCCAAGGTCTTCGGCAACCGGGATCTCCTCGGCGAGATACTCCTCCGCGTCGGCTCCCCGACCTGGCTGGTGCGTGCCGCCGTCGCCTCCAAGTGCTGCCTCCGCGCTGCCTCCGACCCCGCCTTCCTCAACAGCTTCCGCGCGCGCCACCCGCCCCGCATCCTCGGCCTCAGCGTCATCGGGATCCACTCCTGGCCACGTCTGCTCCCGTTTCCCTCAGCCCCCCGAGCTCGCCGCCGCCGCCAGCCTTGCAAGTCTCATCCTTGGGTGTCTCGGCCGCGACGACAGGTGCATCGACTCCTGCAACGGCAGCCTGCTCGTCGAGATGGCGAGCGACATGGACTGGCCGAGGTACCATGTGAGTAGCCTGCATAACGTGCAGCGGCACTGGATCCTCCCCCCGCTTCCCCCTCTCGGCAGCGACGACGAGGAATCCGGCCTGTTCTACAGCCACCGTCTGTTCCTCTTCGAGGACGATGCTACGTCTTGCCTGTCCCTCAGCATGGCCTGCGACACGGAGATGGTCCGTGCCAATTTCTCCGTCCTGCGTGATGGCGTCTGGGGGCTCCGGCAGTCTGCAGTGAGGGAGCTTCAGCAAGATCCGTATCAGACTGTGCTGGGACACAAGCTGCTCTCTGGTGGCAAGGTCTACATGATGACCACTGTGCCGTGTATTCTTCAACTAGATTTGGCCACCGCCGCCTTTTGTCTGCCATAGAGCTCCCAGATGGAGCGGAGCAAAGCGCGTCTCTCAGGTTTTCACGCGCGCAACATTCTGATGGTCTGGCGTCGCAATGGTGCGGGGCAGTGGGCACTGGTGGATACTATCTCTGTATTTGAGGCATGTGCTAATCTCGGTGTGCACAAGTGGGTGCCCGATGATGAAAACACTTCCCCTGTTTGTATTGTTGGAGTCGGGGACAATGCAGAGTTTGTCACCTTGGAGCTGGTGGCCAGTGGAATTATCTGTTGTATGCAGCTGGGTAACAGGGTTGTGGAGAAGGTGGCGGAGGGAATGACGCAGATCTGTAGTCCTTCTGCGCGTCCGATTACAATGGTTTGGCCTCCCTTCCTCCCAGTACCAAAGGAGGACGCTGATCTTTAAAGATCGATCTATACTTCAGTGCTCGATCTATGTGTTGTATCTTGTTCGAAACTTGTCTTCAGGGCTCTATGTGTCGTTGTATCTTGTTCGAAACTTGTCTTCAGTGCTCTATTGGCTGTTGTATCTTGTTCGAAACTTGTCATAATTTTGTTAATTATTAGTTATACTGGAGAAACAGTAATTTTACTTTGGATAGGGTATCATTGAATCTCCATTTTGGTATCATTGACTTATGTTCTTGTTTCTTGATTTGCCTCTCTGTCCAGAATTAGAGAAGGCAAAAATTAGCTAGACCAACGGATGTTATTTAGAGGTAGTTAAATAGGAAGAATCAGGAAACAAGCTCATCTTGTTGCTTCAATTCATTGCTGTATTTATTCTCTTATCTCCCCATGGAAATTCAGAAGCATGCATGATGACATTATTACCTGTTATGTGTGCCTATTGATATGACCTCTCAAACAAGGTGATTAATGCTATACTTGAGCCTTTCCCAGTTTTCTGCTGCAATGTTGAATGCTTATATTAGCCATCTAAGTAGTCAGCAATTAATAAGAGCTAGTGAGCAAGAAGATGCCATATTGATACGGCTACTAGCTTACATTAGTCGTTATTTGCTTTACTCTTTGATATACATAGGTTCTACTGAATTACCACAAGATGATCAGGTTGGCACAATTTATCTAAAGCAAAAAAGAACTAGTTGGGAGAAAAATAGATTTCACCTGCCAGATTTCTACCCACCCGTAGATGGATCTAAATGGTTTCCTACCTGAAAACCGTCGGATTTCAAGTGGGATTCCCCCCCTGCCTGCCAAGCGTCAAGCTAGGAGGGCAGCATGATGATCCCGTCACGCTCCACGTTGTGGAGTTGTGACAATTGCTATCATTTTTTTACCTTGTCTTTGTCTACCCTCCCGCAATCCATGCCCTCAATCAATTACCTTTCCTTGCGTATGCATCATTTGCATTAGTTTCCAATCCAATTTTTTTTCTCCAAACTTACGCGTGGGCGTTGATCGGCTGCTGGCGGCGTCCTTCTGGCATTCAGGAACGAGGTGGCGTCCAGGTGATCGGCAACAAGGTGTGGCGGTCAGGTTGATCGAAGGATTGGCTAGGGATAATAAAGGTATTTGGTCCTCCTGCAAGTTGCATTCGATTAGGATCTTCTTCTTGTTCGCATCACGGTGAGAATTGCGCTCATTCAGTTCCATTCGTTGATTTGGTCCCTTTTAGTATCCTCTTGTTCGTTGATTCAGTCCCGGTTCCATCAATTCCAGATTTTGCTATACACCTTTCAGTCGCGTTTCAAATTCATATCTTGCCGGACGCGCTACAGTAAACGTGAACGCCCCTTCAGCCGCACTTTTTTTTCCTGTGCAGTTTCAGTGGATTGAAATTCTTTTCGTGTTCTGGGGTTTCGCAGTTGCAAATCACATGATCGTGCTCCATGATAAAATAAATTGTTAATACCTGCACATGTTTCAATATTGGGGCCCTGAAAGTTCAGTTAAGTTCATATTTGCACCTGTGTACCAATGCTTGTTTGCATTAATATATCACTAATAATTTTAAATGGATCTTAGAGCTCTGTATTTGCCTGGTCTTTGTATGTAGTTTGCTCTGTGTTTGCCTCGTCTTTGTATGAAGTTCTGAATTTTCAAACGTGGCCACTCTGAACTTTTGCAATAATAAACGTGATCGCTGTGTACAGGTTCAGACATTGAAACGATGTCATCAGATCAAGGCGAGGTGATTGGGTCAATAACTTCCAAGGCACCCCTACGCGATCGCACAAACCTATGTGCCGGTTTGTTCTCTACTGATTTCAATGTCTGAACCATTTATGAACTATATGAACTACTAATCTACGTATATTAATTAGGTGAGGCTGATGATGATTTGGTCGCCAAGAGACGGGCACAAGCTAGAGAACGGTCAAGGCTTTACGGTGAGCGGCAAAAGGCCACTAAGCAGAAAGAAAATAAAGCTCCAGGTATTTTTAAAACAGATGCCTCCCATGAACAGTGTGCTGGTGTTTACAGTTTTTTTTCATATGATTCAGCTGGAGATGAAGACCAGCAGTTGGTTTCGGGGAATAAGCGTATGTTCAACTCCAGTACTCAGAAAGATCAGAAGTCGCGCAAACGAGGTACTACACTCATATCAAAGTTCGATTTTCACCTGCCATTGATACTTCTGGTTGATATACTCATAACCTCAATTACTCATTTATTTATGTGTGTGAAGATTGAAGGTTTATGCTGATTCCTTGTACATTCCAAAGTTGAATACACTGATTCAACTGTTGTGTGATATGATTCAATGCTAATATTTTCAGTAGAGATCATTAGTACACCAGCTTTAGGTTGCATCCATTTTAAAATGATGTTCATATGCAGGACTTGTCACTCCATTCGTCGGAAAATATGTTACCAGCTTGCAAATTATTCAAATGGGTTGAGAAATAAGTATACTCGATCTACAAGAGCATAAGGCTGCAATATGTCAAACTGAGGTTAGTTTGGCCGTTTTTGCAATTTAGCGAATATTATGATTAACAAAAGTGTTAGTTCATGGCCATTTTTGTAAAGTGACCTGTAGCTGTGTAGCTGATGGAGAGGCGATAAAAAACTGATCCTTTTTTTTATTCTCTGGATGCAGCTTTTTTGAACTTGTTAGCATAAATTGGTCTGTCAGAGGTATGTCTCCTGATTTCCGCAACTGATTCCTGCTAATTTCGTTCATATTTATCTTACTAGTTTATCTTTGTTCCCCAATTTTGGATTTGTCACATGACAACAGGAGCGGTCATTCTTGACTTCTTGTATATCCTTGCATTGTTTTACTCATTCTTTGTTGTGTTAAACATGTATTAAAAGGAGCGTGTTGAAGCAAGGATGGTAAATGTGATGGGTCACCATAGACCATGACTGGTAAATTTTCACATCTCTGTTTGCAATATTCCTTTGCCATATGTGTGCAGATATTGTATACATCTGCATAATGGCTAGCTAATGAATTAGTAATACCATGTTGCTGAAGAATAAATAACCAAGATGTCTCCTTCTCTAAACCACCATGTTTCCTGTAAACTTGGAGTAGCATAAGGAGACGCAGTGACAAACTGTAGCATGGGTAATTCTTGCAAGAATGGTTAATATTTTTCTGCCTTATTTGATTGAGGAGTTCACTTCATTTGCTTCAGTGAGGGAAAGATACAACTGCACGCATCATATTCAATTATATATGTGACTATGACTATATATGCTTCCATTTTCCTGCTTGGTACTAGATCACATCTGGCTCGATTTCATTTTGGCTTTGTGAAATGATTTCCTATTCTACTAGCTTATAGTAGGGTTTTCTTGCATTTATATTCTCTGTTTTGGAAATTAAGCTTGACATTTGCGATTTTTGGGCTTCACATGTCAATGTTTCCAAATTGAAGTTAACGAATAAGATTAGCTAGTTGTTTCCATGGTTTACATTGAAGTAAAAACCATCCTGTGCTCCATGTGTCAAGACAATAGTCAATATCCATGTTGGTAAAACAAAACTGCAGCCTATAGTCGATGCCAACGATGATGAGCTTTATGAGGCTATTTCATTCTGTACTTAACACTAAATAATTTTGTAGCATAGGTATGGCTTGCCGTCAAGTGTACGAAAATCTCAAGCTTCTTTTCTATTTTTTTGGATTCTATTGCAGAATGACCAAGTTTCTGAAGTGCTACTAGAAGGAAGCAGAGATGCACTGGGTAACCAGAGTTTGCTGAACTGGCGAAAACTATGAAGCTTTGGATAACGAGATGTACTTGACCTACTCTCTCTAACCTGATTTTTTTACAACAGCTTTACCTTTTCCAATCCTGGATTTTTATCAAAGCATGCTTTTGGGATATTCTATTTTTGTGTGCATGAGTAGGTTATCCAGGATTGAAAAAAGGTAAAGCTGAGGAGATGATTATGTGAAATAGACACGGCTACAGCCCCGCTAGGTGCGCGCCCTGCACGGCTTCCTTGGCTTGATGAGGTATTATCGGAAGTTCATCACCGGGTACGGTGCTATCGCATGCCTCTCATGGCAATGCTGAAGAAAGAGCCTTCTCCTGGAATGAGGCCGCTGAGACATTCATCGCAGATCAACACTAAGTCATCTAGAACTTGAACAGAAATCGTAAAACTGAATGAAAATACCTGCTAACTGCAAATCTGAATATTACTGTGAAATCTAAAGGAAATCCCAATTTATTCATCACAAACTTTGATTGGAAGCACAGTCAAGATGCTTATCATAGATCATACAAATCTTTTGGTTTAATTAAGATATTTTTATCCACTTAGAATATTTTGTCAGCTATATAGTAAATATCGTTTTGAGCCTTTTAGGCATGTCTGTTCCAATTACTTGATTCTTCATGTAGAATTACTCATTTAATTGTCCTGTCGAGTGGTGCCATTCTGTAGACACGTGCGTGTCGCACGTGCATTGGTACTAGTTACTCCTACGCCACCAGTTTCTGTGGCTAAATACAAGTATGGGAAATATTAAGATTCATGTGAAGGCACCTCTGCAAATATGTATTGAACTTTTTTTGAACTTCATGATTGACTATTCCTGGACCTCTTCAGACACACATTCATGATTTATGGGTCACAAATTGCAGAGGGTAGGTGGCAGTCCTAACTCCCATGTGGATGAAAAATGCAGGATTAATCCATCACCTGATAATTTTGGGGGTGTAGCCGTGTTGGAAACTAGGAACGGACTCATCTGCTATAAATTCTGATTTTGAGTTTTTTCCTCTGAGCTCAAATTCTTCTACTGTGCACGAGTTTGTCCGTATCAGTCATGTTTGTCGTTCCAATGTTGAATTTTTCATTGTAGTTCATATTCTTATACTGACCATAAGTTTTTTCCCGCATGCATCTCAGTCATGTTAGGCGCTGCTGTCTCGTTTTTTAGACTGGGCGTTGTTCTTTCCATTTCCTGACAATGTATTTTGCTGAATACTGATTCTTTTCTAATATATAATTGCCGAATACTGATTCTTGTACATGCTACTGGCTTTTCACTTGTCAGATTGGATGTCAGTTTGTAATTTGTTTTACAAGTGGGAAAGTGCCAATGATGTTTTAACTGTGTATTATCCTGAATTATGCTATAGTGTCCAAGATTTATTTCATTATTCGGGCTTCAGTCAAGACTCACAATGCTTGCTCTCTGGATAGCAGTCCGCTATTTTCTAACCAGATCTTCGGTCATGACTTTCTCTTCTATGCCAATTGTACTACTTTGGATATTGCGCGCTTTCTGCTCAAAGAAAATGTCAACCATGCTACATGGGTAATTGAATTTGTGCCCTGTTCAAGATTAATTGGATCAATTTATGAACGGTAAAGGAAATTTTGGTGCATGAATGTGTGTGTCATACAAGTAATTTTATTTCTTGATGATGGGAGCGTTGGCAACATTATTGGAGAGAACGTGGTGCAGCCAAGGAGGGCTGTTGATGCCATCACTGCCGCGCTCAGTGGAGCTTCAAGCCTTCGACCTTAGGCACTCCCCTCCGCGATCTCCTCCGAGACATTCCGCGCAGATATGCCTAGCATCCTAGCTCTAAGATAATGCTCATCACATGGCGGTAGTGCTGACGAAAGATAGAGGCAGCGTTGTGCATGATATATATAGGTGGACAGTGTTACAGTAGTCCCTCCCCTAACTCTTGCACCCTAGGGTGCAAGACACCAAATCAATCACGACCCTTGATTTTATTAAATAAAAGAAAAATAGTAATTAATTGATTCCTTCCACATGATTTTCAGCGTGAAGCACGCCTCACTTGTGTCGTACCCCATTTCTGGAGCACTAGCGCTTACCGTATCAGTCCCTGGATCAGACGCTGATACGACGCTTTCACAGAATGACATCACAGTCTCATACTCATTATATAATATTACCAAGTCTCATACAAGCTCCTTTTTATTACAAAAGGTCTTACAACAAGGCCAGCGGCCTGACCACAAGAACAGACAACACACTGACTAGCTGCTACAGCAGCAGCACTAGACTACTACTCCAGCGGAAGACGGAACGGCACCACTCCAACAGGCAGACTTGCGGGCAGGCTGAACCCTAATCTTCACCTCCATCAGCTTCTATCTCTGGCTCCTCTTCTGAATGATTGAAGCAAGAGTGAGTACTTAAGGTACTCAGCAAGCCTAACACGAGGGGTAAGTTATGCAAGGGGTTTATCAAAGGATAGGCTTGTGGTTTATATCAACGAGGCAAGAAAGCCAAGTTTATGCAAGGTTATTTTGAAAACAAAGCATTTCGCAATTCTAATCAAATATTTGTAGATAAAAGTGGGGTTGGGCGCCCTGGGGGAGATGCAATCCATCCCGCCAGTTCCTCAATTTTACCACTGGCCGACAACCAGCACACGGCTCCAAACCGGCGTTTTTCCAAAAACACACCAAGGGAACTCACGCAGAAAATCTAATCATAGTGTGGCCGATGCTTTCGCGTTGTCCAATACCGTGGAACACGGCTTTCCGGAAAGATTCTTAACCTTGGCCAAGGGTGCACAAATTTCCCCACAAGGTGGTCCAGTCCTCTCTATCGTCATAGTTTGGACTGTCCCACTAAAGGTTCCATACCTACTTGGTACCACCACGGCATCCCCCACGGACATCACCAGGGGCTTCACAATTATAATATGGCCAGTCATAAATGCCGGATCTCGAACACCCACCAACGAACGAGTCTTCTCCTGGGACTCCGTTGCAATCTCCTGCCTCCGGGGGGTACCGGGTGAGTACTAGTAGGGTGTGGTTCCAATTCCCATCCCATACTGGGCTTGTGGCTGCGCGAGAGGTGCTAGGCAAAGGCGGCACAAGAACCGGTCCTTATACGACCGAACCAGGCATCTTCAATAGCCAATCCACGAGTGGAAGGGCGTCCCAGAGATAGCCTCCCCACTGAGGACTACCTCGCCTGGTCCCGCCAGAAAAACATCCCTCACTAGGGTTGCACTTATTATTAACCACCCAATTTCACATTTTCACACACCACCAAGACACACGCATTTTACACGAAAATCATGTGAGCAGTATTAATTAAACACATGTGAAAGTCCTAAGCAGCGAGCATATCAACAATTCATTAATTAAATTAATGATGTTGATTCCTAGGGTTAACAAGGATACAGGATATAATCAAGTCAAGGCAGGCAATCAAATATTGCATAGGACCCTTCTAGCATTTAAATTCATTTAAATACCATGCAATTTATTTATAAATAGCTCTAATTAGGATATTTGCAAACATAGGATCAATATGATCAATGGAAGTTAGACTTGCCTTCAACAAGATCTTCTTCTTCTAAGTCCTCGTATTCCAGGTCCTCGGGTTCTTCAACGACTTGATTATCTAGCGATAAAAGAAAATAAATCTACCGCTCAACAAACAATTAAACAAGCAATAAATAAAATAAAATCCAAATGAACTCCAAAAATTATGGATCTGATATGATTGGATAGATGGTGATTTTAGATGAATTTGGGTGGAAGAATCACTGAAATCGGAGTTTAAACGGAGGAGATATGGATTAAACAAGTTTAAGAAAGGAAATTGATCAGGATTAAGCTAACTTAATTAAGTATAGCCATAATCCTAATTAATCTGAAGTGATCAAGGGTTGGAAGATGTTTAGAAGTGAACAAGGTATTTTTGGGAATTTTCTGGGATTTTTCTGTTACTGGAAATTGCTCGGAATATAAATGCGTGTACACTAGCCGGGTGCACTTGGCATTTTCCTGAGGGAAAGAGAGGCTGACAGATGGGTCCAGGGGATCTGAGGGCTTATTTGTAAGAATAGAAAGGTTCCAGGGACTTTTTGGTAAATACAGAAAGATTTCGGGGACCAATCTGTAATTTTGGAAAAGTTTAGGGGCCTCAGTGTAAAAAGATAGGGGCGAAATTGTAGATACAGAAAAGTATAGGGACTTTTCTGTAAAAAGATAGGACTAAGACAGAATTACTGGAAAGGTCAGGGGTTTATCTGTAAAAGAACAGGACCGAAACATAATTGCGGGAAAGCTCGAGGGCTTATCTGTAAAATGTACAGGTCCTGGAGATTTTTCTGGATATTTCGGAATTATTTTTGAATTAGAAAAGATCATGGACCGTGTTCATCGTGCACCGGAGGAGCTGTGAGTCATTGGTCTACACGGACCGGGTGCACGGAGGAATAGAAGAGAGGGGCTGCTGACTGGGCAGGGAGACCGGGTCGTGTGGGTCCCGCGGGATGACGTGGCTGGCCACGTGGGATGGCGGCGGGACTGGGTCAAGAGGCGCCGGAGGAGGGTGGCGCGCGGCGGCGGTTCGCCGGGACGCTCGCCGGCGGCGGCTAGGATGGCGGAGGCTCGACGCGAAGTGGCCGCCGGGAAAGTGCGCGAGGAGGCGAAGGTGATGGTGGGAGATGTCGTCGACGGCGACGAACGGAGCGGCCGTGAAAGCTCGCCGGAGTTGGCGGCGGCGGCGGCTCGCGACGGGGAATGCGAAAGCGCATGGGTTTGGCTCGGGTGAGTGGCGTGCGCGTGCGCGAGTGTGAGGCGAGGCCGTGGGTGGCCTCGGCGTGACAGGGCTCGGCCGGAAGCGTGGCCGGCGCACGGCGCGGATTGAGTGCGAGCAGACAGGGAGGAAGAGAGGAGGTGCGGGAGGGAGAAGAGAGAGCGAGTAGAGCTCACCGAGCACTCGGCGGCGGCGGAGGAGGACGGGACGTGACCGACGTTGATGAGAGGGGATGGCCGGAACCCTAGCGTAGGGAGAGGAAAGTGGAGCTTGTGTTTGTGCGGAGGAAGAAAGAAAAGGGGCACGGCGGCCTTTATAGAGGGCGGAGGCGGTGCAGCACAGGAAGGCGGTTGCGCCAGTAGGGCGGCGGCGACAGTAGGGCGGTGGCCGGACTTGACGCGCCCGTCAAGAAAAAGGGAGGGCGGCGGGGTCCATGATGGGACGGGAGAGGGGGAAAAAAGGCGGTGCGCCGGGCTCGCGTGATCCTCGTGCCGTTACTGGAGCTCGGAAACGACGACTCGACGTCGTCCGGCAGCGCGGTATGGGCAGCGGCGGGTTCGGCGCCGGCGCGGTCGGAGGTAGGAGAAGGGGTGGGTCCCACCTGGCAGCGAGAGGAGGAGGGAAGCGGGCTGGGCGCTGGGCGGTGCGGCACTGGGCCGAAGGTGGGCTGGCGCGGGAGCAAGGGGCGCGGCCCAGAGGAAAGGAAGAAAAAGAAAAGGGAGGGAGAGGAGTTGGGCCGGCCGGAAGAAAGGAAAGAGGGAGGCCCGAGAAGGGAAAAAGATTCGATCTTTTCCCAGAATTTGAATTTGAAGGATTTCGAATCCAAACCAAAAAGAGAAAAACAAACATTATTCAAAATAAATCCAATAAATCCTCAAAATGCATATGATGAGGTTTTTGTGCAAGTTTTCAAAATAAAATTTTAAAATTAGGGTGGTTTGGCTTACTTTAATCACTCACTTCATTTTAATTTCTTCTAAATTCGAAAAAATTCAAATTTTTAGCGAATTTTCAACATGAGCAAAAACACGGGACGTGACAACTTGGACACCTGCCGCAGACGTCGAAGAAATAAATGGCAACCGTATCCATCCTTACGGAATTACTCCGTCCTTCGATAAAGAAAACAAAACTTTCCAAACCGAAAAATAGAAATATAAATGACAGCGTTTCTATCCTAGAGGAATGACATCCTTTCTTTGCTGCTTCCTATTCCCGCCCTTCATGGCCCATTCGTCTCGATCGCTCGGCTGTCGATGCGGTCACCGCCGTGCTCAGTGGGCTTCAACGTTAGGCACTCCCCTCCGCGATCTCCAAGACATTCCGCCAGTTTGTGCGCGGATATGCCTAGCATCCTAGCTCTAAGATATAGTGCTCCTCACGTGGCGGCAGTGCTGACGAAATACAGAGGCAGCGTTGTGGAGGATATAGGTTCATTTGGATTTACTATGGTTAGCAAAAATTGGGGGGAAGGGAGAAATGCACACATTATATGTATAGTGTAATGAGGAAAATCCCTTCATAAGATAAAACGACTCACATAGAAAAGAAATCGTCCCTTAATAAGCAAAGATTCAACATAGTAAGATATGTTTGCTTCCTAGTTCCTGACACACCGACAGGGAATGAGCATGCAACTAGAGCCAGCAATTAGACAATATGGTAGCAAAAAAAATGTAGAATGGACTAGCTGGCCAGATAATAATGATTGTTGACGATCCATCTTCATAAACATGCAGATAAAAGACGGCTGTTGTAGCATTGGTCATCCATCTTCATTCAAAGACTTCTACTCATTAGAACCGAAACCCTGCACAGTGACGAGTGGGATAGTAAGTTCGGAGCATCATATTGGAAAAGAAGTGAGGGAAAATGGTCAAGGAAAACATAAAATTGGAAGAATAGACTTCAGTGCATGAGGATTCTATTACTCCAAATTGTAAGTAGAACAACCATTCCCTATATCTCATTCAATGAAACACATGATATGTTAGAGAGCAGAATCTTCAAAATGTAATACTGGAAATCACCATTTAAAAGAGCATAAATAACCCATGATAGTGTTATGACAAAAAAAAATCAGGGTGATAATATTTTTCACTCCTTAATGAGTCAAGCTACCGAAATGAGTAACTTATTCCTTCATGTATACAATGAGTTTGTACATATGAAAGCACAATGTTTTTTTTCTGAAAAGGATGAAAGATACTAATTTCCAAATTGGTAGTACATGCATGTTGAGCAATTAATGTACTATTTCCACACTGGAAAAATGTAGCTGTGCTCTGTAGATAACACACAACAACACAACGAATATTTCGGTTTGGCACATGGGTCTCAATTTCTCTCGAACCTGGTCCATCAGTTCAGTATCCTTTTACACTCACAAACAGCAGAGCGGTTTTTCGTTCCTGATCCTCCAAAAGATTCACTATTTATCGATATTGTTTAAGAGTTCTTCATCAGTTCTACATGACTACATCTCAAGCATAGGTGAACTGAAAACTGTAGAAAGAGTAAGTAGTAATGTTTCAACTAAATGCAAAGGTAAACGGTAGAAATTTGAAAAAGTAGAGATAATTGTGGTTGATAGTCAGCTTACATATGTTAAGAGCACCCATGAACTTCAAAAGGTTGAAAACCCTTTCATCGATGACTTCACATTTGACTTTGATAATTTTAAGGTGTTGTGATATCGCAACGGATCTCTCCGTCCGATGAAGGCGTCCTTTCATTTCCACTTTATATTTGTCCTCAACCTACATTATATAGAAGCACTTTTTCACGAAGCTCGATCAATCTAGAGCTCTCTTTTTAAGTAAGAACAGTTCAACAACGATGTACAATTGTTCTGTCCCGCAGTGGTTGTAAATTTATTAAACTGTACCTCACATGAGAACAGAACAGTGAGCTTCTCTAAAACCGGAGCATGCTCAAGAATGCATCCTAGCGCGCGGCAGTCAGCAGGATAGCACCAGTAATGATTGAGTAACAGGGTCTTCAATTTGGAAAATGTGGACACCATCTCAAGGCCCGTCTGAAGATATACTGGACAGGTAGCAACACACAAATTGTCACTGTAAACATTATGGGATTTCTTATTTTTCTAAGGCAAAAAGACCGTGAACATGATGACTTTTTTTAAAAAAAACATTTGTGCAGTGGCATCTACGAAAGCAAACACACAAATTGTCACTGTTAACTGCATTTTCATCCCCATACATGTCGAACCGCAGCGCCTGGATCTCGCACCGCAGCGCGCAGCTGATCCAGCGGCGCACGCGGGCCTCATCCTGCCCCTTCTCGTACCAAGGGAAACGGAACTCGCACGCGGAGAGCCGCGCGTGAGCGAGCCGGCGGAGGCGGAGGTCCAGCAGCCGGTCCACGAACTCCTGCACCTCCTGCACGGATTCGCCGGTGATGAGCAGGCGACTCGTCGTCTTCCAGAGGTCGCGCCAGGTCCGGGCGAGCACGGACGTCCGTACGGCTTCTTGCGCCGGCAGTAATCCGACGATCTGCCGGAGGACGTCGCCGGGGAGGGCGCTGAGGCGATCCGCGTCTCCGATCACCGGAACCGCTGCCTCAGCTTTCTTGCGGCGCCGTCTCGTCTGAGGAGCCATCTATCTCGACTCGATCCCTGCGAAACGATGAAAATACAACAATATAACGATGAGCGATCGAAGAAGAACTGAAGAAAGATCGATGAGCATTGCAACAAGCAAGGGCACCAGTTCGCCTCACCTGCTGGCCGGCAGATGGCTTCAAAGAGGTCAGGAGCGGTATGTTTAAAGATCCTAGTTTCAAGCCTGCACCTTGCAATGGTGGGATGTGAACCGTTCACCTGCTGCTAATAAACGCAGAGAAGCTTCAATTCTTTATGGGAACTGGAACCGCTAGCTGGCGGTGTTTAAAGTCTACACAAGTCCCTGTGAGTAAACCCATTCCGGGTTCACACAGGAAATCTCCATCTTCCAGCTGAGCTGGCTTTAAAGTGTACCCAATGGTTTTTCTGAGGGCGAAATAGGCAAATTGGTTCAAAAGGTTCAACCTGATCCCTGAATTTTAGTTGGCAAGTCAAGTCTTACCCCTATGCTGATGTGGTTGTTCACGTGGCACGCCATGTCATCTAGCTTTAAGTTGGATTACAAATTTCAAATTTATTTTTTTCCTCGAACCGTAAGCTTAATTTGAATTTGTTTGAAGCAATTGTTTCTTAAAATTAATTCAACAATATAAGTTCTGACAAGAGTATTTTTTTACTTTCCTGTTTTAAAATTCAATATTTGAATGTATCATTTCGACAAACTGTTTAAACATACTAGTACATACTTTTATGATATGTTTAATACATGGTACGTCCAAATATATCATGTTGCAGATTTTAGAGTAACGTACATGTCCCGTCCCTAAACTTGTCTCACTTGGGTCACTGTATTTTTAAAAATGCAAACTAATGGTCCCTAAACTTGTCTCACTATGTCACTTTGGTCCATGTACTTTTAAAATTGCATACTAACCTTCCCTATACTTGTCTCACTTTGTTACTTTGGTCCAATCAGGTCTCGATCCGCTCCAAACGCTGACATGGAAAGCCCACGAAAATCCAGCGTGGAAAAGCGGACCTTAACCAAACCCTTCCCCCTCCTCCAATTTATCTCTCCCTAACCCATTGCCACATAAGAGGTCGAGCTGATCCGTCACTTTAGCCTGTCTAGCCCAAACGGAGATGCGGCCAAGGCCATCGTCGCCCCTTCAATTTGCTCTCAGCCTCATCCCGGTCACCTCTCTCTCATGGGGAGAAAGGAGATCGAAACATGTTTCTCCAGTTTGGCCAACCTTGCACCTTTGGCCGACATGTTCGCTGCCAAGCACTCTCCGACAAGGCAGCTGGCTGTGAGCTCCTAAGATAAACTCTCCATGCTAATATGATGTTGAGAGTGACCAAACTTTGTCAAGCCATGCCTTTGCTTGAACTCGTCGACATTACGACGTTGCGGTATGACACGCCATCGAGGTTGATTTGCTTTGACATGGATCATCACAGGCTTAGACCCATAGAGCTACTTCCACTTTTCCATGTCGAATCCCTATTTGTGAAGTCAGCATCCGGAGTGGGTCGAGACCCGATTGGATCAAAGTGACACATAGGGAATATAAGTGTAGGGACTATTATATGTAGAGGGACCCAAATGACATAACGAGAAAATTTGAAGGACCATATGTCTGCATTGGTAAGTATAATGACTCAAGTGACACAGCGAGACAAGTTTACAGGCCGGCTATGCAGTTTACTAATTTTTGTATTGCATTTATTCTAAAAGAAACATGGTGGTTCACACGGATTCAAGAAAAGTTATATATCGTTAGAAAAATCAATTTGAAATTTAAGAATCGAGCTTAAAGCTGCTGTGGGGTGCTATGTGGACAGCCATGTCATTCAGGGACTAAAATTGACCTTTTGATTGTTGAGGGACTGATTTGAGCATTGGGCCAAAGTTGAGGGATTTTTTTATTCCACCTTACTAAGATAGTCCTCGACGGATCAAACCCCTACATGGTGGGGGCACTACTGGAATCCTCCAGTTCCCGGGGAGAGAGAAGATCTTTTCAGTCTCTAACCTTTGTTAAGCTACTGATATGCAAGACCATATATTAATTTAGATTCGACATAAACTATCTTATATTGACTCTTAGATGAGGTGTAGAACCAATATTGTCTCTACCTTCGGGGCACTCAAGTTAAATATGAATTTATTTTTTTTATTAGATGGCTACTGCATCTGTGTATGTGACACTGTTGGCTTGTTTTATTAGTTTGACTATTCATTTTTCTATAGAATATTTCTGCAAATATATAAAGAAGTTAAAACAAAGAATTAATAATGTCATATATTTAAAACCGTGTGAATAACTTTGTGGGGCTGGCGAAACATTATCGATCTTAAGCTACTTCAAACGAGAGTTTCATTTTTATTAAATATAATGTCATGTCATAATTTTTTATGAAGTTTCAGGTAATTGATAAAGAGATAGATGGAAGGTGTTCATTTAGTTATGTCTATGTTTTTCCTAATACACGTGTGTGCCTTGTATTATGTTCACAAGAGCAGTACTATACACACGACTGAGTCATCGACTCACCCGTCCCACTACAGCATCACGTAAGTCACTAGTGGTTCACAAAGGTGCATCCCGTTTTCTTTTAGCTAATTGTACCGTACGGCTGAGTCGCAAGGGTTAGTGTATAGTCATTGCGTATATTCAATCTGTAAGAGAGATAGATTGTTTGTATAATGGTAGATTGTATTGCAGTGAGTCTCTCAGCCGTATATATGAGAGTACATGTTTGAAGGCAAGGCACCTACGGGGATACATGTGGCAGTCCGTGATATACAATAGCCTACCAAATATACTCTAACACAATCGAGTTTATAATTTTGGCAATTAAAGGAAATAAAGTTTGGTTATATGCCGGTAGTGGTAAAAGAAATTATCACAATTATGTCTAATCACGATCACAATCTTGACAATGGTAAAGAAAATAATCGTGATTACAATATTGATTATAATAGTATTTTAGCAAAGCTTAACATTACTGTGGTAAATTTTGCAAAAATCCATTTACATCCGATCTTTTTATCTAATATAGACGCAAGCAGGATGTTAAGGAAAAACATTCTCAAAGCAGACTGAAAACTAATTGGATTAGCAAAAATAATTATAAAAACTATACTACTTAGTCGTGCGTGTAGCCCCACCACTCGGAAATGATCTTTGCTCTGCCTAGCGCCGAGGGCTCATCTCACTACGGGAGACCCCCCCTTGCCGAGTGCCAAATGTCAGGCACTCGGCAAAGAGCCCACGTGGTACTCGGCAAAGAGGAACACTTGGCAAAATGTTAATCGAAAAAACACTCGAAGAAAATAGCAAAAATATTTTTTTTAATGAAAGAAGGCCCCCACCGGCTAGCTGGCCCGTCCCCGTCATTTTTAACGAGTGGCATTTTTCGCGTAATATTCGCGCACTACGCGGCCAGTGGGATTCGAAACCGCGACCTCTCCTTTACTCGTGGAGCCCTTCTACCACTACACCACAGCATCACATGTTCTCATATTCCGTTTTGATTCCACTCATACTATACTAAACCAAGTTTCAACTAAGTATTTGAGGCCCTAAATGAATTCAAATTAAAAAGTTGTACAAAGTTTCATACCTTTTCGATGGCTCCGCCTCTGCGGCATCGCCATCTCTGCTTCCCATCCACCCCAGGCTCCCGGCGACGAGTTGGGTCGTTCATCCGGCGTCGGGCGGCGCCTCCATATCCTCATCCCGTACCTCGACCCGTGACCTTTCCAACCCTTTCTTGTCTCGCAGCGTTGGCGCCCGCGTGCCGTTCGACGGAATGCCTCATCGCCGAGGAGAAATACAAAGGAAAAGAAAGCGCCATGGAGATGGAGAGCACGGTAACGTCATCAGGCTCAGGTGCTCCGGTTGATAATAGCCTGCCTTTCGTCTCCGGGCACTTGATTGAGCTTGTCCTTTTTAGTGTATAGGTGAAGGAAAGTTGCCTGAACTTTCAGGCTGTCCGGCACTAGAGGAGCTACAAATGACTAACTGTGACCAGTTTCATCCACTAGGATATCAATCTGAATTCCTGAAACGTCTCACCATCACTGATTTTGTATTTGGTTCATCTTTTACTCCTTTAGAACCATCACATCATTCACGTTTCATACGTATATCAATGTGCGATGTTTATAGTACACTTAAATAGGGTGTTCTTGTATGCGACGTTAACACTTGGAGTTATTACATTAACTCACTGCATTTTATGCACCAATAATTGACATTGGTTGCTTTACATTTGTCCATTTTATTTTCATAATGGACCTGCAACATGCCCATAGTCTGCAACTTGAAGACTCTACCGCTCAGTGACTATTTCTGTGTGGCTCTTGACTTGGATGCGATACCTGCATTCTCAAACACTCACCAGATTGGACCAAGTATACGCAGCATACGCAGCCAAAGAGCTGTAGCGGCAGCTTGAACCAGTGACTAGAAAGTGCTCATCAGCTTCCGTGTCTAGCTTCACCCGGCGACATGGAGTCACCATGCTCAAGTTGGGTGGCAGAGGAGGGCGAAACAGGGAAATGGCAACAAGCTTGCTGCCGACCAGCCATTTTCAAACACTGGCAGGAAGAGGTAAAAAAGGTGGAAACACAAGCTCCAATCCATCACCCATTTAAGCTAGACAGATCACAGGTATACGAAGTATGCTAGGACATCCCCCAACGAGCAATGAAGCTCTCGTCCCACCGATCCTATTTTTGAGCCTAGAGGGCATAAATCCATCCATGGACTAAACAGACCCACGTTACATAAAGAGAACAAGGCACCTTTCCAGAGCGATGCTGAATCAAAGCACGCTAAAAGCTAGATTATCCAACCAACATTCCTTACCCTAATGAACTAAAAGTGCAAACAGTATCTGATAGATCCACCTAGGTCTCGAAAGTGAGGAACACATTATGATGCCAATTCAACATTAACAATGACAGGAAGGCACCCAACTATATATCGACAAAATACGGCAACATTGTCTCAATTAATTTTAGCCTTGCAGTTCCTAACAGGGAGAGGTGGTAGATCCACAACAGCTTAGAATTTCTCGCACATCTGGTAAAATATTACAACCTGTACAAATGGAATGGCATAATTAGTTGCAACCGATATACATAAAATCAAGCTCCTTGATACAAAAATAAAAATGTAAAATGCTGGAACAGATTCCACGGATAGAAATCACTTGACTGACTTTCAATATGATCTGATCAATATATTCAAACATGAGCCAAACAGTATCTGATGACTCCATTCTACTTCTAATGAGAATGCATCTGGATTAGCTACTTTTGAGAAGAAGGCAAAATACACTGTGAACTCATTTAAAAAATTCATTGTGGTGCAAAGAAACTGATGCACGAAGGGAGCAAAAGTAAGAGATGTGGATTGTTTCAGAACAACGCAACCAGTACATAAGTCAATAAAACACTGAACATGCAGAAGTACATGTTCCGAAAATTTGAGAACAAGGTCAGCTAAGTGTCATACTCAATTGCAGAGCGAAGGAAAACTGATTTGAAAGCATTGAACGAGAGAATAAACCTGCGACAGAAATATGTTCAGACAGACTCCCTAAGGCAAGAGAGGATTGAAGAACGAAATACAGTGCAAAAGATACCAGCCAATGTTTGTAATACATTTATATAACACGTTACAGTCTTACAGAAGGGGTGAGCAAGTATAATCAACAAAAACAATGGAGAAGCATACTTAAACAGGCCGGTCAAATACATGCCATTAGTGAAACAAAAATACAGTCAGCAGGGGCATGCACCTATTTATGTCTAACAAGATTTCAAGAAAAAGAGTGTTTACTAAATGTATGTATTTTTTGCAACAGTTCAGAACTATCGGCAACGAAAACATACTCTGGAAGTCAATTCAGTCTTGTGTCCATTCCAAACAACAAAAATAGGTGAAAGTTCAGAAATATTTGGGAAGTCACATTTACTGTATTCAATGCTATTCAATTTATAACTCCATAGCTTTTTGGATGTTACCTTCAATAAAATGTTGGTACAGTGAAACAGTAGATCACCTCTAACAATGCCTGAAACCTGTAAAAATAACATATACATTCAATCAGAATTTATCTTATCCATGAAACAAACTTAAACAGCTAGAACAAGAAGAAATGTGCTTCACTAACAAATTTACATAATCTAAGGATGAACAAAGCCTCGATTCATTTTGTCAGATATATACACACATTTTTTGAGCTACGCATGATAGACTACCATCTACAGCCATTTCTTCTTCTAAGAACATCTGGCTAAACTTATCAACACAACAATAGAGAGCTAACCATGTTTTAACACAACATATTTTGAAGTTTGAACTTTTTACAGTGTCACTTGTTGGTTTTCGTTCACATGATAGGCCACAAGTCAGTACAGGAAGCAAGATACAGATCGTCCACCAAAACAGGTCACCCATTTTCAAAATGACACAAGCAAAAAAAAAAAGGAGGGACAAATCCTATGATTGAACTTGTGGGTCCAAAGATTCAATATGCCTGACAGAAAAAAAAATAGGTATCGAAGTGTCAGTCAGCACTGGCACGTAACTGATGAGCCTGAAGAAAAAGGGAGGCAACATATGGCCCGGAGTTCATAAATGCGACCATTTGTACTAGTGTTAGAACCAAACATCAGGGACCAATAGATACATGTGGTATTGCATTACAGTTTATGATCTTTTAACAGACTAAGGAGTTGCACTTGTAATGTTGGTAGTGGTAGCTTTCTGATGCTAATGTAGGGTATAGCAAATAACAGAACATAGGAGCATACATATGTCAGATACATGAAGGAACCTCAGAACTTTGACAATTCTCTCATCAACCGTTTCGCATTTTACTTCGACTGTATTCAAGTATTCAGAAATTGCAGCCGATCTCTCAGTCGGACTCACACGTCCTTCCAATTCCGTTTTATAATCAGGCCCCTGCAGTTAACAGAAGTGGTTAACTAAGATGAAACGGTAATCTAATAAGCTCAATGGGAAACACGTACCTCAGAAAAAGTTGAAGAGTTAGTTTCTCTAGAATCGGTGAATGTTCAAGAATACAAGCTAGCATGTTGAAGTCATCAGGTACACACCAGTAGTCATTGAGCCACAAGTTCTTTAAATTGCAAAACATGGGCACCATCTCATATCCCTTTTGAAAATGAACTGGACAAAATGCAAAGGCAAAAATGAAATAATCATCAGTGTGCATGCTGATTTATCTATAAAAGAACTTAGCTGTTGGCAAGGACTGCGAAAAAAAATAGCGCATGTCTAGACGACATCTATTAATACCTAACAAAAATACAGAAAATGCCAGGGAAATAAGGATCACATATGATATAGAAGATGAAGCTCTACCTCCACAGGATCAGAAACCAACCGCAGACTCTTAGCTTTGATAAGCCTTCAAGAAGAACACAAGTGTTGCTGGCATCAGGAGCTTTCCCATAATTGTCACATGATTCACAATTACAATCCCAATAGTTCGCATTCCATAGCATGCAGTGGTCGGAAGAATTAGCTATTTCGATAGATGCCTCCATTAATGATGGCATGGTCTCAAATATTGGACTGATCCCCAAATTTCTTCATCATAACAAGTGAAACAAGCTTCGGGGCATAAATACGAGTGCGGGCATAAATATGAGCGCGGGAATCCAAAGCCATATGCAGACAGAGACCGCAGAAAGTGATGCGGAGATGTTTTAGGTACTGGAAGGAGACCAGGGCTGTTGACTCCGACTGAAGTTGACAGCATTCAAGCTCGAGATATTGCAGGTTCGGACATCTGGAGAAGTTAAGAAAGCTGCCTTGAACCTCCACACGAAAGAGCTCTAGCCTTGTCAGGTGCTTGGAGACCAGAGGCAGATCCTCTAGCTTGTGGAATGTGGTGGTGCGTATACGGAGCCTGAGATCCTGAACATTGCATCCTACAGCATGC
Source organism: Eragrostis nindensis (assembly GCA_012490785.1). Lineage (NCBI taxonomy): Eukaryota > Viridiplantae > Streptophyta > Magnoliopsida > Poales > Poaceae > Eragrostis > Eragrostis nindensis. The sequence continues at coordinate 66,425 of JAAXCT010000572.1, read as the reverse complement.
CGAAACCAGCGGTCCACGCGGGATAGCACGTCTTCATCGGTGAGCCACTTGCCGAGGTCACCGAGCCTGAACTCACAAAATCAAGCGGCGCGCCTCCACGGGCGAGCAGCAGATGGTCCACGAACTCCCGGAGCTTGTCCGCGGGCGCCAAAAACTCGCCGCCGGTGCTGATGCACAGGCTGCAGCGGACTTCCAGCGGTGGCGCCAGCGCCGGGCGAGCACACACACGTCCGCACGGCCTCCTCCGCTGGCAGGAATCCAAGGATGTGCTCTAGGACCCATTTGGCAGCGCATCGATGCTGGTCGCCTCATGCTGGTCGCCCGGAGCCATTTCGCCGAACAGGCGGGCCGGAGGTGTCGACCCTGCACGACAAGAAGCGGTCAGCGGTTAGGAGACGGCCGTGAGACGGTGGGGAAGGGAGAAGAAGGAAGAGAAGACAAGGAAAGACCTGCTGTTTTTTCGACGATTTGGTGGCGTCTGGTCGCCGGAGTCCGGCCGGCTTTTCTTGTGTTGTTCTAACGCGATCCTGGCGATCTGGAGAAGAGTGGAGCTGAGCAAGGCCGGAGGAGGAAGAGAGGAAGATGAGCACGCCGTTGTTCTTGAAGGATTTACCTTGGGAAGACCTGGAAGATCAAACAAAAGCCGTGGAATAGCTATTTATATACCACCCCTAACCCTAGAAACATAAGTAAATATTACCCTCCTAAAAAGGGCAATGTAGTCTTTTCCTATTATAAGAAGGGTGCCCAAACCCTAATGGGCTGTAGGCCCACTTTATCTTATTCTCCATATCCTTCTGGGCCTTAATGGACCTAGATACCAGGCTAGACCTTTTGAGCCATGAGGAGTGCATACAGCAGGTCTTCCCAACAGCTAACCTCACATAGTTAAGATCTATCTTTAATAGGGCCAAATTTGTGTTTTTCTCTCAAAGTCTACTTATCATCCCTTCGGATGATAAACGGGCCTCCCCTCAGGACGCCTTGCTCTTCCTTCTTGGCCAAGTTTTTTGACATTTTTGGGCAAGAGATATGACAGCTCATGTCAAACATGCCTGAGTATTTTCGAGTGGGCCTTTTGACTTGAGGGCCGAAGCCTCGTATACGCGATGGTTGGTGTTGGGTGTCGTGAGCTTCATCCCTCATCGCGAGGCTGGGCGCAGACGTACAAGTGGCAAAAATAGCAAAAAATCCATTTAACATATGATTTAACACAAAAAGTATTTTGACATCGAGAGCAATGGAAAGTAAAACTGCTTATCATCGCGCGCGTCACGCGAGAGCCACCGTCACGCCAGCCTTTGCCTCTGCCGCTATTGGCCTCTCTCTCTTCCCGCCTCCGACAAGTCGCCGGTGGCCGGAGGGAGTGGGGACCCGTTTCTCTAATAAATTTTATAGATCAAATCCTAGATGAGGGCTGAGTTTTCTCCATGCCAAGTTACTTGGTATTCGGGATTTGGTTCTCTTATTCCTCTCCGGTGACGGCGATGGGTGGGGTGGATTTGGTTTCTCCGTGACAGCTCTGATGATGATGGCGATGACATCAGCAACTTCATAGCAACATGGAGAATAGGTTTCCAAACGGCGACGTCAAGGCGGGGACGATGCCGCCGCTATGGAATAAATATCTCCGCCCCCTTCTCTGTTTCATCGTGATTAGATCCGATCACGATGGAGGGCTAGTGAGATGTTTGAGATTAGTTTTCATCTTCTTCAGTGGCAAACAAAAAAAAAAGAACGAAGACACACGAAAGAAAAAGACTATGCTAAATTCCGCCTACAGAAATGTTGGTTGCCATTCATTAGTCACATGTTCTCAGTATATTTGCTGAGTGTTGCCTATGCAGTCATCTGTATAAATCTTCATACATGTTTGAGATTGAGTTTTGGACTTGTAACATGAGGATGTACTCAGCTACCGATGAATACAGTTCTCCTTTCATCTTAAAAAAAGAGAGGGATGTAAAGAAAAAAATTGTCAAACCAAACTGCAAACAACAAATTAGAATAGCCAAAGAGAAACGCTATCCACCGCAAAAAAAAAAAAAAAAGAGAAACGCTATGGTGCTTGGCAATAATAGCAATGGCCCATTGATCCATATCTAACCGTTAAAAATAGTGAGGTATCACTTAAAATAATTCTTAAGTTGTGGACCGGTACCAAAAATTGGTGAGTCAGCTATCATTTTTTCTCTTTAAAAAAGTTGACAAAGGATAATTTAGTAATTTCATAGACTATGTATCAAAAGCCATGTCCGATGAGGGTCGAGACTACGAAATCATAATATACTACCTCCGTCCTATAATAGTTGTCGCAGTTGACTTTTGATGATCATGTTTGATCGTTCGACTTATTCAAAAAAAAATTTAAAAATTAAAACAAATATGTCATGATTAAACTAATACTGATGATAAAACATATGATGAAAAAATAATTAACGTTTACACGAAAAATTCAAATAAGACGAATGGTCAAACAGCGACAACTATTTTAGGACGGATGTAGTAGTAATAAGATCTTAGTTTTTGTCGACGGGCCTCACACCTCTACTGTTCCAAATTTACTGTTACGCTGTAGCACGTGATATATGGACCGTCCGATTTCGTCGCTGGTCCATCGAGCCGTCGTCTATTCTCAAAGGAAAAAAAAAAACTACCCCCGCTCCGACCGCACGGTTGAGATGCCACGACTTCCTTCCCGATTCTTCGCCTCCCTTCTCTGTCCTCTCCGCCGCAGCTCCACAAACGTCCCCCCATCCCGGCGACTCTCGATCCTTCCTCGCTTCCTCTTCCCTCACCGGCTTTTGCTCCAACTTTCTTGAGGCGTCGCCATCGCGGAGGCCAATCCCTGCGCGCCTGTTAATTAGTTCGGGCCCCTGCCCTCGCGGCGGTCGCTGCAGCCTCGTCCTGGAAGTTCGGCGCCGCAACAGGTAGCAGGTCGTCACTGGGGTCCTGGAGGCGGCTCCTGGTCCGGTGGACATGAACAAAGAAGAGTAATGCAGAGTTGTCTTTTGGCATAGATTGTGCTGATATGTTCTGACAACAACATCATGCAGGTGTCCCTGAACAAACAGGCTGTGACCCTGATTTCGGCCTTGACCATCAAGGTGTTCAACGATGATATTTCCATCATCACCCTGCCCACCAAGTGTTTGACGGTATGTCTGAGCCATGACACCTAGATGAAGTGACATACTCCAGTTCATATTCCAACGCAAAGATTTGTCACTGTGTTCTGTATATAACTGCCTTTGTTACAGCATATAGAGAGGAGGGTTCTGTAGCCGTTGTAGGAGCCTCCATCATGTCACATTTGCATTTGATTTTAGGCTGCTTAGTTTCCTGGATATCATTCTGCCTTCTCCATGCTGTAAATATGTCATTTTATGCGCCACAAAGGTTTAGTGATTATGTTGGATTTTTTTTCCTGGCCTGTCATCCACTGGCAAATGCTTATCTGAAAATTACAAACCATGCCCTCTCTCGATTGCCATATTGAATTTTATAATCTGTTTGCTTTCCTTGTACTGGAATGCACTGATTACCTGGTGTTTCTTTGGGAGAGCAACCAAAAATACAATCTCTAGGGATGGAGACCTGACATTGAATTGAGAAATACCTCTCCGTTACTAATAATTTCGATGGAAAGATCATATAGATATCAGTGGAGGTTAGAAGTTCTGACACTTCTTTGTTACCCTGTTCATTTTCTTATTTTTCTCTTATTTTCAGTTGCATTTGAACAACTTCATTAGCATTACATATACTAAGATGGAATGATCTACATTCTTTTTAGAAACTCACTATGGTGACTTGAACCGCACGTGACAGTTTATCCACTAACAAAGGCATGCTTTGGAATGTAGTCTATGTCTAGGATTTTGCATGGCGGCTGTTGCGATTGGATATAAGGTGAGCAGATCAATCTGTATGTGATCATTGGAGAGCCACACTTCCTGAACAGATAATGGGTTATAGACAACAAGTGGTATTTTAAAGTAAAATGGAGACAATTTCTCATTTCATATGCATTGATCATCAATAAAATAGCAAACACTTTAAAGTTGCTGTCTACTTGCCCAGCCCAAAATTTTCACATGAACAGTTGTATGATGCCAAGGTCTATTAAAATAATCCTTCTAATCATGAAAATAGCTCTCACAATGTTGTCTACCGAAATATTCTGTGATCTAGCTTGATAATAAGTTACTCCTTACAAGCATTTATCGAGCAATTTTTCCATCATACTCACTACAGCACAGTATTGAAATATTGCGTTCCTTCAGCTCATGTCAGCATAATAGCCTTCAGATATGTGAATAATAAGTTCTGTTTATTGATCTTTAGCAATATGCTAAGTATTATACTATATACCTGTTTTTGTCTTTGAATCATCTGCTAATATCAATTATATCTTCCCGTAACTTCAGTACTACCGCTTATTTTTCACATCTTAAAAGAAGTTCAACTGATTACATATCATATTTCTCATTCGCACCGTGTTCCATTGCAGTTGAAAAAAGGCAGAAGTTGAAAAAGCTGCAGAATTCATCTGTTGGCGACAATCGGTTAGGTTTCAGTGAATTCAACCTTGCCATCATGTTCAGTTATTTTTCAACGTTGTAATTCTATGACGCAGTAGAATTTCTTGAATTTCACATTCTACGTTTATGCATGATTGGATAGTAATGTGAATGTCATCTCAATCTGGCTTAGTTCTATGCTGAATAGGACAAACCTACAACTGCTTGCATTCGTAATTGGCCACATCCTGAATGCACACCTATATGATATCATTGGCTTCTTTCTCCCAAATTTACATTGCTACACCCTTCTACCAGTTCCATTCAGTTTTTCCCATGATCTATTTTTGATTGACATCATATTCTAAATTTCAACGTTCATATTTAGCATGTAAATCTGAAACTTACAGTTTGAGACCTTTTTGTTTCTTCTTATATTTCCTTACCTACCTTGATTTTGCCCTCTTTATAGCCAACAGAACGTGATCATGCAGATTACTACGAAGAATGGTTGCTTCCTGGATACACGTCGCCGCCATGGACCGAAGCAAAGAGCTTTCCACCTGAGCTCGAGGAGGAAGAAGGATCTGAAGTTGTATTTGGCCGTCTGAAAAACTTGTTGGGTCTGTGATGTTCTTGGACAAAAAACAAAAAAAAAAAAGCTTACAATGCGGCAACGAAGTGAAATTCAGATCAGACTGGATTTATTTAGGATCACACCAAGGAAGAAATTTAAAGGCGTTTGGAGTTGGGCTCCTCGGCAGCGTGCAGACATGAGGAACAAGGAAGAAAGCTAGGCTTTCCTTATCCTAGAAGCTTGGACGAGCCTAGATGGGTGGATGGACGCGTCGTGAGGATGGGCAAATGAAGGGGCGGACGGGGGCGGAGGACGGCGAGGTGGAGCCGTGGCGGTGAGGAATGAGAGGACCTGCTTGGTTCCTCGCCACCGTTTGCCACAGCAAGCCTTTGGCAGCCACAAAGCAGTTCACCGTTGCTTGGTTGGTGAGGAAATAGTGGCCGCCAGTCTTTTTGTAGTGCAAAACGCCGCCACAGGTGTGGCGCCCAAAAACTCCACCACAGGTTTGGCGCCGCCGCAGGTTGGGTGTGGCGACCTGTGGCGGGCAACCAAGCATACTCGAGGTCTCGTGAGGAACCGTTCGTTTCGGAGTGGAGAGGGTCGGTCCTCTGTTTCTCGGAGGAGCTAGATATGCGTAATTACTAAACCACCCTCGTTTATGTTAAACAGTGTTGTTTAATTAGTAGTATTAGATCAACAATTGGGGAATGTTTTTCAAAATAATATTATTTTATTTGAAATTTACAAAAATAATGTCAAAATCAACAAAATAACAGAAATAATACCCTATGGTGCGTTGAACGCACGAAAATTAAGTTTTAACACGTTGAACGCACGAAAAATCAATTTTTCGTGCATTGAACACACACAAACATATGAATTTTTGTACTTTGAACGTATGACAATATAAAATATGCTATAGAATCCTATTTTCGTGTGTTTGTTGTAGAAAATTAAGTATTCGTGTATCCAATATGCGACGATAGGTCCATGTACAATAAAAAATTAAAAAATGATGAAAATACATATTTAGTAATTTTAGTACGTTGGATACACGAAAATAGGAAATTAATTTTTTTCCAACATGCAAAATCGATTTTAGCTTACTTTGTTAAGTTACACAAGTTTTTCTAACATAAGGGGGATTCTTGCGCAACAGAACAAGGAAAAGTGTTGTGTATTTTTGCATGAGATATGCTGCATATTTTTCTATTTTTTAACACAAATCTAGTGATTAGGTTGTCAAAAGAGAAGATGTGTTTACATTATATTTAACAAAATATTTTGTTTTTTTTTCAAGCAATAGAATGTATAATAACAAAAAAAAAGATTCAAGTAATAGGCTGTATAATTTTTTGGATCAGGTATTAAAATAATGTAATCACATCTTCTCTTTGACAACCTAGCATGAATCTACAAAAATAGTGTTGAAAAATAAAAAATACGCAACTTATCTAATGGAAAATAGACAACACTTTTCTTGTTCCATTACGCAAGAATCTCCCTTCCTAACGTTAGAAAAACTGTGTAACTTAACAAAGTAAAGGCTTGCATCGTAAAATAGCTAAAATCGATATTGCATGTTGGGAAAAAAATTTAATTTCCTATTTTCGTGTATCCACTTACTAAAATTATTAAATATGTACCTACAAAAAAATTATTAAATATGTATTTTCGTCATTTTTTCATTTTTTACTGGGCATGGACCTATTGTCGCACATTGGATACACGAAAACTTAATTTTCGAACAACCAACCCACAAAAATAGAATTTTATAGCATATTTTATATTGTCGTACGTTTAAAGTATGAAAATTCATATTTTCGTGCCGAAAACTGAATTTTCGTGTATCCATCATACGACATGGTATTATTTCTGTAATTTTGTTGATTTCGATATTATTTTTGTAAATTCCAAATAAAATAATATTGTTTTGAAAAAATTCAACAATTGGGAATAATCGGTGGGGAGGAACTCTACGGTTCCTTCCAAGCACAAAAACTATACTACTGGGGACGATTATATAACTTTCAGCAAGACATTGGGCCATCGGACATTAAAAAGAAAAAAACACAATCCAATTAGAAATAGCTTGGGCCTTGTCTAAAGATCATAACAGAGATCAGATTACTAACTATCCATTACTAGTTACGTTCGTACCATGCAGAATAATGAGTCAGAGTTATTTGTATGACACGTCACTACAATACATAGAATTGTGATGTCAATGGCCATATCACTGAGCTCGGTCAAACTTGCCACGATTTGTATTTTTATGAGTACGATGGCCAAATTAAAACCAAACAAACTCAATGGTCATCCACGCAGGAATAATCGGGGGGGGGGGTGGCGGGTGGCGAGGACTCTACCGTTCCTTCCAAGCACAAAAACTATACTACTGGGCACGATTATATAACTTTCAGCGAGACATTGGGCCATCGGAAATTATCTCCGCTCTACCTAGCGCCTAGGGTTCATCTACTCCGGCATCGCGGCCTCTGCTTCCCACCCAACCCAGGCTGCCGGCGACGAGGTGGGTTCTTCATCCGGCGAGGGGCGGCGCCTCCATATCCCCCTTTCCATTACCTCGACCCGTGACCTTTTCTAACCCTTCCTTGTCTCGCAGCGTCGGCGCCCGCGTGCTGTTTGACGGAATGCCTCCGTCGCCGAGGGGAAATACAAAGGAAAATAAAGCGCCCTCCAGCACATCCTCGTGGAGATGGAGAGCAACGGGAACGGCATCGATGCCATGCCGAACAGCATCCTCCAGCACATCCTCGGCTACCTGCCACCGCGGGACGCCGTGCGGACGTCCGTGCTTGCCCGGCGCTGGCGCGACCTCTGGGCCTCCACGATGGGCCTGCGCATCATAACCGACAAGGGCGAAGACATGGAGAAGCTGAGGGAGTTCGTGGATCATCTACTACTCCTCCGTGGAGGTGCGCGCATCCAAACCTGCGTGCTCGAGCCTCGAGTTACATGACATGGCTGATGACTTGTCTGACAGCGACGTTCTCCGTGTGAATCTCTGGTTCCGGCATGCTATAAGGTGCCAGGCTCAGGTTCTCTGGTTGATAGATAATTCGAGTGGGCGATACTTTGATCTACATAACCTTCCTGTCGTCTCCCGGCACTTGATGGAGCTAGTGCTTGAAAGTGTAGAGGTGAAGGGAAGTTCTCTGAACTTCTCAAGCTGTCCGGCACTAGAGGAGCTACAAATAATAAACTGCGATCTGTTGCATGCCACGAGGATCTCATCTGAGTCCCTGAAACAGCTCACCATCGCTGATTCTGTATTTGATCAGAGTTTCCGCACTCATATTTATGCCCCTTCGCTGGTTTCGCTGCAATTAGATGACAATTGTTTTAACATTCCAGCGCTTGAGAGCATGCCCCTGTTGGTAGATGCGTCTGTCAGAATTGCCGATGAGGATGCGGATAGTTGTTGTAATTGTGACTCAGGTGGTTGTAACATTTGTCGTGGTTTCATACATGGCAACAGAGGCTGTGTTCTTCTGAAAGGTTTATCAAAAGCCAAGAAATTGGCATTGATAGCCGAAATCAAAACGGTATGCTTACACATTCTTCTTTTGCTCCTTTGGAACAATCCCATCATTCACGTTTCAATACTTAATCTCAACGTGCGATGTTTTAATTATACTTAAATATGGTTTTCTTGTATTCATCGTTACCACTTGAGTTATTTTGATCACCAATTGAGTTACCCATCACTCACTGCATTTTGATCACCAATTGACATTTGTTGCTTTACATTTGTTCAGTTTATTTTCAAAATGGACCTGCAACTATGCCCTATATTTAGCAACTTGAAGACTCTACTACTCAGTGACTATTTCTGTGTGGCTCTTGACTTGGATGCGATATCTTGCATTCTCAAACACTCACCAGTTCTAGAGAACCTCACCATAGAACTTTTCTCAAAGGTATGTATTAATCGACAATTGCTTCCTTTTTTGAAGTTGTGATACATCTTTCACTTGGTTACTACAGGGACCTAAGCATGAAATGGAACTGAAAGGAAGTTATGGTCCCGAACAGAGATCAAATGCAATATCGGAACACCTCAAGGTGGTGGAGGTAAAATGCGAAGTGGTTGATGGGAGAGTTCTCAAAGTTTTAGAGCTCCTGTGGACATTTAACATACGTAAGCTATCGAATAACATTTTGCATTCTTTCAATATATTTGAAGCTTGTCTTCATCTTTATAAGCATGAAAGAAAGCAAGCAATGTAGAAACAACTATGTTCAGTAGGAATACAGACTGATCTAAACTGAAACCCTGAGCTGCATTTGGTGGGAATAGGGACATGTCTAACTAGTTACATCAGCAGGTGCTATCAGTTATTTAAAGTGTGTGCTCTATGGTGCCTTGCTGGAGCATCACAGCTGCAAGGCCTGCTCATCTGGTTTCTTTTATAGTGCCTAGCGAGTGAGTGATATTTCTGTAAGTGTGGTGCGCCTATGATAGCTGGGCTCTTGTATGTACTGGGTGTTGACTATGAAAGGGCTTACAAACATGGTGACTTGATTTCAATCTTTTACTTTTTCAATTATTCTCATAGGTAGCACCAATTTCTACATTCAATTGAAATAGTTAATGAGAATGTGTAAAGGTTGCTGATTAGTTCTGATCAGTAGCACAATTGTCTGCTTTAATTGTTACCTGATTTTTCATACAAGCTAACTGCAAGCACTTTGATAGCCACTTAGCCAGTGAATAATGCTTCTTTCCACATATTTCTTTATTTTGTATTTAGGCACCCCTTGAGTTATATATATTTCATTATTAGTCCCTCCGTTCAAATATTCTTTGATGTTTTAGACAGGGTGTGAAGTTTTTTTGTCTTGTTGTTTTCTTTTTTCTGAACGTCAACAATTCTAGAGCAGAGTACTATATAAAAAATACCATGGTATCTTTACACAATACTTTTTTTTTCCTAAATCTTCTCTCTGTTGCTGGGGAGTCTGTGCATAAAGCTTACTTGTTTGTCATCATTCATTTTTATATATTCCTGTATTTTCAGTTTATCTTTGATTTATAGTCACCTATGACATTTTTACTATCACAAGTTTGGAAACATGTCTGATATGTTAAATTGTTTATTTAATTTTCTTTTTTTTGAAGGAAAATTTGTTTAATTTTCATCTTTATACTTGTCACGCATTCTGAAAGATTGTCGATTTGTGGTCAGTATCATCTCCATGTCAGGTGTTTTTTTGCCCTATTTGGCCACTACTTGACCTTCAACACGAATAGAAACGAGTAATTGTTGTTTTGAATCTTTAAGCTCTTATTTAATGAGAAAATTTTGGTTCGCTGCCTAGGCAGATGCATTCTTGTTACTGATATGTGGGAATGCTTACATTATCAGATACCACAGTTAGAAAACTACATATCACATAGTTAAACATTGGAATATTTAATCAGCTTCATGCTAATAACTTCATGTCTTAATATAGCATATCAAAACATTGATATAATCAAACCAAGATGTATGAAGGTTAACTGAACTTAATTTTCCCATTGACTGAAGTCTTTAGTATTTTCGATTATGATCTGTTGTCAAGTAATTAGAAATTTTTCTCAACAATAAATTATTGCAACTCTGCATTTTTTACAGGCTTTTTCAGCACTGAGTAGGCAGGAAAATATGGGATACCACATAATCTGCTGTCATGCTACTAACAATTGTTTGCCTGAACTATGATTTGACCAGATTAAGGGTACCTTTCCGAGATTCTCTCCAGACGAACATAGTGAATTGGCAGAGTAACTTGTTTAAACTCTTTATCCTTCTAGTCAGACTTGGACCTTAGATCGTCTAATCAGACCTGGTTTATCGTATTGTGCTTTTGGCTTGTACGAATCTACTCAATTCTGGACTTGTTAGCCTTAAAATATATTTTCTATCTTTTCGTCAAAAAAATATATTTTCTATCTGAAGAACTGGTAATATGCTGGGTCTGCTGTCTTGAGAATTTGAATGCCTTTGTTGCAAGTGAAATTCAGAGTTGACTCTGGCTCTACAGCGTATGTGGATGTCATTGCTATTTGCAATTAGCACATGTACAGCCGCATCCATCTGTCAGCTGCATTCATGCATGCAGGGGTACTGGATCAAAATCAATAACAAGAGCTGACATTATAGTTATTAATTTCCAATTTCTTGTTCTATTAGTAATTATAAAATTTGCATTATAGTTACCTATTACTGTTGATTGAGATATTTACCTCATGTTCCGTTACAACCGAACATAATATAGATCGCCCTAACTTCAATGTGTCAGCTCCTCCCCTTCCTTCGCATACTCGGTACTAATTACACGGACCAACTCTGTTTCATATTTGTTGACCGTCTTGTCAAGACAATAATACAAACAAAGATTAATACTCCCTCCGTCTCAAAATACTTGTCGCTGTTGACTTTTGACCATCACATTTGACTATTCATCTTATTCAAATTCTTTTTGCAAACATTAGTTATTTTTCATAATTAACATGTTTGACATTTAAGATATCATAATCTTAATAAGTTAGTTTTAATATTATGCAAAAAATTTGAATAAGACGAATGGTCAAATATAGTGATTAAAAGTCAAAGGTGACAAATATTTCGGAACGGAGGTAAGTAGAAGGCAACAAATTTAACCCCAAACTATAACTGTAGGATTCAAATGGTATGCATCGGAATTTAAAGTCCTAGAAAACTTTGATTTCGATATTATTAGCATTGCATTTCACTATAGGCATGTAGTTTTCTTTAAAGTATTGAAATATCTTTTAAATAATCTTTGCAGGGTCAATTCTGCTCAAAAAATTTCATCTTTAATCAACTCTCTCAGTAGCTATCTTGCCCTCTCTAGTTTTAGCATAAAGTTACAATTGGAATTCATGATGGTATAATATCAGCCAATAAATCCCATGAGTCGCTGATTAAGTTCAGGGTTACTAGGATCAAATTCAATACGATATTTGAGCAACCAATAATTGCATGTATAAATAATATATACATAAATGATAAAATATCAGCCAATAAATCTTATAGATGCCACACGTCTCAGGAAAATACACTACCATAAAGACATTATTTGCCATCGATCTATTCAAATGTTTATGAATTAATTATGTTAAGTGATAACTATAACATGAATAGGATGAAATTATGTTACCGTAAAGAGAAGATTTCAATATTTCTTTACCACTTATACTTTTTTTGCGAGGGATTCTTTACCACTTATACGATGATTTACATGAAACAAATATATCGGGTGATAACAATAACGTGAATGTGATCAAGTAAACGACAGGGACTGATTTTTTTATGCAAAAAAAAGGAAAGAGTTAATATACTTGTGGCCCCTCCAGCTGTCTATATAATCAAGCACGCCCAAATTAAACGATAGACATCAAGATCAAGAAACCATTAGGCTAACACATACACACACGAAAGCTTGATATCTAACTCCATGGCGTGCTCCTCCCCCTCCTTCGCATACTCCGGTACTAATACATGGACAACTCTATTGCATATTTTGTGGCCGTCTTGTCAAGACAGAAATACAAGCCAAGATTGATAAGGCAACAAATTATAACGAATGTAGGATTCAAATGGTATGCATCAGCATGTAAAGGCCTAGAAAACTTAGATTCCTATATTTTATCATCATATTTCACCATATGCATGTAGCTTATATTTTATATAATCTTTGCAGGGTCCATCTGTTCAAAAATATTCATCTGAATCAACTCTCAGTAGTTATCGTGCCCTCTCTAGTTTTAGCATAGAGTTCAATCGGAATTCATGATGAAGTTTAGTGTTACTAGGATCAAATTCGATATGATATTTCAGCAACCAATAATTGCCCTAAAATATTCAATACATAAATGACATAATATCAGCCAATAAATCCTATAAATGACATACGTCTCAGGAAAATACACTACCATAGAGACATTATCTCATTATATATATCATTACCACCTATTCAAATGTTTATGAAGTAATTATGGTAAGTGACAACTATAACATGAATAGGATGAAATTATGTTACCATAAAGAGAAGATTTCAATATATCTTTACCACTTATACAATGATTTACATACATGAAAGAAACGGTGAATATGATCAAGTAAAAACGATAGGGACTGATTTTTATTATGCAAAAAATGGAAGGAATTCATATACTTGTGGCCTCTCCTGTCTATTAAATCAAGCACGCCCAAATTAAACGATAGACATCAAGATCAAGAAACCATTAGGCTAACACACACACATACCCACACGAACAGGGCCGGCCCTGGCGGGGGGCGAGCGGGGCGGTCGCCCAGGGCCCCCAAATCTGAGGGGGGCCCTCCTCATTAACCTGTACTACGTATAGAGTATAAACAGATCAGGCCGTCCAGCAAAAAATCCCAAACACAAGCTGCCTCAATGCCCATCTAAACAAAGCCCAATTCGACAATCAGGTAGCCCAATACGTCAATCCAGCAATCAATACCGTACACGAACCATCGAACCAGACTCTGGACGCATCGCATCGCCTACTCGCCGTCGCCAATTCGCTTCTCCCTAATTATCGTTCGATGTGGGCGCACGTCGCTAGTCGCCGCAACCGGCGAGCATCGACTTCGACGTTCCACGTTCGTCTTCGTGGTGCTCGCTTCCGGCGTTGCTGAAGTCCATTGTCAAGGCAGGTGCGTTCCATTCCCTAATCGGCTAATCCACTGATCTAAGTTACTAACTACATGATCAAACAAGTTATTAGATTGATTCTTTTTACAATTATAAGCAGGCCATGTCGACTAGAAAAGTATGCATTGGGGAGCGAGAAAAAGGAAAAATGAAGAAACGATAGGATGAGTTCTTAGAATCACAGAAAGGTGCCATGGTTAAATTTCTCAAGAGTACTACAAGCACTTCAAGGAACCCAGATCAAGATGAGCTTGCAATAGTTTCTATGGAGAAACATTGAATTTAATATGGAGACCAGGTCGGCAGAAGACAATGTTGATGTCAATATGAATGATGGCAATGTAAGTGATCATGACAACTCCAATTAATCTCTTAAATATTCTAGAAATGTTCAAAAGACTTTAAGGTAATATATGCAATAATTTTGTACAAATATGGTTTGACATGTTATTTATTTTGATTAGTAAAAATATTTTCTATATATTAGTACAATTTTAGTTCATATATATAAAGAGCCCCGACATTAAGCTTCGCCCAGGGCCCCTCAAATCTCAGGACCGGCCCTGCACACGAAAGCCTAATATCTAGCTCCATGGCGTGCTCCAAGAAGGCTCTCGCGTTCATCGTCGTTCCGCTGCTGATGGCTCTCCTCGCCGCGCCCTCATCGGCGACCGGGACCAGCTTCCGGCTGGAAGCTGGAAGCCAGGACCACTGCGGCAAAGTTAGATCCTGCAAGGAGAACTTGTGCGGGGGAATGTGCGCCGTCGTGGGCCTTAGTGGCGTCGGGAGATGCAAGACAGTCGGCGGGGTGCCCTACTGTTGCTGTGTCCCGAAACCCTCCACGTCCAGCGGTGCTAACCAGCTTGTTCATTGATCCATCGGATGCTTGATGCGTGATTGTGGAGCAACTGACATTTATTAATAATATCTATTTTTTAGATAATGGAAAAAGAAAGTGTTTCGTCCGGCCTTTCATCATTGATTTGAGCGAGTGATTGTTCAGGTATACAATACAAATTGTGTGGCTCAAAGTCTTGCATGCGTGTAAAATGAGTGGCTATTTGGTATGATACTTCTTTGAACATATTTGCGGTTGAAATACTCTTGCAAATTTGTGAGCATTGGTTTGCTTCAAGATCCATGCATGCCTTAAAGTGTAAAGTCCTACTTTCTAGGAGGTAGGAGAAGCATAAATTATAGTATTTCCAGCCCTGGAATTTTAGGTTTCAAAACAAGCAACATGGATTAAGAGAATCTTAATTAAAAGGGAAGGAGCCTTCTCAGCCACGAAATTGGAAACTTTGCGCACCACTCTCGAAACCTTTGCAACATGGATCCAAATTGTCAGAACTAGTTGCTTGAAGCTTCAGTAGGACATGGTTTTGACTATTTAATTTGGTTGCAGACTCTGCTCTTTCCGTGCAAATTTTTCACATATGAACCTTTCATCAAGTAAATAAACTGCATGAGTTCCGAGCTGCATATGTGCAAGCCCCGTCCAGGCACTACTGAAACCTAAATCTGGATATGAGAGTCATTATAAGTTCCAAATCATGGGTGAATTTTTGGAACGTAGGGTATCAATTAGATTCAGTCACTGGTTAGATATACCGGATAAGTAGGCAAGATTTTTAACATCTTTTTGTTTATTTTGATAGAAAATATAAAATCTGGTGACTAAATTTACAAACCAACATAATTGCAATGCTTTTGTGACCTGCTCATTTAAATGGAGATATTTGAGTGTCTTAACCGCAAAGGATTTGATCCTTCATGCCTTGTGTCGTACGTACTATCTCTACAACCTAGTGTTTGTTGAGTAATAATTTACTGAAATGGAGATTTCAGCCTTTCGTGCCTGCTGAAAGGCGGGCGGAGTGAGGGAGAAGAGGCGAGTGCGGCGCAGCTGTGGATTAGGTTTAGGGATTGCTGGAGGTGGGCTAGGCTCTGAATTGTTAAGTGGGCTGATGGATTAGGTCTTATCGGGGGATTCCCTATACATCGATCAGTGTATAAAATTCGTGCGCATCAGATCGGATGGCCTGGCTCATCTCCTCGCTTCTGCTCGCCGCTGCTGGTCCCTACCGCTGGTGCTCTTCGCCATCGCCGTCCGTGCCGCCACCGCGCGCCGCCTTGCTCCAGCCGCCGCTCAGCTCCCACCCCTGCTCCCCTAGCGCGCTGCCTCTGCCGCCGCCACTCTGCTCCCGCAGCCATGCGCCGCCGTCACCGCCTCCGCTGCTCTGCCCCCGCTCTTGCTCCCCGCTCGCGCGTCGCTGCCATGCCGCCGCCCTGCTACTGCCGCCACGCGCCGCCGTTGCCGCCTCCGCTGCTCTGCTCCCGCCCTGCTCCCCGCTAGCGCGCCGCTGCCGCGCAGCCGCCCTGCTACTGCCGCCATGCGCCGCCGGCGCACCGAGGAAGAAGATGCCGAGGTGGCCACGGGCTGTTGATGAGCCGATCTACACAAGATCCCCTTATCGGGTCCCCAATGGATCCGGGGAAAGAAATAAATCCCCATCCCCGCTCCGTTAGTTATCGGGGCCCGTCCCAAGTGGGGAAACTGCCGGGCCGAGCAAAATAAGCAGCGGTGCACTTTGTCCTCCTTTGTCAAATCGATTGGAACGTACAGTCGAGCAGCGTATGACGACGATGGGCGTGATACTTCACAGTGCACCTTTTCTTGTCTTGAATCGATTCATCGTTGGCCGGGTGATAAGTGCATATCCACTGGTAGATCATGGGGCTGATCTTTCGGCCGGTCCATGGATTCTTTCAACTGGCCAAGACCTTGTTTGCCGAGTGCCCGAATAAATACACTCGGCAAAGAAAACAACACTCTGCAAACATTTCCTGTAGTGTGGAACATATAGGTTGTTCCATTTATACCAAGATTAATTACCAACCGGATCCCTGGCAGGCAGCTGACTCATCCACATGAGTTTGGACCGCCGTCTCTACGGACCTGCAGTCCGACCATAGTGTCCTATGGAAGACTTGACCTCGTCGAGTTACTGCTCGTGATCCAACTCGGGTCTGCTCAAGACTTGACCACGAAGGGCGTCAACGCGCACACAGAACTCCTGCGTGCGTTTGTTGGAGCTAAATTAACATTCCAAATTATGACAAGACTGAAGTGAATACTCGTACTAGCTAGATACATCGCCCCACGCACAAGGTAGTAGAGGAGAGGGGCTAAGCCATGGCAGTGGTTTTCGCCGTGGTCACTCTTGTCCTCCTAATTGTCTCGCCGCTCGCCGGCGCCCAGCCATGGCTGTACTGCGGCAGCAGCGCCCGGTACACGCCCAGCAGCAAGTACCAGACCAACCTCGACGCTGTATCATCGGCGCTCCCGCGCAACGCCTCGTCGTCGCCGGCGCTCTTCGCCACGTCCGGCGGCGTGGGCGCCGACGGCGACCGCGTCTTCGCGCTCGGCCTCTGCCGGGGCGACGGCGACGGGCCGGGCTGCCTGAGCTGCCTCGCCGGCGCCTTCCGCTATGGGCGCCGCACGTGCCCGCGCGACCAGGAGGTGTCCGTCCTCTACGACGCCTGCTTCGCCTACTTCGCCGCCGGCGAGGACTTCCTCCGCACCACCGCGAACGTGGGGCAGATAAGCCTGTACAACAACCAGAACGTCACGGGAGGCGGCGGCGGCAGCGGCGGGCCCATCTACACGCCGCGGGTGCGCGCGCTGCTCGACGGCGCGGCGCGGCGGGCGGCGCGCGGCCGGAGCAGGTTCGCCACGGCGCGCATCTACAACGGCAGCGTCGCCGGGACGGCGCTGTACGCGCTGACGCAGTGCACGCCGGACCTGTCGCCCGGCGGCGACTGCTGGAGATGCCTGGAGGAGCTCGTCGACAAGTCGCAGCTGAGTAGCCGGACGGTGGGTGCCAGGATCGTCGGGGCGCGCTGTGGTTACCGCTACGAAAACTACACGTTTTACCGGGGGGAGCCCATGCTCAGCATGGGTACACCGCCGCCACATAATCAACTGATGACGGCCGGCTGGCGCTCAGGTACGTATATACTTTTTGGTACTCAGCACACTAAGGACGCATATATACACTTAGGGGCTGTTTGTTTTCTTTAGGCCTAATTTATACCTGTCATATCAAAAAGAATCTTGCTATTTAGAAGTATTAAATAAAGTTTAATTACAAACTAATTGCAGAACTCTTGGTTATTTTGCGAGACGAATCTAACGAGCGTAATTAAGTCGTGATTAGACGATAGATACTGTAGCATCACTGTAGCAAAAGTTTCGTAATTAGACTCATTAGATACATCTCATAAATTAGCACCCATCTGTCGAAAAAGTTTCGTAATTAGACTTTATTTAATAATCCTAATTAAATAGCAAGATTCTCTTGATGTGACAGGTCTAAATTTAGGCCTAGAGAAACGAACATGGCGTTAAAAAGACGTACGAGTTCTATAAACACATACATGCAACATTTATCTCTATGAGCGCCTCCGACTGATGTTGAGATTTAAGAAGTCATCACAGATGCCTCGCTGTGGAAATTGTTACATAAAGGTAAAGGGAACCGGTTAACATTCTCAACACGAATTGAGTGTATTGTTGATTCTATGTCCAAATGTTGCCGGGCAGCCCTGAGATGCAGAGCACAGGCTGTGTCGCGCGGCACACAGCTGCTGTTGAGCCGCACTAGCTGTAGTTTTGCTTTACGCTTGTTCTAATGGCCCTGGACATGTTTAGTAAAAGATGAACCACGGCACCCCCCCCCCCCCCCCCCCCCCCCGAAACGCCACACTAATGCTACTCCCTCCTTTCTTATTTCTTAAGACGTTCAGAACTTAATTCATTTTTTAACTAAGCACCCTGACTTAATTACGATATCAAAAAAAAGAATGGAGAGAGTTGGTCTGTGTAGAATCGCACAAAAACAAGGGCGATAGAAATATACACATCACAAATTCATTAACATTTAATGAGTCCTAAGATATATCACTAATCAGTCTGTTGGAGAATTATTTAAACTAATTAGGATGGAATTCAAAAATCCTAATTGCATTCCTGACACCGACAGAAATAAAACATGAGCACACCCTAATTTAAAAGCGAGAAAAATAAGCCAGTGTGCTATGCTGTGTAGGGAAAAAGAGGATGCTGCACATTGTTTCCACAGTCGTTCCACTTCTCGCAATTTTCGTATGTCTATTTTTCATTGGATGGGTCAGAAGGCTGAGGAAAGGTACAGTGGTGTATATTTCCTTCCTTTGTTATTACAACCAGGTGCATTTTTCACATTTAAGGAAGAGACGAAAGAGACTACCAGTTACAAACATTTGTGTTGGAATTTGTATATACGTGTACATGTATATTACTTGTACCTCAAGTTGTATATTACTTGTATCTCAAGTAAACCCCTAGGGTTTTGTACTGTAACCGCACTATATAAGTGCCTATACATCAATAGAGCATCCCATCGTGGATTTCTCCTACTCTCGATCTCTTTCATGGTATACAGAGACTACGATCCAATCTCTTGCTTCTGCTTCTAAACCCTAGCCTCCACCCTCCCACCGCGCCGCCGCCGCCGCCCCCATGGACGGCGACAACAACCTTGTCGTCCACCCCGATCCGGCTGCCGCCCTTGCTGCCGCTCTCGCCGCTGCTATACCACAAGCCCCACAACCCAATCCTGCTGCTGCCCTCGCCACGATCAATGTGAAATTACACATCCCCATCGCCCTTGAGCTCAACCCTCCAAATTACAGGGCCTGGCGTGAGCTCTTCCTTACCCTCCTCGGCAAGTTCGGCGCGTCTGCCCACGTTGATGGCACGCCGGCTCCTGATCCGCCTACCCCGGCGTGGCAGGCGATCGACTTCTCCGTACGGTCCCTGCTATACTCCGCCGTCTCCCTCCAGATCATGCGCAAGGTCATGACCCCTGGCGCTACGGCGCTCACGATCTGGCGTAAGATCGAAGGCTTGTTCCGGGACAACAAGCCTTCCAGGGCCCTCGCCCTCGAAGCCGATTTCCGCAACCTGGCTCAAGGCGCCATGTCCGTCCTCGACTACACGGAGAAGCTCAAGTCCTACGCCGACGGCCTCGCCGATCTCGGCTACGAGGTCTCCGAGCCGACCATGGTCCTGACTCTACTGCGCGGGCTGAGCGCACCACTTCGCGGCATGGGCTCCATCATCAAGACGCGCGACCCTCTGCCGTCTTTCGACGAAGCTTGCTCCATGCTTGCCTTGGAGGAAGCCGACCTGAAGATTCCTCAGCCCGGGGAAGCCACTGCTCTTGTGGCTCCGTCCAAGCCTGCCCCGGCACCGGCGACATCGGCTCCTGCTCCTCCGGCTACTGCACCACCACGCCCCGGCTACAACAACAAAAACAAGAACAAGAACTGGCGCCGTCCGTTCAATGGTGGACCTTCCAATCCGGGAGGCTATGGGGGGCCGCGCCCGTTCTTCAACCCATGCACCGGGATGTTCCAGCTCTGGCCGATGCAGCCTGGCCAAGGTCTCCTTGGTCCTCGCCCCGGTGTTCCCCCTCAGGCGATGTTCGCTGGCACGCCTCCGTCGCATGGTGCCTCTGGTGGTTATGGTGCACCTTACGGTTCTGCAGTGCCTACCTCTTCGACAGCGACGCCGCACTGGGACGCGGCGGCCCTCGTCAACGCCCTCAACTCCATGACGCTACAGCCACCGGAATGGCTCATGGACTCCGGTGCCTCCTCCCACCTCACCAACAACCAGGGTACCTTCTCCTCTATCCATCCCTCTGTCACTCAATCTCAAATTCTTGTTGGCAATGGTTCATCTATTCCCATCTCTGCAAGTGGTAGTGTTGTTTTCCCCTCTCCTACCCGGCAACTTTCTTTATCCAACGTTTTATTTTCCCCTGACCTTATTGCTAATCTAATCTCTGTTCGTCGATTTACAATTGACAATCTTGTTTCTGTGGAGTTTGACCCTTTTGGCTTATCTGTGAAGGACCTACGAACAAGGGAGGTAATCCATCGGTGCAATAGTTCGGGCGACCTTTACCCGTTCTTCCCGACGTCCAACACAACCCACCGTGCTCTCGTTGCGTTATCTGAAGCAATTTGGCATCGGCGTCTTGGTCACCCCGGCGCCAAAGTGCTTTCTAGTTTGAATTCCTCTAATGTAATTTCAGTTTCAAAGAATAAGTCTCCCATGACCCTTTGTCATGAGTGTCAATTAGGTCGGCATACTCGTTTGCCTTTTGCTACCTCTTTGTCAAGGGCACGGAAACCTTTTGAAATAATTCATTGTGATCTCTGGACGTCACCTATTTCAAGTATCTCGGGTTGCAAATATTATTTGGTGTGTCTCGATGATTTCACTCATTTTCTTTGGACGTTTCCCTTGAAACTCAAGTCTGATACTTTCTCCACCTTGCGAGATTTTCATGCTTATGTTATTACTCATTTTCAATGTCGCATACAATTTGTTCAATGTGACAATGGACGTGAGTTTGATAATAATGTTGCCCGTTCCTTCTTTTCAGCGCAAGGCATCAAATTTCGGCTCTCTTGCCCACACACATCTCAGCAGAACGGGAAAGCTGAACGTGTCATTCGCTCCATCAACAACATTGTCCGCACTTTGTTGATTCAAGCCGGTCTTCCTCCCCAATATTGGGTCGATGCCCTTCACACTGCCACGCACCTATTCAATCTTCATCCCACAAAAACTCTCAATAACCTCACACCACACCAAGCACTCTCTGGGTCACCACCATCCTACTCGCATCTTCGATCCTTCGGTTGTCGATGTTACCCCAATTTATCCGCCACCGTCCCACATAAATTAGCACCACGATCCACAGAGTGTATTTTCATTGGCTATCCACAGGATCACAAGGGTTATAGATGTCTAGACTTAGCCACCAATAAAGTCATCACTTCTCGCCATGTTGTTTTTGACGAACTAACCTTCCCCTATGCTTCTCGATCACCTGTTACTCCCTCGTCGTACTCTTTTCTTGATGATATTGCAGATGATCATGATGCCTCTACTGGAGCTGGTGCGGCTGTGCCCTACGTCTCGTCGCCATGCCCCGCCACGCGCGGCATATCTCCGCCGCGTGATGCCACGCGCGGCTCGTCGTCGCACACCGTCACGCGTGGTACCTCACCGCGCCCAGCCACGCGCGGCTCATCGCCGCGCCCCGCCACGCGCGGCACATCTCCGCCGCGTGATGCCACGCGCGGCTCGTCGACTGCGCCATCTTCTAATGGCCCTGGCACTTCTACATCAACCTCCGTCTACGGCGCCAAACCGACGGTGTCACAGGTCTACACACGTCGCGCTTCTTCAAGCAGTTCGGTTGCTCCTGTGCCGCAGGTCACTGACCCTCCGCCGCAGCCTGCCGTTTCCCCAGCAGCTGTTCATCAGCCTCCTCAGGTTCCGTTCAACACTGGTCCTTCTCGGACTCGCATTGAACATGTTCCACCAGTTGATAATCCACACACCATGACGACTCGTGGTAAGATTGGCATCCGGACTCCGAAAGAAATTTTTGATCTTCATGTGTCTGCTCCCTCTCCGGTTCCGTCTTCGTATCAGCGTGCTCTTGCTGATCCTCATTGGAAGAGTGCTATGATTGAAGAGTTTAATGCCCTCACTGCTAACAGAACATGGGATTTAGTATTACCTCCTCCAAATGCTAATATTGTCTCGGGTAAATGGATTTTTCGTCACAAATATAAGGCTGATGGTTCATTGGAACGGTACAAAGCTCGCTGGGTGGTTCGCGGATTTTCTCAAGAACCTGGAGTGGATTTTGATGAAACTTTTAGTCCGGTGGTCAAACCTGCTACAATCCGTACGGTTCTCTCTATTGCCGTTTGTCATGACTGGCCTATACATCAATTGGATGTCAAAAATGCTTTTCTCAATGGCACTCTTATGGAGACTGTTTATTGTCGACAGCCATCAGGATTTATTGATCCTTCTCATCCTCAGCATGTTTGTAAGTTGAATAAATCACTATATGGCCTCAAACAGGCGCCCCGGCCTGGTTCACCAGATTTCAGTCCTTCATTCTCTCTATTGGTTTTTGCGGCTCCAAAAGTGACACTTCTTTGTTCATCTACAAGCATGGTTCTGATGTTGCTTACTTACTTCTCTATGTCGACGATATTGTGCTTACGGCATCCAGTGATGTTCTTCTTCAACGGATCATTTCATCTCTTCGGAAGGAATTTGCAATGACCGATCTTGGCAGTCTACATTATTTTCTTGGTGTTGCTGCTCACCGATCCCCTACTGGTGTGTTTCTCTCTCAGGATAAATATGCTCTGGAGCTTCTTCACCGTGCCAAAATGGAGAACTGTAATCCCTGTGCCACTCCAATTGAAGCTAGTTCCAAGCTTCCTGCCGCTGCTGGTCCTCCGGTTGCCGACGCCACTCTTTATCGGAGTCTTGCTGGTGGTCTTCAATACCTCACTCTTACACGTCCGGATATTGCTCATGCCGTACAACAAGTGTGCCTTCATATGCATGATCCTCGAGAAGATCATTTTTCTCTTCTGAAGCGCATTCTTCGGTATGTTAAGGGAACAATCAAGCATGGCTTGCAGCTCACTCGTGGCTCCTGTAGTGACTTGGTCATATATTCTGATGCTGATTGGGCCGGCTGTCCGGATACACGACGCTCTACTTCAGGATTTTGTGTGTTCCTTGGAGATAATTTGGTTTCTTGGTCTTCTAAGCGCCAACAAACCGTCTCTCGCTCAAGTGCTGAGGCGGAATACAGAGGTGTTGCTAATGCTGTGGCTGAAGCTTGTTGGTTGCGTCAACTTCTTGCTGAGCTTCATCGCCCTCTCTCCAAGGCTACGGTTGTTTATTGTGATAACATTAGCGCCGTATATCTCTCCACCAATCCAATTCAGCACCAACGCACAAAACATGTGGAGATTGACCTACATTTTGTGCGAGATCGTGTTGCTCTCGGTGAAGTTCGGGTACTTCATGTTCCAACGACTCTCCAATATGCGGATATTTTTACAAAGGGGCTGCCTACTACTGTGTTCACATCCTTTCGGTCCAGTCTCAACGTCCGCTCTACTCCCGGTTGACACTGCGGGGGGCTGTTGGAATTTGTATATACGTGTACATGTATATTACTTGTACCTCAAGTTGTATATTACTTGTATCTCAAGTAAACCCCTAGGGTTTTGTACTGTAACCGCACTATATAAGTGCCTATACATCAATAGAGCATCCCATCGTGGATTTCTCCTACTCTCGATCTCTTTCAATTTGAAAAGCCTATATTTCCATGATTTAGTGAAGGTGACATTGCAAGGACAAGCCCTGCCAAACGCGGCCAGAAATGAAGATGTATCAATACGTTTGAGTCCACATGATATGGATTCAGGTTTCACACTGTTTGATTTTCGTCAAATAGTGGAGGCTACTAACAAGTTCTCTGAAGAACACAAACTTGGACAAGGGGGATTCGGCTCTGTATACAAGGTGGCATGCTATCACGAGCATAGTTTCACTCGTTAAAAAGGTTTAAGGAATTTATTTTTGTTAATATGTTGCTACAATATGTACTATCCTAATTTGCACTTTAAAAGATCCAACGATAAGTATCATTTTGAGTACAGTCCTTAGATATGTTATCTTTATTCTGTGAATGTGTTTAGGCTAGCATGATTCGATTTTTGTAAAAAATTAGAACTTCAATAAATTTTGCAGGGTGAGTTACCAAATGGACTCGAAATAGCAGTTAAAAGACTTTCTTCACATTCTCGTCAAGGGTTTGTGGAGTTTAAGAATGAAGTCCATCTTATAGCTAAACTACAACACACGAATCTTGTTCGACTCTTAGGATGTTGTGTTCAAGGTGAAGAACACATATTAATCTATGAATATATGCAAAACAAGAGCCTGGACTTCTTCATCTTTGGTATGTTATATACACATTTCATTTCATTGTACATATTAATAGTATTTCAGACATATTTTTATATTTGTTTGTGCTCATAACTCTGTTACTAGTGCAGATGCAACAAGAGCAGAATTGCTATCTTGGAATAAACGTTTTAACATAATTGAAGGGATAGCACAAGGTCTTCTGTATCTTCATAAGCTGTCCAGACTGCGCATCATACATAGGGACCTCAAAGCAAGCAATATTCTTCTGGACAACGAGATGAATCCTAAGATATCTGATTTTGGGCTAGCAAAAATATTTAGCTCGAATTCAATTCAGGAAAACACAAACAGAGTAGGAGGGACATAGTAAGCTTTCACTCTCTACAATCTTCATAGACTCATTCCTGCACCATGCATGGACCAGATAATTGATTCATGATGTTTTGGTATTATTTGTTTTTATCCAGTGGTTACATGGCTCCCGAGTATGCTTCGGAGGGTGTCTTCTCTATCAAAACTGATGTCTTCAGCTTTGGTGTTTTACTACTTGAGATTATCAGTAGCAAGAGGAATGCTGGGTTTCACCAGCAAGGGGCTTTCTTCAACCTGCTTGGCTATGTAAGTTCTTCTATTCATTTTCCATTTAAATTG
This sequence comes from Eragrostis nindensis, assembly GCA_012490785.1. Taxonomy (NCBI): domain Eukaryota; kingdom Viridiplantae; phylum Streptophyta; class Magnoliopsida; order Poales; family Poaceae; genus Eragrostis; species Eragrostis nindensis. Next base: position 41,077 of record JAAXCT010000572.1, on the reverse strand, counting down.
TAATTGCAATTTAGGTTATGCTCGGTACATTGGTGCCGCTCTTCAGAAACAGGCATATGGGCAAATAAAACTCCCTTATTCAACTCAGATCTGGTCTAAGTGGCCCATGTGTCCCACGTGTTTTTAAGAGAGTAAGCTTAGGAACCCAGACGATATTGTGTAAAAAAAAGTTGATGACTGTCGCTTTAATTAATCTTTACAGAAAGTGATAAATGTTTTTCTGGTTGTGACAAATGCTTAGTTTTTCTTATCAGGTTTTGAAACTTTGAGCACCGATGTGTTGTTGCATTTCTACTTTTTCAAGGGTATTATAAGTACATTGTTGAAAAAAATGAGAAACAAGATGACTAACAAAGGATGAATAGACATCTCACCAAACATGTTAATAGCATCTCCTCTTTTTCAGCAAATACACCTTTCTTCAATCTTAGTAATCTAGTTAGCATTAAAGCATCAAGCACATGAAGAAGCAATACTAAACATGCATCGGTAAAAGCACAACAGCATGAATATTGACAAGCTACTGAAGGACTACAAGATCAGAACTGACACAAAATTCAGACACATCCTGAATCGAATTGAGAAATTATAGATTACTTCACTAAATTCTCTGAAGAGTGTATGGATTTTTGGTATTTTCTAATTTCTCAAATTTAATAACCCATGATTTTCAGTTCAGTAGCATAAAGAGGGATTTCAATCATAAAAACTAAAACATATATCCCTAAAAGTTCTGAATACGAAAGCAAGTACATCACAAATTCTTGGGAAAAATATCCAAATGGTTCAATCGAAATTCAATTCAACAAAAGTTCGCAACACTTGATAGATATTTATGACTTACATATATTTCTGAGCTTGCAAATATGCCATAAATTGCTCAAACAATCATCCATCATTCGAGCCTAACGAGTTAACGAACAGTTCACGAGGTAGCTTAGATTGGCTCGTCAAGGTAATCAGCTGAAAACAAGGCTTGGCTTGGTTTATTTATATCACGATCTCGAGCCGAGTCGAGTCAAAGTTTGCTTTGGGCTGAGTCGGCTAAGGAGCCTCGAGCTTTTTTTCTATTCTAATCATTAGATTCATCATAAATATGTTTTTATAATGTACATATTTGATATATTATATATTAATAATCTAATCTATAAAATTAGTCAAATTTAACTTGCTTTTGACTCTGTACTTTTCAAAAGCAACACTTCTTTTGGGACGGTTGGAATAAAAACATCATATTCAAAGGAAAAGAAAATAAACAAAAGAGCATACCAAATGGAAAATGAAATATTCACCAAAATCAAGAAAAAGTGGAAATCAGGGATATTCCTTCAATTAAACTAATGGGAACTCGTGCATATGGGTCCAGCTTATTCTAAATTATCATCCATACTATTTCTCACCAAAAGATCTGACTAACATCTATCACAAAATCAGAGAAAACATGCAAGTAGAATAGCAAGGAAATCTGTCACATATCTATTCAAAGAGATGGGCTAGGGAGATGGACAGGGGACAGAGACAGAGCTTGCAAACTTGCTTCCTTACAACATGAGATCAATGGACAAGCTCGTGCAATCCCTAAAGTCTGCATTTTCAACTCTTGAACTCCAAACAACAATCGGTTCCACAATCAATAGAAGAAAATTACTGCACATATGTAAGATATTGAATAGGGAAATTCTCTATGCGACACTACTTAGTGTTGGTTTTGTCTCCTACACTGCAACTCTCTTTTGATCTCGTAGACACTGAGAAAAAATGCGGCTTTTGTCTGTAGAAATCTATGTCAGAAAAAGTGACTGTTTTCTAATTTTTCGTATCAACGCACAAAATACATTAATGCAACTCAAATTTGGCACAAGAATACATTATTGTATTCCCTATACATGTAATTTTCATATTTATTTTTAAAATCAAATTTGCAAACAATCATAAAAAATCAAATGGACTGAAAATGCAACAATGTAACTTTGTGCTAAATTTCAAATTGCAATGTATTTTGTGCATTGAGGTAAAAAATTTGAAAATAGTCACTTTTTCTGCTATAGTGTCGTGCAGACAAAAGTCGCGTTTTCTCAGTGTCCACGCGACCAAAAGAAGAGATGCGATGTCCAGGAGACAAAACCAATATTAAGAAGTGTCTCACAGACAAATTTCCCTATTGAATACAATCCAAATTACAGAGGCAGGAATTCTGATTCCTCCCTTTGCAAAGTTTAGTTTTGGGCACCTCTGAAACCTATGTTACTGCCATGGTGCTAGACAACTATGTAAAGATTATTTTAATCTTTTAATGTGGCCAATGTAATATAAAGAATAATTCTAATATTAAAGATTTAGTATGATGGTTGCTAAATATTATTGATTTAGAATTATGGGTTTTAATTCCCTCTTCTCTTCCTTAATTAAGCCATGTGTGTATTTGTTTTAAAAGCATCACGTGTGTGCATGCAGTGCTAGCAAGTGTGTTCACACGTGAAGTAGCATTAGTGCTAATTGCCCGGTGGCCGGTGCATTAACGTGGCAGTTGCATGCATAAAGCAAATGGACGCCTGTTCATTTGCAGTAACCGGCCGGACGCCTGTTGCCAGTGATGGGGTGCCTGTTCGCTACAGACGTCTTTTGGTAGCAGGCGCATGGCTCCTTCGGGCCTGTCTCTTGGGCAACTATAAAAGAAAAGCATGCCCTGTACAAAGCACACACTGCATACATATTTTGTTCTCTGTTCCATCGAGAGAGAGCATGACAGCATAAGGCAAGGAGAAGAAGAAAGACATCAAAGGAAGGTTGCAACATGGAGCAAGGTCTGTCTATGTATTATTTGCTGTGAAAATTTCCATGCAAGTTGAATCATATTGTACCGCAAAGATCCGCATTATTATGGTTAAATTTCTTACAATTGGTATCAAGAGCAAGGTTTCAGCGGTATTTTGATTCACATTATGGCCTCGTTCTTTCTTCTGATCTTTTGATTGTTCAGATTATTGTTGGGATTACAGTTTATTCTGTATCCATCTCTATTGACATATCTGTGTTGATACTTATTGTAGTATCTTTGTCATTGAGATACTAGTTACTTTTCCTGAGCAAGTCATGGTTATTTTTTTTGCATAATTTGCATGCACTACAGTACGAGAAATAATATAGCAAGATAGAGCATTAAAGTGTTCTGTAGGCAATGCATATGTGTCGTAAGTGTCACATGAAATATTGTGGCAACTAGCAATGCTTTTAATTAGCCTTCCCTAATTAAGCATCTATTATAGAATAAGCCTAGTCTGTCACCAAAGTGACCAAGAGGCTAGAATTAGCGTGCAGACCGTGGCATGGTTCCGGTTTTGTTCTGATGTTTCAAATGACATTACTGTTTGCTATTGATGTGTTGTGTGCACATCCAAAGATGAGCAATTGACACATGATTAGTGATATAAAGAAACTAACGACATGATTAAGATATATACTTGTTTATCCAAAGATGACATGTATATATGCTTGCAAGTGTCCGATCGTTTGTAAAAGTGAAACATCTCTTATGGATAAATGTTGTATGTAAGTTTCATCCAAGATGATCTTAGATATGAAAATTAATGTTTACTGTAAAAAAAAAAAAATCCATTTTATTACTTGTCTTAATGAAGCATGTTTTAATGGTTGCAGCCTCCATCAACCTGCCCGCACAGATTAGTGGCTTTGTTAAGTTCAATGGCTTTAACTATGCTGAATGGGCAGAACAGATCCGGTTCCAACTGGGTGTAATGAATCTAGACTTGGCATTAGTTATGTGTAACATCCTGGCCCAGGGCTTAATAGGATTGATAAGAATACTCATACCAACAGTTGCAACTTCTTTTCTGGAAGCTCATCTCGAAAGAACTCCGGGGTTAAGCGTGCTTGGCCCGGAGCAATTTCGGGATGGGTGACCGACCGGGAAGTCCTTCCCGGGTGTGCACGAGTGAGGACAAAGTGCGCAGAAAAGACGTGTGTTGGTCTGTGGGGACAGTCTTGAGATCCTAGAGAGCTGCCAGGCGTGCGGGCCCGGCCTCGTGGAGGCGGGACGTCACATTATGGACGAGAAGCCAGCAGCACTTACTGATAAGAGTACTGATGATGAAAGGTCTACTTATGAAGCTTGGGATCGATCTAACAGGCTAAGCTTAAATTTAATGCGAATGATGATCGCAGAAAATGTTAAGCCATCGATGCCCAAGACTGAAGATGCAAAAGAGTTCATGGAGAAGCTAAAGGAAAACTCTCAGTCTGACATCACAGACAAGTCAGTTGCTGGGAGCCTTCTAACTGAACTTACAAACAAGAAGTTCGATTGGTCATGTCCTATTAATGATCATGTGACTAGTATGGTGAACCTTGCAGCAAAGTTGGCATCAAAGGAAGTGAAACTAGATGACTCTCTTATAGTGCAATTTATTATGAACTCACTTCCAGCTCAGTTTGGCCAATTCCATGTAAACTATAACAGCCTGAAAGATAAGTGGAATCTCCAAGAGATAAAGGCCATGCTGGTACAGGAAGAGGGAGACTAAAGAAATTTAAGGAGCAATCTGTTCACTTCACGGTTCACAATGAAGCTAGCAGCAGTAAGGCAAAACCAGGGTATAAAAATAAAAAGAAGGGCAATGCATCACTAAAGATTAATGATGGCCAAATCCGCAAGAATACATGCTATTTCTGCAAGAAGAGTGGTCATTACAAGAAAGATTGCCCGAAAAGAAAGAGTTGGTTCGAAAAGAAAGGTATGTATTATGTTTCTGTATGCCTTGAATCAAATCTAATGGAAGTACCAAATAATACCTGGTGGCTAGATACTGGCGCTACCACTCATGTTTCACATATTACGCAGGGATTCCTTTCGATCCAACCCATAAGAAGAACTGATCAATTCTTATACATGGGGAACAGAAAGAAGGCACGAATTGAAGGAATTGGGACGTACCGTTTGATCCTGGATACTGGCTATCACTTGGATCTAGAAAAGTGTCTTTATGTTCCTGAGCGTGCTAGAAATTTAGTTTCTGTTGCAAAGTTGGATAAGTTAGGTTTCAAGTTTGAGATTGGAAGTGGTGTGTTTTCATTATGTAAGAATAAGTACTCTTATGGATCTGGTACTTTAATGGATGACTTATACCGCTTTAATCTTGATCTTATATATGCTGAATCCCTATTTCATGTTGAACAAAGTATTGGTAAAAAGCGAAGTGCCTATAATGAGAGTTCGGCTTTCTATGGCATAAAAGACTCGGTCACATATCCAAAGAAAGGATAATGAGGCTAGTGAAAAATGATATCTTGCCTCATTTGGATTTTACTGATTGGGACATATGTGTAGATTGTATTAAAGGAAAGCAAACCTCACATATATCAAAGTTTCCCGCTACAAGAAGTACTGAACCATTACAGTTAATACACACTGATATATGTGGTCCTTTTGATGTTCCTTCGTGGAATGGTGAAAAATATTTTATCACTTTTATTGATGATTTCTCACGTTATTGTTATTTATATCTGCTGCATGAAAAGTCTCAATCTGCAAATATATTGGAGATATTCATTAATGAAGTTGAAAGGCAGCATGATAAGAAAGTGAAAGTTGTGAGATCTGATAGAGGTGGTGAATATTATGGAAAGTTTAATGAAAGTGGACAATGTCCTGGTCCCTTTGCAAAGTTCCTTGAAAGTCGTGGTATTTGTGCTCAATACACAATGCCTGGAACACCTCAACAAAATGGCGTGTCAGAAAGGCGAAATCGTACACTAATGGATATGGTTCGGAGTATGTTGAGTTATAGTTCTGTGCCTTTATCCTTGTGGATGCATGCATTAAAGAGTGCAACATATTTATTAAACAGGGTTCCTAGTAAGTCAGTTCCTAAGACTCCTTATGAACTGTGGACTGGAAAGAAACCTAGTTTAAGACATCTACATGTTTGGGGTTGCCCTGCAGAAGTAAGGATTTACAACCCGCATGAAAAGAAGCTTGATGCAAGAACCATTAGTGGTTATTTCATCGGCTATCCAGAACGGTCTAAAGGGTACAGATTTTACTGTCCAAACCATAGTACGAGAATTGTAGAATCTGGTAATGCTCGATTCATTGAAAATGGCCAAATCAGTGGGAGTGATGAACCACGAAATGTGGACATCAAAGAAATTCAGGTGGAAACTTCTAATACCAATATTTCTGACATTATCACACCTGAAGTACCATCTGATAATACTCAAGTGGAAACAGAAAAGGTTCAACCAGTAGAAACCACATTGAGAAGGTCTACAAGAGAAAAGAGACCTGCCATTTCAAATGATTATGTGGTATACTCGGTAGAACAAGAATGTGACTTGAGTATTGATAAAGATCCACTCTCATTTAAGCAAGCCATGGAATGTAATGATTCTGAAAGGTGGTATAATGCAATGAAAGAAGAGTTGAAATCAATGGATGAGAACAGAGTTTGGGAATTGGTTGAATTGCCTAATGGTGCAAAGCAAGTTGGGTGTAAATGGGTCTATAAGACCAAGCCCGACTCCAAAGGCAATATTGAAAGATATAAATCCAGACTTGTTGCCAAAGGTTACACTCAAAAAGATGGCATTGACTATAAAGAAACCTTCTCTCCAGTCTCAAAGAAGGATTCTTTAAGAATTATTATGGCTATGGTGGCACATTTGGATCTAGAGCTTCACCAAATGGATGTAAAGACAGCCTTTTTGAATGGTGACTTAGAAGAGGAAGTGTATATGGACCAACCAGAAGGTTTCAAGGTACCAGGAAAAGAGAATCTAGTGTGTAAATTGAATAAGTCAATATATGGACTGAAGCAAGCTTCCCGACAATGGTATCTTAAGTTTAACGATATCATTACATCTTATGGTTTTGTAGAAAACACCGTTGATCGGTGTATATACATGAAGGTCAGTGGGAGCAAGTTCATTATATTAGTTCTGTATGTTGATGATATTCTTCTTGCTGCTAATGATATTTCTATGTTACATGATGTTAAGAGATATCTCTCTAAAAATTTTGAAATGAAAGATATGGGTGAGGCATCCTATGTGATCGGAATTGAAATATTCCGTGACAGAAAGCAAGGATTATTAGGATTGTCTCAGCAAGGATATATCAATAAAGTTTTAGAGAGATTTAGAATGGACAAGTGCTCATCCGGAGTTGTTCCAATCCAAAAGGGTGACAAATTTAGTGCAATGCAATGTCCCAAAAATGATATGGAACGGAAGGAAATGGAAGCAATTCCATATGCATCAGTTGTTGGGAGTCTAATGTATCTCTCAACATGTACTCGACCAGATATAAGTTTTGCTGTCGGTATGCTAGGTCGATATCAAAGTAATCCTGGAATGGATCACTGGAAGGCTTCAAAGAAAATTCTTCGGTATTTACAAGGCACCAAAGATTACATGCTTATGTATAGAAGGTCGGATCATCTTGAAGTTATAGGATATTCGGATTCGGACTATGCCGGATGCATCGACTCAAGAAAATCTACTTTTGGATATATTTTTCTGTTGGCTGGAGCAGCAGTATCATGGAAAAGTGCAAAGCAGTCCGTCATTGCTACTTCCACTATGGAAGCTGAATTTGTGGCATGTTTTGAAGCCACAATTCAAGCATTATGGCTGCGGAATTTTGTGTCGAGATTTAATCTCGTGGACACAATATCAAGACCGTTGCAAATTTATTGTGACAACTCTGCAGCTGTTTTCTTCTCCAAGAATGACAAGTATTCGAAAGGAGCAAAACACATGGATTTGAAGTTCTTAACAGTTAAAGAAGAAGTACAGAATAAAAGGGTTTCAATTACGCATATTGGTACTGAACTCATGATAGCGGATCCGCTAACCAAGGGATTACCGCCCAAGACTTTTAGTGGCCATGTCAACCGTATGGGCATAACAGCTAAGTCCTTGTTAGCTTGATATATACATGTATATGAACAGTTGTCATACCCTGACTTTATGAATTCAATAAAGGTTGTATTTGTACTTCACTTATTCACAGTATGGTGTATACAAGTATTGTTTAGTGAAATAAGATTAAAGAGTTATCTATTACAGTAACATGATTTAAATTGTTTGTGATACATGGAAGGAATCTTGTCAATATAGACTTTTGACCACCATGATCCCTGCGGTTTATTTCATCCAACAGACAGCTTGATATATTTACTGAAAAGAGTGCACTTAAAGATTATTAGTGAATAATTAAGTTGGTACATTGGCCAAGTGGGAGATTGTAAGATTATTTTAATCTTTTAATGTGGCCAATGTAATATAAAGAATAATTCTAATATTAAAGATTTAGTATGATGGTTGCTAAATATTATTGATTTAGAATTATGGGTTTTAATTCCCTCTTCTCTTCCTTAATTAAGCCATGTGTGTATTTGTTTTAAAAGCATCACGTGTGTGCATGCAGTGCTAGCAAGTGTGTTCACACGTGAAGTAGCATTAGTGCTAATTGCCCGGTGGCCGGTGCATTAACGTGGCAGTTGCATGCATAAAGCAAATGGACGCCTGTTCATTTGCAGTAACCGGCCGGACGCCTGTTGCCAGTGATGGGGTGCCTGTTCGCTACAGACGTCTTTTGGTAGCAGGCGCATGGCTCCTTCGGGCCTGTCTCTTGGGCAACTATAAAAGAAAAGCATGCCCTGTACAAAGCACATACTGCATACATATTTTGTTCTCTGTTCCATCGAGAGAGAGCATGACAGCATAAGGCAAGGAGAAGAAGAAAGACATCAAAGGAAGGTTGCAACATGGAGCAAGGTCTGTCTATGTATTATTTGCTGTGAAAATTTCCATGCAAGTTGAATCATATTGTACCGCAAAGATCCGCATTATTATGGTTAATTTCTTACAAACTAATCCTATAGTCCTAATATATCTGCAGGCCTAGGTCAAGATAGTTTTCAATAAAAGAGATATAGACAATGGGTCATTATAGTTTGTTTGTTTTGTTAGGTATATTTAAATTTTCTTTCTACTCAGAAAAAATCATATTATTTAACTTACTGAAGTTGACACTTTATTGAAGGCCTGGAAGCTGTGGAACGAGGGCAGATGGTTTGAGCTTGTTGCTGCATCATGTACAGATGAAGAAGACCAAACAATGGAGATACTGAAATGCATAAATATTGCCCTGATGTGTGTCCAGGAGAGTGCTATTGATCGCCCCACAATGTCCGATGTAGTTGCAATGTTATCTATGGAGACAATGTCAAGCCTGCACATCCGAAACAGCCTGCCTACTTCAACATTATCACAAGGAACGGAGAGCCATCAAGTACTGTGCCTAGCAGTGTAAATGCTGTCAGCTCTAGCAGTGTAGAGGGTAGATAGTATTCTACATGTGCTTTAGTCTCTTTTTTAGATAAGGGAAAGATTTTATTAATCCTGGCCTTCGCTTTTTAACAAGCTACAGTCTCATTATCTTTGACTCTCTAGAAAGTTACAGCCAAACACACACTCTAACAAGAATTGGATCTAATTAGGAAGTGTAAAAATACACACTAATACACCAACATAACTTGGAGGCATGTTTTCAAGCCATAATGATCACAATTTCCATGAAGAAGTCAGCTTGGAAATTTCTCTGGGCTTCTAATGATGATGTTGAAATTAGAAGGATAATTTTGATCCCATAGAATGCCCACTGCCTCCTGCATCTTTTGCTAAACTGACAGGTGAAATAGAGGCGCATTTCTGTTTCTTCCACACATGCTTGACACAGAACGCAACCATAGTTGTTTCCTTGGATTTTATGCTTTTTTTTTCCTGAACAGATTTCTAGTGTTTAGTCTCTCCATTACTAGGGGCGAAGAGAAGACTTTAAGCTTGTTGGCACATCTGCGTTTCCAGAAACATCCAAATGGAGCAAGTGAATGGAAGTTTCTGAGAGGATGACTGTGGTATTTCTGAGAAGAGTACTCGTTGCCCCAAATAGAGATCCATACTTCAGAAGTGCCTTGCTGAGAAGAGAACTCTCTTTATTACTTTATTATTATTATTTTGCGATTACACCGTACAACTCAGACACTCACAACGCACGCATGCTCACCCCTATGAACACACGTACGCAAACTCTACCCTATGAGCATCTTCGAAGACGGACCCGACAAATCCTCGAGATTGACGAATTCACCACTGGCGCCTCACGACGGGAGCGTCGCCTACCACTGAAAGCACAATGCCGTTAAATCCTAGAAAATTCGCTCTCATAGGGAGTCGAATCTAGAACCTTAGATGCTACTGAGACTCTTGTAATCACTAGGCTACAGGCCCTTTCGCTAATACAGGTGCTACTGAGTACTCTCTTTATTATTAAATCACCACATTATCAGATCGAAATGCTGACATGATAGGTTATTCATTGAAAATAAAACACCTATTGCGTCTAGCCTCATGGAGCCGAAAGAAGGTGGACCAAGGATCCTACTAGTGCTATTGTGTGGCCCTAACAATCCACCAATCCCGAGTTAGCTGATGCATTATTAACTAAAATGTTGCTAATACGGGTTTAGTATAGAGCGATTCGTGGCAATTTTGCGACTAGATTTTCAACATCTTTTTCGTTTAACTTAATAGAAATATCAAAATGTGGTGTTTATATTTAAAAACCAACAAAATTGCAATGGTCTGGTGACCTTCTCGTTTAGTTGAAGAGGTATTTGAGCGTCTTAACCACCAGGGTTTGATCATTGATGTCTTTTATCATATCTAATGAACGTAGTGTTTGTTGAGTAATTTACTGAATATGGAGATTTCAACCTTTGTGTCTTCGCGGAATAGAATCGATTAGGTCCGTTGCAGCTATCACAAGAAACTCCAAGGAGCCGTGAACGGCTCCTCTCTGCATTTTTTTTTTCTCAACGCGATATGCCGCAAAACCTGACCGTCATCCATCGTCAACTTGATTTGTTGACATTCAAAGCGGAATACCTCGCATCATCATATATTAATTGAACAGAACTAAAGTCACTCTCATTGTACGAAAAGAATCAGTTCTTAGAGTTGACTAACCATCATCTTAGGCCAATCCCAGTGGGAGTTTCATTCTCATTAAATGACATGTCATATAGGCAAAAATGACGACATAGTGGAGTATTTATTATGAAATGGGCTGGATGGGTTTCATCCCCATGAAACTCTTTTGGCACTATTTCACATGTATGAAACTTTAATGAAACATGCATTGAGAGTCTAAAATTTTATCTCAATTCATTTTGACCAATCACAAGACAACAAGTAATATGATGGCTTATCTACGAAACTGTGAGATAAATTATCCATTGAGAGAGCTCATTTCATATTTCAAACAGAACTTTAAAATGATGTGGCACTCTTGAAAAAAATGAAATGAAAACTATACATTGAGGTTGGCCTTACAATGTCGACTTAATTTGTTGACACTCCCGTGTCATATCTTATAAGTGATCGAAACTAAATCATCAATCCCAATGGTTCTTAATTAGATGTCACTAGGTCGAGGAACCGAGGTACGATAGTAAGTCTGTACCGCCATACCCATAATGGCCTCCACGATGGACCTGCACTCAACCGGTTGTGCTGCAGGAATAGGGTCCAATCGGAGACTTAACTCCTTTCTTTTGCTTGTGAACTCGGATCCTCTAATTAAAGACTTGACCAGGAAGGACGTCAACGCGGAGATAAACATTCCAAATGACAAGACGGAAGTGAGCTGATGATATGCTGTTATATCGCTGCCACACAAGCAACTAATTAAGGTACTTAGGATGCGTTTGGATCCCACCGGCTAAACCAAAAGTGACTAAAATTTAGTCAGTTGAGATACGAAAGTTCCAGACGCAGGGACTAAAACGTGACTAGAATATTTTAGACGCGTTAGACACCAAGGCCAAGCTAAAACGGACTAAAAAATATTGCTGGACAGCGCTGCCCCTGTCTTCCCGAACGCTCTCGTCTCCACGCAGCCCCTGCCCCTGTCTTTTTGCAATTTTTTAATAAACTTTAGTCACTTTAGTCCTAAAGAACCAAACATGGGTGACTAAAATTTAGTCATTGCTTTTTAGTCAATTTACTTTAGGCGGTGGGTTCCAAACGCAACCTTAGGTGGCGTTTGGTTCTCCCTCTAAAATCTCTCTAAACTTTATACCCCTCTAAAGTAAAAAGAATTTTACTATTTAGGGGTACTAAATAAAATTTAATTGCAAAACCTTTCTGCAGATGGGCGTTATTTTTCGAGACGAATCTAATGAGCCTAATTAATCAATGTTTTGACACAGTGATGCTACAGTAACCATCGTCTAATCGCCGCTTAATTACCCTCTGTCGGACCCCATTCCTGGAATCCACGTGCTTACCGTACCAATCCCTGGATCAGTAGTTGGTACACACAAACAAAGTGTTCCATTGCACATACACGAATAGTTATTACATCCCATAGGGTTCAGAACATGATCTTAAGTTACAAACCAGACAGAGGCTAGCATACTAGCCTGGATACAACAAACTTAAAGAAAACACTACGGAACACCACAGGCAAACTTGAGCAGACGTCGACCCTACTCGTCATAATCGTCTCCTGCGACTTCTTCTTCTTCTTCCTCTGAAGGGGTAACAGCAAGAATGAGTACATAAGGTACTCAGCAAGCCCTATACTACTCAAGGGTATAAATACATGCATATTCGGTCTTAGCAAGGAAGTAGGCCATAAGGTTTGTTTGCAGAAAGCGAGTTTTATGCAGGGTTTAGCAATTTAAGGAAACATAGATAAAAAAACAGGAGTTTTGATCGTCATATTTTAGTTGATTGGCCCTGGGGGAGAATAATCCATCCCGCCAGTTCCCAAGTTTTAGTTGGGCCTTCGGACCACAATGGCCTTACCGACCCGGCACACTTGCCATCATTTCCAAAACACGGGCGTCTAATACACCCACTCACACGTCAAGGAATAAGAGGGTGGCTAATCAATGTGATCTCATAACATAAATGTGTCATATGCCGTGACAACGTCCAATCGATTGAATTTTACACTCTGCAGAGGTTGTACACTTTTCCCACAGGTTATGCACTCTTGCGCGAGAGAGCAACACAACGCTTCGGCCGTCTTCTCCGAGTAGTCCCGCAAGCTCACCACGGAGGGTTAGGGGCTTAAGATAAGGATGAAGCACGACACTATGGTCATAAATGTGCGGGGATTTCACTCCCAAATAGCCGGCAACGGGCGTTCAGTACCCGATGTGTTTCCCCTAACCAGTCCGCTGCCACTACCGGCCACCGGGTGATAATTACTTGCAGAAGTACCAAGAAGGTAGGACGAAGTCCTGCCCAAGACAGGTTCTATGGTTGTACGAGAAATCATTATGTTTACAGTCACAAGAACCGGTCCTTATACGGCCAGGGCGAGCACCAACATTCCACATAAGGTGGACTATCACACAAGCATTAACTTCACTACTTGGCCTCGCCCTCGATCCATACCCATCCCATGCTCATCACCATCACCTAACACTAGTTGTACTACTCCCAACCCCATATAGTACACACACCACCAAACTCATTTTAACGCATTCATAAAAGTAAGTATGTGTGTAAAGGTGTAGCAATGTAGAAACATTGCGAGGGGTCCTAAGCATGTATACTAGTATCAAGGCAATTACACTATCATTTAATTAAGCCTAAACGATAGTGTACCCTAAGGTTATCAAGGCGATGGTAAACGAGGGTAAATCAAGAATTAATTATTTATGCCTAAATATTTTGCATCAATATCACTAAGCAAGTAGGATAATAGCTACTCAAGCAGTAAAATAACAATTAATGCATAATAATTAAGATGGCCACATAGGTGCATTGCAAAAATAATAGGAGCAATCATGATCAAGGAGAAATAGAGCTTGCCTTCAAAGTTCGGGTCTGAATCCTCCTCGTATCCCTCGTCCTCGGGGTTGTCCTCGTGCTCCTCGTAGTCTACACGTATCAACGCCAAAAATAAATACTAATGCGTAAACAAAATAAACTAAATAAAACCAAATAAGAATCAAATGAAATAAGAGAGAGATATCTGAGGACAATATTGAATGCAGGGAGCTAAGAGGAGATGAACGGAACAAGAATCGTTGAAAACGGAGTTAGAACGATGAAGATATGGCCTAATGAAGGTTAGGGGGGTAAACATGGCGGAAAAGAGTGTAAACGGTGTTTAGATATTTTTCTGGAGTAACCAAGGGTAGGATTGGGTTCTATGAATTATTTCCTATTTTCTGGTATTTTTGGGGATTTTTCCTATATTGGAAAAGGTTCGAAATAAGCATCTGTGTACACTGAGCTGGGTGGATCTAGCAATTTGCTTTGTGTGGCTGACGGCTGGGGCCCATGGTCCACGGTGGACCGGGCCCACGTGGCGGCGTGTGTGACAGCGGTCCACTGGACCGGGTGCAGGCGCGTGCGGGGTGGGTGCTGGCGTGGCGGGGCGACGTGGCGCGCGTTGGTTGGCTGCGGCGAGGTGAGCGGCGGCGTGCGGCTGTGAGCGGCGGGGGCTCGCCGGAGAGCTCGCCGCCGGCGGCTGTAGGGCTCGGGGGACGGCGAGGAGTCGCCGTGGAGGTGGCTTGCGGCGCGGCGCAGCGAGACGGCAGGTCGCGCAGGTGCGAGGAGGGGCGGAGCGACGGCGACGAGGTCGCCGGAGTTGGAGCGGCGGCGGCGCGTCGATGAACTCGCGATTTAGGGTAGCTCGTGATGTTTTTGCTGGTGCGGAGGGTGCGCGCGAGGGTGGCGAGTGTGTGCGGCAGCACGTCGCCGACGAACTCGTGACGACGGCGACTGGCGATGAGCTGAGGCGGCGGCGATGGGCGGCGCTCGGCATTCGCGTTGCCGCGGGCCGGGACGCGACGAAGCGAAGCTTCGTGGAGGTTGTGCAGGTGGAGGACTACGCGTGGCACTAGGAGGTGGAGGTGGAAAGGGCTCGCCGGCGTCGAATTTCGCGGCGGCCGGAGTTGGGGGAGAAAGGGGGAAATGGGAAATTGGGCGGCGCTAGAGGGGGAAGCTCACCGTGGAGCGGTTGTGGGAGCGCGGTGGTTTGCGGCGGAGCTCAAGGGGGGTTTATATAGGGGCGAGGCTGCTCAACGAGGCCGGAACGGCGGCCATGCCGCTCGGCGCATGCGCTCTCGAGTGCCTGGCGCGGCGGCAGCCTCGGAACGTGAAGCGTTGGCTGCGCTCGAGTTGTCGGGGATTCGGCGGGGGACAAGGCGGCGCCTGCGGCAGTGGCGAAGTGATGGCTCGGCGGGATACCGCGACGGCCAGTCGGCGACAAGGGCAGCTCGGCGGCGCAGGCGACAAGGCGGCACGCGGGAGCGAGCTTTAGAGGCGGGGGCGCGTCGCGAGCGGCTGGCGGAGATGCGCGACGCGACGGCTCGGCGCGGCGGCAGGCGGCGGCAGGCGGCAGGCGGCGCGGAAAGGCTGGACGCGGCCGGGCCGGGAGAAAGAAGAGAAGAGAAAGCGCGGCCCAGCGGGGAAAAGAAAATGGGAAGCACGCCGGCGGGAAACGAAGGAAGGAAATGGACCAGGAGAATGCGGCCCGATAGCAAGGAGGGAAAAGAAATAGTTTGAACATTTACCAGAACTTGGAATAATCATACAAAATTCAATGAACTCCAAATCGAGTCAAACAAATTCGAATAAATTTGTAAAATCAAGGTTTTTAACTAGCAATCATGTTAGCAAGATCCATTTTTAATTCCTATTTCATAAATTCCCTTTTTCTTATATTCTTGAGCTTAATAAGGTTTGAACTTTTGTTTTCAAAAATTCTAAATTGGATCCTAAAATCTACAAAATTTTCCGGAAGTGATTTTTATTATCGGTTGTTAAAATTTGGGATGTGACAAACCTACCCCACTTAAAGGGAATCTCGTCCTTGAGATTCGGTCGGTTCCTCGAAAAGGTATGGAAACTCCTTCTTGAGATCTTCTTCTCGTTCCCAAGTAGCTTCTGCTTCGGTGTGATTGCTCCACTGTACTCTGCAGAATCTTACTGCTGTTCTCCTCGTCTGTCGCGTCACGACGTCCAGAATTTTAATGGGTAGCTCCTGATATCTGAGATCTGGTTGTAAGTCCATAGTCTCCACTGGTACTTGATGATCAGGTACTCTGAGGCATTTCTTCAGTTGTGACACGTGGAACACAGGGTGTACATCAGATAGCTCTTCTGGCAATTTTAACCGATAGGCTACGGCTCCAATCTTCTTGAGGACTTCAAAAGGTCCGATGTATCGAGGGGCTAACTTGCCTCGAATTTGGAAACGTCTAGTTCCGCGTATCGGAGATACCTTCAGATACACATAGTCTCCTTTGTCAAAGGTGAGGTCCCTTCGACGCTTATCGGCATAACTCTTTTGTCGACTCTGGGCTACCTTTAGCGTTTCTCTGATCGCTGCAACTCGCTCTTCGGCGTCTTTGATTATGGCAGGGCCGAAGAAAGAGCGTTCTCCAACCTCTGACCACATCAACGGGGTTCTGCATTTTCTGCCGTAGAGTGCTTCAAAGGGCGACATTTGTAAGCTAGCTTGATAACTGTTGTTGTAGGAGAACTCGGCAAACGAGAGACTCTTCTCCCAATCCTTTCCGTATGTCAACACGCAGGCTCGAAGCATGTCTTCCAATATCTGGTTTACTCGTTCTGTCTGTCCATCAGTCTGCGGGTGGTATGCTGAACTGAAATCCAACCTGGTTCCGAGGAGGGTATGTAGGCTTTTCCAGAATTTGGAGGTAAATTGGGTACCTCGATCAGTTATAATTCTGCTAGGTACTCCATGGTACTTCAGAATATTGTCAACATACAGCTGTGCGTATTTATCTCCAGCATAGGCATTCTTTACAGCTACGAAGTGAGCTACTTTGGTCAATCGGTCAACCACGACCCATATTGAATCATTTCCCTTCTTTGTTCGTGGCAGTCCCACAATGAAATCCATTGTAATCTCATCCCATTTCCACACTGGAATATGTAAAGGTTGCAGTAGTCCTGCCGGTCTCTTGTGTTCTGCCTTAACTCTTCTGCAGGTGTCACAGTATGCGACAAATTCTGCGATATCTCTCTTCATGCCTATCCACCAATATTTCTGTTTTAGACCTTGGTACATCTTCGTTGTCCCTGGATGGATTGAATAAGCAGAATTGTGGGCTTCATCCATAATGAGCTTTCTCAATTCTTCCTCGTTCGGTACGCAGATCCGGTCTTCATACCAAAGAGTTTCTTGGTCATCCACTCGGAATCCTGGGGCTTTGTTTACTCCCATGAGTTCCTTAATTTCTTGCAGTTTCGGATCTTTTGCCTGAGCTTCTCGGATGCGATTTTCCAATGTTGGTTGTACACATAAGGCAAAAACTTGTCCTGGTGTGGTAATATGCAGATTTAACCCTTCCATTTCTTTTGTCAGCCTTGGGCTCACTTTTCTTGCTCTTGGACTCTTGCTATAAGCTTTGCGACTCAAAGCGTCGGCCACTACATTGGCTTTTCCTGGGTGATACTGAACATCAAGGTTATAGTCCTTGATCAGCTCTAACCATCTTCTCTGTCTCAGGTTCAGTTCTGGTTGAGTGAAGATATATTTCAAACTCTTATGATCAGTGAAGATCTTGCATTTATTACCAATAAGGTAATGTCTCCATATCTTGAGGGCATGCACTACGGCGGCTAATTCCAAATCATGAGTCGGGTAATTCTGCTCATGAACCTTCAGCTGTCTTGATGCATAAGCAACAACTCGATCATCTTGCATCAATACACAACCAAGTCCTTGTCGGGACGCATCACAATATACCACAAAATCCTTGTGGATATCCGGTAGTATAAGTACTGGGGCTGTTGTGAGGCTCGATTTCAGTCTCCGGAAGCTATCTTCACATTGTTTTGTCCACTGAAACTTCTTCTCTTTCTTGGTCAATTCCGTCATTGGCTTGGCTACCTTCGAGAATCCTTCTATGAATCTTCTGTAGTAACCAGCTAATCCAAGAAAACTTCTGACTTCTGATGCATTGGTAGGTTGCTTCCAGTTGATAACTGCTTCGACTTTGGAGGGATCGACTGCTACTCCTTCTGCAGTGATGATATGTCCAAGGAAAGCAACTTCTTGTAACCAAAATTCGCACTTGTCAAACTTTGCATAGAGTTCATGCTCTCTTAATCTTCCCAAAACCAATCTTAGATGTTCTTCATGTTCAGCTGCACTCTTCGAGTAGATAAGTATGTCGTCTATGAAGACAACAACAAACTTGTCCAACTCTTCCATGAAAATCTTGTTCATCAGATTCATGAAGTATGCTGGGGCATTGGTTAATCCAAATGGCATAACTGTGAACTCATACTGGCCATAACGGGTCACAAACGCTGTCTTCATGATGTCACAATGTCAGATTTTCAGCTGGTAATATCCTGACCTTAGGTCAATCTTGGAGAAGTGCTTGGCTCCTTTCAGTTGATCGAAAAGATGGTCGATCCTGGGTAGCGGATACTTGTTCTTGATGGTGACTTCATTCAATGACCGATAGTCAATGCACATTCTCAGGCTTCCATCTTTCTTCTTCACAAAGAGAACTGGGGCTCCCCAAGGTGATGAACTTGGGCGGATAAAACCTTTTTCTTGTAATTCTCTAATCTGTTCCTTTAGTTCGGCCAATTCATTGGCAGCCATCCAATATGGTCTCTTGGCTATTGGGTTTGCTCCAGGGATCAGGTTGATCAAGAACTCGACATCTCGATCTGGTGGCATTCCTGGCAACTCCTCTGGAAACACATCTAGGTATTCACATACTACAGGTACTTCTTCTACAGATATGGCTTGAAGATTGCATATCATAGGCTCAGCTGTCAAACGGCGAGGTTGGAATTCTACAGTAACTCCTTTGTGATTGGTGGCAGTAACTTTTTGATCAGCACATGATATATTTCCTTTGTGGCGTGCTAACCAATTCATTCCAAGAATCACATCTATTCCTTCCGATTTCAGCACTACTAGGTTTGCCAAAAATTCTACCCCACTTAAAAGGATTTTAACTCCTTCACAACCAAAAAGACATTTCATGGTAGCTCCAGGGGATTTGGTTAAAAGAGGGGTTTTCAGTAAAACAGTAGGTAATCCATGCTTGGCAACAAACTTTGAAGAAACAAACGAATGCGAAGCTCCAGAATCAAACAAAACTGTGGCAAGTGTTGCATTTACTAAAAACTCACCGATCACAACGTTTGGAGAGTCTTCAGCATCAGCAGCATCGATGTGGTTCACACGTCCTCTTCCATAGCTTGCTGTTTTCTTCTGTTGTCCAGAACCTTGGGGTGCGTTGCGGCTAGCACCTGACCTTGCTGTTGCGGCTCCTGCATTGGCTTGTGATCCTCCAGCATTCTGTAGCAGGGGGCACCGAGCAATCATGTGACCAGGGTCACGGCAATGGAAACAGGCTCGGACTGGTGGTGCTGCTTGGTTGACTGTGCTGGCACTCCTCTGAGGTGCTGAGTTGCTGTTGGAGCGGTGTGACTGAGTAGGCTGCTTTTGTTGCGGTCCAGAATCGGATGAACGATACTGCATTGTTGGCTGGCGGCGCGACTTCTGAGAGTTATCATACCTCGGCTTCTGGAACCTTTCCTGCTGCTTATACTTCCTAGCTTGAAACTTGCGCTTGCGCTCAGTAGTTAGGTCGGAGCGGGCATCTTCCAATAGTATGGCTCTATTCATGAGAGTGTTGAAGTCTGGGTAGATATGAGTGACTATTTGGGTCTTCAACTCAGTATGCAGTCCCTTCCTGAAGCGATCCTGCTTCTTCTTGTCAGTGTTGACTTCATCAGGCGCATAGCGTGCTAGCTTCATGAACTTCTTGATGTATTGGTTGACAGTCATAGGTCCTTGCTTCAGTGCACGGAACTCATCAGCTTTCATTTCCATAATTCCCTCTGGGATATGGTAATCTCTGAAAGCTTGCTGAAATTCCTGCCAGTTGATAGCACTTGGATCAGCAACTGCTTCACGGTAATTGTCCCACCATTCTCCAGCGGCTCCAATCAGCTGGTGAGAAGCAAGTGTAACTCTTTCTTGATCATTTGCTGCTACAATGTCCAACTTCTTGCTAATGTTTCTCAGCCAATCATCTGCAGCCAAGGGATCTTCCAGTGTACTGTCGAAGACTGGGGGCCTAAGCCTCATGAATTCTCCCATCTTGGTAGGTGGCTGTCCACGATGTTGGTTTGCTGCAATAGCTTGCAGAAGCTGTGTCTGGGCGGCCATCACGTCAGCTAAAGTTGCGGGTGGGCGCGGCAGCTCCTGTTGTTGGTTGTTGTTCCCGTCTTGGTTGTTGTTCCCGTCCTGGTTGTCGTTCACATCTTGGTTGTCGTTCCCGTCTTGGTTGTCTTCTTCATGGTTGTCACTCAGTTCATTTTCACCATGCTGGCTTACTTCTTGCTCAACTCTCCTGTTTCTTCTTTCTGCTTCAGGGGCACGTTCACGTCTGCCACGTTGTCTTCCTCTTACTGGAGCTCTTCCACGTCCTCTGCCCCTTGCAGAACGTTCTTGTTCTTCATTGTTCTGTTCCCTATTCTGGCGAACTTGGCGGTTGTGGATGCGTGCAGATCGCTTCGGAGGCATCCTGTCATTGTTTGGTCGAAACTTCAGGTTACTAGATTATTATAATTACTAAGTTATTATATTTAGTTATAGTGTACTGATCTGAGTTTATGAGCACACAACATCATTCATGCAAAGATTCAAATAAAACATCGAAAACACCATACAAGTCTTAGATTACAATCATAAGATAAGGTACATAGGGGATTAATACAACGTGCTACTGCGATCCTGATACAACTAGGGGATACAACTGATTGCTAAGACTGATAAGCTAACTAGAACTAAGCTAGGGGTACAAGTGCACTCCTCTGTGCTCGGCGCCTGGCGAAGCTGTAGTAACGTCAGTCGGTAGTGTCCTCCATAGGCTCGGAAGGATCCTCCTCTGGGTCCTCCTCTGTCTCAGTGTCATCGCTGATGTTGATGTAGCCTCTGCACGGGGCGCAAGAACTCTCGGCAGTCGACTGGACAAGCTCCTGGCTGAAAATAGCTCGGGTCACTGGGTCAAGCTTCGGTGCAGAGGGTGGCCACGCAGGGCGTCCCTCGGGAGTCTTGGTGAAAGCTCTCTTC
The DNA here is from genome assembly GCA_012490785.1 of Eragrostis nindensis. Classification (NCBI taxonomy): domain Eukaryota; kingdom Viridiplantae; phylum Streptophyta; class Magnoliopsida; order Poales; family Poaceae; genus Eragrostis; species Eragrostis nindensis. Next base: position 19,890 of record JAAXCT010000572.1, on the reverse strand, counting down.
TTGGCCACCTTCCTGACCTTGTATCCGAAGTATCTCAGCTCTGGCTCTGGCTCTGGCATCTGCGTCCCTCGGGCAATGGTGTCAAAGGTGTCCTGTGGCAGGTCTGGGACAGCGGGTATCACTGTCTCATACTCCCCGTGGCAGGCAGTGACACGGACAATCCCACTGTTTGGCTCGATCTTTCCCAAACCCTTGCCTCTCTTGTAGAGGGCGTCCAACTGCTCAACATGTGCCTTGGTTCTGTCACCCATTAGCTTGGACATCCCATCTAGAACTTCCTGATATCCCAACTTGGCATCACTTGCTTCAGCGCGCTCCTTCTCCATGGTCTTCTTCAGGAACTCGATCTCGTCTTCTAGGGCTCCCTTTGCACGCTCTGACTGTGCAGCGTAGTAGCGGGAAGCCTCTAACTGTGCCTTCAAGAGGTCAGCCTCATTCCGCGTAGCTAGGTACATCTCTGCCTGGTGATGGGCTTCTTGCCATTGGTTCCTCCACTGCTGACCACGCTGGATATCCTCCTCCCATAGATCAAGGACGGTCTGGTGGTGGCAGTCCAGGGACTGTAGGTACAACGCTGTCTCAACCAGACAACTGTCCTTCTCGGTGCGGGTTTCTCCAAAGAGATTCTTCAGGCGGTGCTCCCAGATAGGGTTGTCAGTGTCGTCCGGAGGTAGGTACTTGATGGCTGTGGTTCCTGACTGTCCCATGAGGTGCTCACAAACCTCTATGGCTGCAATCCTGGCTACTGCCTGTATGGCGTCGGCAGATCTGGATCCGAGGGTAGTCTTGGTAAAAGCTTCCAGGGGTGGGTCTTCGCCTTCAACATGCACACAGATGTGCGCCATGCAGCGGGGAATTCCATCTTCATCGTACTCCTTCCAGCGGTAGTGGGGCTTCTTGTCAATATCGAAGTACCAAAGAATACGGGTGAGTGTGGTTGGAAAACCACTCACTTCCTCCGCCCAGGTGTGGGTCCATCCATCTTCATCAACATGGCCTTCTTCGATCTCCATCTGTTTAGAACAAAAGGTGTTAGAGGGAGTTAGTGAAAGATTTTATATAAAACTAGAGCTTTAGGTGAGAATAAAGTGATAGTTTTGTGAAAATAGTTTTTATAGCTAAAATAAGCTATCCTAAGTCGATGAAATTCTAAGGGTCTCGTCCTACGGTCAAGTATGGGCTCTGATACCACTCTGTCGGACCCCATTCCTGGAATCCACGTGCTTACCGTACCAATCCCTGGATCAGTAGTTGGTACACACAAACAAAGTGTTCCATTGCACATACACGAATAGTTATTACATCCCATAGGGTTCAGAACATGGTCTTAAGTTACAAACCAGACAGAGGCTAGCATACTAGCCTGGATACAACAAACTTAAAGAAAACACTACGGAACACCACAGGCAAACTTGAGCAGACGTCGACCCTACTCGTCATAATCGTCTCCTGCGACTTCTTCTTCTTCTTCCTCTGAAGGGGTAACAGCAAGAATGAGTACATAAGGTTGTCAGCAAGCCCTATACTACTCAAGGGTATAAATACATGCATATTCGGTCTTAGCAAGGAAGTAGGCCATAAGGTTTGTTTGCAGAAAGCGAGTTTTATGCAGGGTTTAGCAATTCAAGGAAACATAGATAAAAAACAGGAGTTTTGATTGTCGTATTTTAGTTGATTGGCCCTGGGGGAGAATAATCCATCCCGCCAGTTCCCAAGTTTTAGTTGGGCCTTCGGACCACAATGGCCTTACCGACCCGGCACACTTGCCATCATTTCCAAAACACGGGCGTCTAATACACCCACTCACACGTCAAGGAATAAGAGGGTGGCTAATCAATGTGATCTCATAACATAAATGTGTCATATGCCGTGACAACGTCCAATCGATTGAATTTTACACTCTGCAGAGGTTGTACACTTTTCCCACAGGTTATGCACTCTTGCGCGAGAGAGCAACACAACGCTTCGGCCGTCTTCTCCGAGTAGTCCCGCAAGCTCACCACGGAGGGTTAGGGGCTTAAGATAAGGATTAAGCACGACACTATGGTCATAAATGTGCGGGGATTTCACTCCCAAATAGCCGGCAACGGGCGTTCAGTACCCGATGTGTTTCCCCTAACCAGTCCGCTGCCACTACCGGCCACCGGGTGATAATTACTTGCAGAAGTACCAAGAAGGTAGGACAAAGTCCTGCCCAAGACAGGTTCTATGGTTGTACGAGAAATCATTATGTTTACAGTCACAAGAACCGGTCCTTATGCGGCCAGGGCGAGCACCAACATTCCACATAAGGTGGACTATCACACAAGCATTAACTTCACTACTTGGCCTCGCCCTCGATCCATACCCATCCCATGCTCATCACCATCACCTAACACTAGTTGTACTACTCCCAACCCCATATAGTACACACACCACCAAACTCATTTTAACGCATTCATAAAAGTAAGTATGTGTGTAAAGGTGTAGCAATGTAGAAACATTGCGAGGGGTCCTAAGCATGTATACTAGTATCAAGGCAATTACACTATCATTTAATTAAGCCTAAACGATAGTGTACCCTAAGGTTATCAAGGCGATGGTAAACGAGGGGTAAATCAAGGATCAATTATTTATGCCTAAATATTTTGCATCAATATCACTAAGCAAGTAGGATAATAGCTACTCAAGCAGTAAAATAACAATTAATGCATAGTAATTAAGATGGCCACATAGGTGCATTGCAAAAATAATAGGATCAATCATGATCAAGGAGAAATAGAGCTTGCCTTCAAAGTTCGGGTCTGAATCCTCCTCGTATCCCTCGTCCTCGGGGTTGTCCTCGTGCTCCTCGTAGTCTACACGTATCAACGCCAAAAATAAATACTAATGCGTAAACAAAATAAACTAAATAAAACCAAATAAGAATCAAATGAAATAAGAGAGAGATATCTGAGGACAATATTGAATGCAGGGAGCTAAGAGGAGATGAACGGAACAAGAATCGTTGAAAACGGAGTTAGAACGATGAAGATATGGCCTAATGAAGGTTAGGGGGGTAAACATGGCGGAAAAGAGTGTAAACGGTGTTTAGATATTTTTCTGGAGTAACCAAGGGTAGGATTGGGTTCTATGAATTATTTCCTATTTTCTGGTATTTTTGGGGATTTTTCCTATATTGGAAAAGGTTCGAAATAAGCATCTGTGTACACTGAGCTGGGTGGATCTAGCAATTTGCTTTGTGTGGCTGACGGCTGGGGCCCATGGTCCACGGTGGACCGGGCCCACGTGGCGGCGTGTGTGACAGCGGTCCACTGGACCGGGTGCAGGCGCGTGCGGGAGTGGGTGCTGGCGTGGCGGGGCGACGTGGCGCGCGCTGGTTGGCTGCGGCGAGGTGAGCGGCGGCGTGCGGCTGTGAGCGGCGGGGGCTCGCCGGAGAGCTCGCCGCCGGCGGCTGTAGGGCTCGGGGGACGGCGAGGAGTCGCCGTGGAGGTGGCTTGCGGCGCGGCGCAGCGAGACGGCAGGTCGCGCAGGTGCGAGGAGGGGCGGAGCGACGGCGACGAGGTCGCCGGAGTTGGAGCGGCGGCGGCGCGTCGATGAACTCGCGATTTAGGGTAGCTCGTGATGTTTTTGCTGGTGCGGAGGGTGCGCGCGAGGGTGGCGAGTGTGTGCGGCAGCACGTCGCCGACGAACTCGTGACGACGGCGACTGGCGATGAGCTGAGGCGGCGGCGATGGGCGGCGCTCGGCATTCGCGTTGCCGCGGGCCGGGACGCGACGAAGCGAAGCTTCGTGGAGGTTGTGCAGGTGGAGGACTACGCGTGGCACTAGGAGGTGGAGGTGGAAAGGGCTCGCCGGCGTCGAATTTCGCGGCGGCCGGAGTTGGGGGAGAAAGGGGGAAATGGGAAATTGGGCGGCGCTAGAGGGGGAAGCTCACCGTGGAGCGGTTGTGGGAGCGCGGTGGTTTGCGGCGGAGCTCAAGGGGGTTTATATAGGGGCGAGGCTGCTCAACGAGGCCGGAACGGCGGCCATGCCGCTCGGCGCATGCGCTCTCGAGTGCCTGGCGCGGCGGCGGCCTCGGAACGTGAAGCGTTGGCTGCGCTCGAGTTGTCGGGGATTCGGCGGGGGACAAGGCGGCGCCTGCGGCAGTGGCGAAGTGATGGCTCGGCGGGATACCGCGACGGCCAGTCGGCGACAAGGGCAGCTCGGCGGCGCAGGCGACAAGGCGGCACGCGGGCGCGAGCTTTAGAGGCGGGGGCGCGTCCGCGAGCGGCTGGCGGAGATGCGCGACGCGACGGCTCGGCGCGGCGGCAGGCGGCGCTTGCCACGCGGCGCGGAAAGGCTGCGGCGCGGCGCGAGGTGGACGACGGCGCGTCCGCGCGGGCCGGGGCCAGGTTGGGCTGGACGCGGCCGGGCCGGGAGAAAGAAGAGAAGAGAAAGCGCGGCCCAGCGGGGAAAAGAAAATGGGAAGCAGGCCGGCGGGAAAGGAAGGAAGGAAATGGACCAGGAGAATGCGGCCCGATAGCAAGGAGGGAAAAGAAATAATTTGAACATTTACCAGAACTTGGAATAATCATACAAAATTCAAATGAACTCCAAATCGAGTCAAACAAATTCGAATAAATTTGTAAAATCAAGGTTTTTAACTAGCAATCATGTTAGCAAGATCCATTTTTAATTCCTATTTCATAAATTCCCTTTTTCTTATATTCTTGAGCTTAATAAGGTTTGAACTTTTGTTTTCAAAAATTCTAAATTGGATCCTAAAATCTACGAAATTTTCCGGAAGTGATTTTATTATCGGTTGTTAAAATTTGGGATGTGACACCCTCGTTACGTTCGTCTCGCGAAATAGATAGGGGTCCTGGACTTAGTTTTATAATTTGACTTTGTTTAATACACATAAATCGTGCCGGCATTTTGATGTGACCCTCTAAAGTTTTTAGAGGGGTCACCGAACGGGCCTTAGTCGCCCAACAGCAAGTACGTACCAGACAAACCTTGACGCCGTATCGGCCTCGCTCCCGTGGCCACTGGACCCACCGACGAGCGCCACACGTGCCCGTAAGACAAGGAGGTGGCCGTCCTCTTCGACACCTGCCTCCACATTAATCCTAAAAACCATTTGGGGTGAGATAAAGGGCATGTTTGGATCCCTCTAGTTTTTTAAGAAACCAATTTTTTGAAACTAGAAGGCCACCAAACGGGTCAATTTCTTGTCTAGATTCTAAAAACAGTCCTCCAGTTGAACAACGGGTCAATTGATGTGCGATTTTGAGGAATGGGTACCTTTGTTAATAAAAATGCGCAATGCAAACTGCCAAACGCTTTGGATGAACTTCTGTAACCAGGGAGTGCAATTATTCCAAAAATACAAACTGTAATGATATCTTCATTTGAAAAAAAAAATATAACACTATGAATCTATGATGACATGTGGCAATTTTTGTGCTCCATATAACTAAAGCAAAAGAGAAACTTCTTTTTTGCGACTGAGCAAAAGAGAAACTTCGGGACACTAACTAACGTTGGACAATGACAAATCAATCACTACATAATATCTCTCTCCATTTGACTAAGTGAAAGTTTAGTTACACTTGGCTCGAAATTTTGCTAGCCATGCATTTTGAGCAATGGCGAAAGAGGCTGTAGCCTATTAGTCACAAGAGCCTTAATATCACTTTATTTCCTGTGTTTTTCGTGGGAGCGAATTTTTTAGGATTTACCGACGTTGTGCTTTCAGTGGTAGGCGACGCTCCCGTCGACAGCGAGGCGTCACTGGTGACTTCGTCAATCCAAGAATTTGCCGGCTTAGTATTCAAAGATACTCATAGGGGTAAGATTTACTTGCGTGTGTTCATATAGGTGAGTGTTCGTACCTTTTGATTTTTTAGTTGTAATGTGTAATAAAAAAAATGCTTTTTGAGCAAATGCTCGATTCCATTTGCATTTGAAACAAATCAAACAGATTACTACTTAGTTCATTGTCGACTGCCTAGCTTCACCTTACGCATTAGTATCTTAGAGGAAATAAAATCCAATATGTTGGAATAAAAAATTACATAAGTCGCAGAAATTACACATAGTGACTAGTCAAGGTCTCTGCTTTTGGACGAAAGTAAAAAATTGAAATGTCAAGAAACAAATTGACGGGCAGTTTGGCACGGCTTACAGTGGCTTTTGACTCACCGGCTTTGTTCTTTTTTGTACTGTAACTACTGTAAAAGCACTGTTCAACATAGACATAAGCCCAAATAAGCCCTTTTTTTTTTTTTGCTTTTCTTGAATTATAAGCTTGTTGCTTGAAAACACCGTAGCAAAGACAAGCCGAAATCCAACAAGCCGCGCCAAACAGCCTGGATCTCAGGTGGGGCCAAATCTAGATGTTTCTTCTGTTGGAAGGAACAGCGAAGTGGAGTACAAAACCGTTACCCGTTGGGCCATAGCAATGGTCGGTGGTAACAGTAGCATCTCTGCTCCCCTGCAAAAAGCAGTCGAACTCAGCTACTCCAGTCTTCCACCGCCGAGCTCCCCACCAGAGTCCAGAGCGCCGCGTCAAGGTTGGTAGAAGCGACCGGGCTAAAGGGGGGCCAAGAAGCAATGGGCGCGGCCGCATCGGCGGCGTCCGCCGTCACCCGCCGGTACTCTCCTCCTCCTCCTTCCCGCTGCCAGTTTAGCCCCAAATTTTGCTGCTGCTTTTTTTTCTGAATGTTTCTTGTCACGCAGCGTCGGCGTCCACCGCCTGTTCGCCGAAACGCCTGACACAGGAGCTGCGCCTCAGACCGGCGGCGAGGGAATAGATGTTCTGCCGGACGGCGTGCTCGCGCACATCCTCGGTCTCCTGCCGGCGGAGGAGGCCGTCCGGACGTCCGTGCTCGCCCGGCGCTGGCGCCACCTCTGGAAGTCCGCCAGTAACCTGCACGTCGTCGCCGCCGACGGCCATTTCTTGGGGTCCGTGGAGAAGCTCGTGGAGTTCATGGACCGCCTGCTGCCCCTCCGCGAAGGAGCGTCGCTCGACACATGCAACCTCCACCTCGGCGACTTCAGGAGCCAGGTCAGGTGGCACTACTTCCAGGTTTCTGATGCCGAGGACGTTCTGTGCCGTATCGACGCCTGGTTCCGCCATGTTGCCGCGTGCAGAGTTCGGTTTCTCCAGCTCGTTGTATGTTGCGAGGAAGAGTGCGGTGGCTGCCCCGACCATGCTCTGTTCGACCTGCCTCTAGCCTCTCGGCACCTGAGAAGGCTTGAGCTTCGCGGTGTGAAGCTAGGCAGCAGTTTGCTTGACTTCTCGAGCTGCCCGGCCTTGAAACATCTTGTCTTTGAGTGGTGCGATCTGTCAGATGCGGCCAGTACAATCTCGTTCCAGTCCTTGAAGCATCTGAACATGACTAGCTGCATGTTGAAATGGGATTCCCGCATTCGCATCGATGCCCCAAATCTAGTTTCCCTGCGCTTGGATAATTTTGCCCAGAGGACTCCTATGCTTGAGAGCATGCCACTATTAGTGGATGCATTTGTCAACATAACTCTGTTTTGTGGTGACCAATGCAACCTGTGGCATGCATACTTTCATCAGTGGGATTGTCACTGTGAGTTTTGTGTCAGTTCTGAAAGCGTTGGTGGTGACGATGACAGTTCTGTCCTTCTGAAAGGTTTATCAGAAGCTGAGAATTTGACGCTGATCTCAGAACCCATAATGGTACACTAGCACTATAATCTTTTACCTCTGCTATATTATAAGCCAAACACCATCCCATTGTTTTCGCTGCATTGTCTATATCATTGCTTGACATTGAAAGATGTCACCTATGCTTCTTATAACTTCAATTCTCATGCACAATGAGGATTATTTCATCGCTTTGTTTGTGCCCTGTCCAGTTTATTTTCAGCATAATTCACTTTGAGGATTATTTCATTGCATTCGTTTGTGGTGTCCAGTTTATTTTCAGAATGGATTTGAGGCGGTGCCCTACTTTTAGCAAGTTGAAGACCTTGTTGTTGAACGAGTACTGGTGTGTGCCCGATGACTTTCATGGCTTAGCTTGTATTCTTGAACACTCACCACTTCTAGAGAAGCTCACTCTTCAACTTTTTTCCAAGGTATGCATTTTGTAAGTGAGGAAATGGGAGATTGTGGAAATGTTACGTAATGACTGATCCTAGTGAAACACTTTGGTTAACTACAGGGGCCGGCACATAAAGTGCAACTGAAAGGAAGCATCAATCCAAGACTGAGATATGCTTCCATTTCTGAACACCTTGAGACAGTGGAAGTCAAGTGTGAAGTGATTGACGAGAGGATTCTCAAAGTTCTGAAGTTCCTTCGTATGTTTTACTTATTTCACCCTCATGCTTTTTTATTTGTGATATTTGCCACTTGAGAAAACAAGAAACTACAAAACACTTCAGTTTGAACCGCATCATAGAATAATAAGAATCTTCTATTTTTTTGTTGGAAAATATATTTGTAGTTGACAATGCAGCATACGTGAAATTAGACAAGGATAGCTTTATGAATCAATGCTCGCGTTGTTTTCCTTGGAATCTATTCGTGACACATATAATCATGTTTCCATAATTTTTTCCCCTCTATTTGATTCAGGTTTTGTTTGCTCTGTAATTGATTGACATAGTACCTGAACAGCTAGACATAGCCTTATTCATGAATCATCGCTTTGTGTTCTGTGGAATCTGTTCATGATTCATGTAGTCATGTCTCCATACTGTTGTTTGTTTCCTCCATTTATCTCAGTTTTTATTTGCTCCATAACTGCTTGTGATGTTTGGGTACCTAAAGAGCTGAAAGTGCTCTCAAAGATTTTGAAACCTGTGCTCACATATGTTCGATCATATATGATTGATTCTGGACAACTCTGAAAAATAAGTATTCATGTCATCTCCATATCCTGTTGTTTTGGCTCCCTATATTTGACCGATGCTACCCTGTTCTTTTCTCTTTTTTTTTTTTTTTTACAAGTAGAGATGTTTGTATTCTGAGCTATCTAGAAACTATTTATCAAATGATTAATAATGGATTGATGGATCCATCTTTATGTTAATAACTCGACAACATGTTAATCTAATTATGCTGCATGCTGCTAAAGCACATTTCATATTGATGTCTGATCCAACATCTAATGCTGCATGCTGCTAAAGCACATTTCATATTGATGTCTGATCCAACATCTAATGCTTCTTTGTCAAGAACACTAGACATTTAATTGTCTCTGTAGATAACATCCAAGTTTAACTGGTTTTTCCTTTCCACATTTTACAGATTTCAGGCAACAGTAGAGGTGACATGCTGCCTCTCACTATATGGATATTTTGTTGCAGGTAACATCCACAATGCACCGCATTATCATTAAGACACTATACTGACTTCTAGAATTGTTCTTAATATTTGACTTGTTGCTTAGCTTGAAATTGACTTAAATGGTTGAATTTAGTTGTTATAAACTGTTGCAAAACATTCTCTATTTTATTTTGTATGCACTAATTGATTACACTTACTCAACCTTTCCAGTTATCATCTTATATAAATGTTACAAACATTAGTATGGTTTAATGTAGTTTCATTTGTCGGCCCTCTTTGTTTCTGTGAAATATGTACATGACTTCTTTATCAGATTTTATTTTCCTTTCTTATACGGTTATGTGTGGTGCCCTTCAATCCTGTATTGATCTTGCCCTCATTGTTGTGGATACTCCCACATCTTCAGTGTTTTGATTTGGCTACTTTTTATTGCTTGAACCGATACAATTCTGATAATAACCCATGACCCTTGCTTTTGTTACCTTTGACCATTAGTTGGAATGCACAAAAATCTGCCAATTATTTTAAAATTCTCTAACAGTGATGGCTCTGTAAACAAGTGTACTCTGCCTTCTTTATGGGTAGTTTATGTAGCTGATTTGCCACCTTCTTTAAGGGTACTTTACCTAAATGCAATATTCTGGTGAAAAGTGGAAACAATTGCTGTCTATTATGGCTAGAATTATTTTTGAAAGAATTATAAATACTTTGCTTCATTATCAGTTTGTCTGATCCAGCATCATACGTTATCAAGTAACTGAACTATTATGGCTACCGATAACAAGGAATATTGCTCTGCATACACCCATAGTTTCATCAACTGCAAGTGTCACGGTTGTTCTCAAGACTTGACTTTCGATCAGCATTAGTTCTCTTGCATTCATCATAAACGACTTGGACAAGTCTAGTTATATGAACATCTATTTCCTTAACAAAATTTTGACTGACTTATTTTGCCGTCCAATATTTTTTCAAGCATCAACTATGAAATGACTTTTCATCTTCAACTATCAAATCAGTTCACTTTTCAAGGCATGAATTGGAGTGACTTAGCATTGATATGGCAACATGGTCTAGGAATGAATATTTCGATTTTTTTAAAAATTCATGACATGTCTTTTAAAAAATCAGGTAGAAAATTGTTACTCATAATATGGACTATTTCTAACCTAATTAATTTTTCAGTATAAGTGAAATAATATTTACTAACTGCAAAAGGATTCAATTCTTTTTCACTGGTCATATCAAAGATTATTAATACTCCATAGTGATTTTTCTTTGAATTACTAAAGTAGTTTATGAATTTCTAATTTAAATACAACTTCAGCCTTCAGCTGTTGTTGTGCTAGAGCTATGTCATCCTAAACCACTCTAGAATCAGGCCAAGGTTGAAAAGCGATCGGTGTCATCTCCCTTAATTGATGGGTGTATCATGGTCTTTTTTATTATGGATAACATGGGCGTGTTCGGCTGTTGGAAAACCAACAGCGGCTGCAACTGCTGCAGTACTGTGCACACCTATGGAGCTACTGTGCATACCTATGGAGCAGCAGCAGCTGCAGGCGAAAACATGCAGCCGAACACGCTGCATATCGCTTCCAACTATCTTACCATCCATACTTTTACAGGTTATTGCTTTTGAACAGAGGTGTGAGAAAATCTGAGCTATCATGGATGAACTGCAAAGAAGTTAATTGTAACAATGGTGCCGTATTTTGTCCGTGTGTAATTGGTTGCATTGAAACAGTGTTAGGCTTCCAGTCAAAGGAACGAGTTGAATGGACCTAGTTGGTAAACTGTTTAGCACTTTAAAGACCTAGTTGGACCTATCACATGATGCCATATTATTTCCTTTGCACTCTTAGTTCATGAGAATTTGTTGATTGGACAAGCTGGACCAAATAGCTAGCGTTGCCTTCGGGCTTTAGCAAGCTTGCTTCAGCGTTTTGTGCTATGAACTTGCCCTTTTCTCGTCTTGTAACGTGGTCTGTGACTCTGTTCAGTTCACTAGTGGTTAAGGCAATTTTTTTGCGAAAGAGTTGTTAAGGCAATTGACAACATATAACTAGTCTAAAACGTTAGGTGATGTGTTACTTGTAAAAAGTAACAGTAAGATTTGCTGTTAATATATGAACATGCTGACGATAGGCAAATCGTGCACAATGACGTAACTTGTGACCTCATAGTAATTTGGCCTTTATGCTTATATATGCACATAACACACTTCAAATGGAGTCATATATGAGCTTATGACAATTAATTGTGTGCACTGTACGTATCACATGACTCATGAATTGTATTCATAACATCAGAAAAAAAGAGATATTAGTGGTAGCGTAGATAAGATAACTTCCATGCTGATCGCACTTGATATCAACATCAGACAATGAACTCAAGATACAAATGTGATGGGTTCAGGGGAGCAAGATATGAGAAACACATTAGTCGGTGGATAGTTGTCACAATATAAGTGGTAGTATAGATCTACAACCACATTTGGGGAAATAATTCACCAACATGCGTAGGCAAAAGAAGTGGAGATGAAACACTTAGGCTCCGCACGGCGAGGGGCGTCACACTCCTGTTGTGGCACCACGCACAAAGAAACATATGCAAATTTAATTAAACTGGAGACAAGCCTCGGTAAAGAACCTAGGTCCAATCTCAGGGACCAAACCCGAGTGGTTGGGCTCCCACCTCGAGCTCCTGACCGTTCGAGCTCACGCTCGTCCTCTCTTTGTAGCACTATAGGTGTCATTTGGTTGTCATCGACACCGCACAACCTAGCAAATTTTCTTGTGAGGACGGGGCTCGCGGGATCAGCCTTGAACGAGGTGGGGATAGAGCCTCTATTCGCCTGGGAGTACAAGGGCGGGGCCTTGAATAGGGTCAGGTTCAGGGGAATGAAGATTATTTTTTCAATTTGGTCCATTTAAACGTGGTTGAATTTACATGTGTGTAGATGAAGTTTTTCATATAAAATGCCTTAATGCCAGCCCTTTCTATGATGGATATTCATATTTATTTTCTAACAGAAGTAGATTGAAATAGAGCACGCAACAAAGGACGAATATAAATTTCCTTCATTCATCTTGATTAGTTAGCACCAAACTACCTTAAAAAAAAGTTAGCACCAAACTATTGCCACTTTTATACACACTTTTATACATTTAATACATTGGCATTTGGTGTCAAAGTTCTTTAGCTTAACCCAAGAAGAAATTGAATCGATTTTTGAGAAATCGATCCAGTTAAAGATGGGGGAATTAAGATAGAAATTTATGAGCCCTAACCCTCCAGGGAAGGAGCTACTGTTCCGACGAAGTTGAGCTGACCACTCTACTGTCAATTCGGGGAGACTCTTTCGTTCCAAAAAAAGGGGGGGGAAACTCTAGTTATTTCATCCAAATTGGATTTTGGACCAAATCAAATAATATGAGGATCTAAATTGAATAAAATTGAAAGGTCAAGGTCTAAATTGAATCTCAGGTGAAACATCAGTCCCGTTGCCCGTTGGGATATTGCAGTGGGCACAGCTCCAGCCCTGTGTTGCAGTTGTCAAAACCAGCTCGAAGAGCAGAGCAGAGCAGAGAGACGAGACAGAGCGCCGCAGGGGTCCGGTTTTTACTCCGGCCTGCAAGAAGCGCAACCGGGCAAACGGGGCGAAGAAGCCATGGGTGCGGCCGCATCTATGGCGAGCGCTGTCTTCCGCAGGTACTCCTCTCCTCCTTCCCTCTGCCGGTCTTGCTTCTGTCCGGTCGTTTACTTCATGTGACGCAGCGTCGGCGCGCACAGACTGTTCGACAAAATGCCTCATGGCGAAGAAGAAATGGGAGCGGCCGGTGGCGAGGGAATAGACGCGCTCCCACACGCCATCCTCGCGCACATCATTGGCTTCCTGCCGGCGGAGGAGGCTGTGCGGACGTGCGTGCTCGCCCGGCGCTGGCGCCACCTCTGGAAGCGCGCCACCGGCTTGCGCGTCCAGGTCGACGACGGCGAGTTCCTGGGGACCGTGAAAAAGCTGCAGACGTTTGTGGACCGCCTGCTGCCCCTCCGAAAACGAGCGTCCCTCGACATGTGCGACTTGAGCGTCGGCAGCGGCAAGTGGCACAACAAAACTGTGCGACGCCGCGTGAACGACTGTCTCCGGCACGCCGCAACATGCAGAGTTCGGTTTCTCAGACTCCGTATATGTTTAATGGATCCTTGTTGGAACCTGAAAGAACATGTGCTAGAGAACATGCCTCTGGTTTCCCAGCACCTGACGAGGCTAGAGCTTCACGGTGTAGGGCTTAGCAACGGATTTCTTGACTTATCAGGCTGTTCGGCTTTGGAGCATCTTGTTCTTGAGCAGTGTGCTTTGCTAACGCGAGCCAAGACGATCTCTTTCAAGTCCCTGAAACATTTAAGCATGACTAGGTGCCTGTTTATTACATGGTCCCGCACACGCATTCTTGCCCCGTATCTGGTTTCATTGCGTTTTGAAAAAAATCATGGGACGACTCCCAGGCTTGATAGCATGCCCTCGTTAGTGGATGCATATGTCAAATTACCAGGACATTTGTTGACAGATGCAAATTGCAGCGAGCAGAGTATAAAGAGGATTGTGACTGTGACTCTTGTGATTGTTCTGATAGCATTGGTGGTGACAGTGATGACTGTGATTGTGACTCTTGTGACGGTTCTGATAACATTGGTGATGGCAGCAACAACTGTGTGCTTCTAAAAGGTTTATCAAAAGCTACGAATTTGACATTGATTTCAGAACCCACAATGGTATACCTACTGTTTGGTAATTTACCTCTGTTATGTTCAAATGTCACCTAGATAGGCCTATTTTTTTGCATTCGTTAATTCCTAGCAGCTTGGCTTTTTATAACTTGGGATTATTACATTGTTTCCGTTTGCACTTTTTACAGGTTATTTTCAGAAACGATTTGAGATGGTGCCCTACCTTTAACAAGCTGAAGACTTTGTTGCTGAATGATTACTGGTGTGTGCCTGATGACTTTCGTGCGCTAGCTTGTATTCTTGAACATTCACCTGTTCTAGAGAAGCTCACTCTTCAACTGTTTTCTAAGGTACAAATTTTTCAAGTGAGAAACTGACATCGTAGAATTGTTACATTGCAACTGATCTTAGTGAAACACTTTTATTGACAACAGGGACCGGCACATAAAATAGAATTTGCAGGAAGCATCACACCAACATTGGGATGTGTTCTCTCTAAACACCTTAAGAGAGTGGAAGTCAAGTGTGAAGTGGTTAACGAGAGGATTCTCAAAGTTCTGAAGTTCCTTAGTATGTTTTACTTGTTTCACTCTACATGTTCTTTTAATAATAGTTTTACCCCAAGAGAGAAAATATAACACCTCAGTCTGTTAAAAAACTCATGAACTGTATCATGTGAAATTATAGGGTTAGAGAAAGTAATTCATTGCGCAAAAATTATTTTGGCAGGTGACAATGTGGCACCCATACCAAAAAAAAAAAAAAGAATAGCTTTGTTCATCAGTTCTCTCTTTATTTTCCATAGAATCTATTCATGACTCTGAGTCATGTATCCATATTGTTTTCTGTTTCCTCCTTTTATTTCTGCTTTCCTTTGTGCTCTGTAGTTCCTTATGAGAAACTTGCACCGATACAGCTGAAAGTGCTCCCAAAGGCATTGCAACTTGTTCCCCCACATGTTCAACCATACATGATTTTATTCTGCCGGTAGCACAATTTTCAAAGTAAACATTCTTGTCATCCCCATGCCTCCTTGTTTGTGCTCCTATGCTGGATCGTTTTCGCTAAATGGGTCCTCCATAATTTTGTGAGGCATATGTTTACCCTGATGTATTGTTTTTACAAGTAGAAATGGTTGTATTGTATTGCGGCGATAAAACATATTAATCAAAAATTAATGTGGCTGCATGCTGGTCAAGCGTATTTCCTATATACAGAATACTATCGAGCACAATTAGTTTCTTTACCAGGAAAACTGAACATTTTTGTCATCTCTGTAGGTAACATCCAAATCTAACTCATTGTGCCTTTTTAATTTTGACAGGTTTCAGGCATGAGTAGAAGTGATGTACTGCCTCTCACATCACAGGACGGAGATATGTTACAGGTAACATCCACAATGCTCCACTTGGAGTTATTTAGGTTGAATCACATTGCATAGTCAATAAGACAGTATGTTGACATCGAAATTGTCCTGATTGTTTGATTTGTTGCTTATGTTGGACTTTGTCACAGATGTGTTGTTATGAACTGTAGAATAATATACTTATTTAATTATTCTAACTACTAAGCCTCTGTCAGACTCTTGCTTGTTATACTACTTCAGTCCCGTACGTGCTTCTGGTCTCTTCGGTTCGTTCCCCATGCTACAGTAGCCAAGGGCGATTTCGAAGGCGATCTTCGTTTCCGGCGTCGATTCCGCCGGGCTCGTCCGTCTCCGGCGTCCTCTGTGGGCGTAGGACGGATGGGGGCTGCGGAATCGACGTCCGGTGTATATACCCTGGCCTCCTCCTCTCTTTTAGGTTTAGGTTAGGGGTAGGTTTGGTCCTGTGCCGCGGTCGTCGTTCTTGGAGGCGGTTGGTGCGGTGATCTTTTGGTGCGGCTCGTCGTCGTCGAGTTCCTCTGCTGTGGTGGCTCCGTCGTCGCGTTGTTGGGTCGGCTCGTGGTGCTGGCGGTGCTGCAGGCGGATGGGCGCGGACTTGGTGGCGGTGTTCTTTCTGCTTCTCGAGTTTCGTGTTTTCGACGATGGCTGCTGCTGTCCGGCGGGTCGGCGCTGCGGAGGTGTCGGCGGCCTGCTCTGGTATAATCTCTCCCTGGCTTTCTCCGTCTCGACGGTGTGGTGCTCTCCGGCGCCTTCGTGAAGCTGGTTGGAGGTGGTCTTGTGGGCTCCTGGTCTGGGGAGCTCCTCGCCGTCGTCGCCGGCCGGAGTCGGAGGCGACCTGTGCGTCGGAGGGGCTGCTTTCTCGTCAGCTGGTGGTGTGCGGCTTCGTGGGCCGTGGGCTTCGTGGTTTATGGGCCGTGCGGCGACGCCTGGCCATTTGGGCCGCGTGGAGTGCGCTCGTGGGCCGTGAGCCTGCTTCTGGGCTTGTTGCGCTCTGCTTGCTGGTGGGCTGCCTCTTTTTTGTTGCAGGTTTTCTTCGGTTTGATGACGACGGTTTGCCCGACGCGTCAATGTAGCGGCGGCGTTGACACGTTCTAGTGGAATAAATCTCCCGAGCTTCGGCCGTCTCGACGACGTCTTTCTCTCCGCCGTCGTCGTTTGAGCTTGTGGAGTGTTGTGGAGAGTTTCCTTTTTTCCCTGTACCTCTCACCGCGTGGTGACAGTCGTGCATCGGTTTTTCCGTCTATCTCTTGAGGGACGCGGTTTCTTTTTCTGGGTATAGGTGTAGGTGTTCGTGTGTGTTCGAGTGAGTTGCGTTGCGTCTCCTTGAATGTACATGAACAGATACTACATTTATATTCAGGTCTGAGAGGTTCAAAAAAAAAAAAAGACTCTTGCTTGTTATATATGATTGTTACATACCCCCTGTTGACTGTATCAGTCAATGAATTATTATCTTAATATATTATGTTCAATACACTTACTCAACCTTCTGTTATCCTCTTGTATAAATTTTGTAAATAGCACAATATCTTTACACTCCACCCTTTGTTTCTGGTGAATATGGTATTTCCTTTCAATTTTCATGCTTTTAAATCTCTTGTAGAAACATGTACTCCCAAATCCTCATTATTTTGACTTGACTTCTTTAGTTCTACTGCCTGCGCATTTCTGAAAATAACCTCATGCATCTTTCTTTTGTTCCATTGGCCCATAAGTGCTCTGCATCTGTATGAAAATTATGTAAATGAGTTCAAACTAAGATGTGACGATATGCTCGGTACACAAGTTTTTGTGGCTTGTTTTCAAATGGTAGTTTATCTTGATGCATTATCGTTTAAAGTAAAGTTCGATGGTGTTTGTGTATCTTAACTAGAGGACTGTATCAAATAATAGGTCAATAATTTGATTCATGGTCAGGTTGATTGAACATGTAATCAGATTAAAGTCAATGGTTGTCAAGTGAATTCCCATTATCCATGAAAATTGTTCCAGCATTCACACTGTAGCAAGCTACATGATTTTGTACATCTATAAATAACATTTGACTAACTTATTTTGTCATTTTATTTTATGCAGGTAGTACCTTTTTATCAGACGTGTAACAAATTGTGGGCTTTCATGAATCTTGTCTCTCCCTATCAACTGCATGGCTAAAGTTAGTTAGGACAATATTGCCATGTTTTGTCCATATGTAGCTGGGTACCTTGAATGTCTTAGAACTCCAGCCATACCAACGTGTCAAATTGGCATCATAAACTACTTTTGACACACTTAAGTAGTTCACTAGGATTTGTTGGATGGACAAGCTGGAGCAATCTCTCTACAGGCTCTAGCATGCTTGATTCCCCGTTGGGTCGTTCAGTGCAGTTCTCTGTCTGTCATATCTGATAGTAGTACTGATCAGGTAAAGTTAGAGAAATGGTCACACGCTGTTTTGAGGTAAACCAGTGCCACCCACGTAGCACACTTGTTTGCAAATGTACCCAGAGAGCTGGGCGGCATCGTTAGTTCTTCTCACCTCCAGCGACCCACCTGGCGGCAAGAGAGTAGCGTACGTAGCCGCCCCGTTTAGTATTTAAAAAATAAAGTTTTCTGGTACAAAAATGGTAAACGGCTGAAGCTTGTGCTAATTTATGTGTCCGATCCTCACACTCTGGATGATGCAGGGACTTCTGTTTCCATGAATGGGTACTCGTACCGTTGCATAGCTGCTGCTGCTGGTCTATAATTACAGAAACCCTCTGCGGCTAGCTTTCGAAAATAGTTCATAATCAACTAAATCCATTTGTTCATAATCAGCAATTCTCGGTGACTCAGGTTGTTATTAAGACGAACTTGATGTTGTAATCGGGGGTTTCTTGTTCACTTTAAGTGTTATTCTAGCATCACACAATTTTTTGTACATAAGTGTTATTCTCACTTCCCGATGCATGTTTCTCTCTATCTTTTTCTTCCTTCACTGCTCATCGTTTTCAGCGCATTCTTACTTTTCTATCTCTCCTTAATTCCCGTGTCGAGACACTTAAAGGTCTGTTTGGTTGTCTGCCAAGCTTTACAACACTGTTTTGTGGCGACGCCGCCGTAGTGGCGTCGAAATCGGCGCTACACTTTGCGGTGAGAAACAGCACACTCTGCAATAGAAAACAGTAGAGAATCTTGTGGTGTGCCGAATCATGTACATGAACCAAACAGACCTTTATTTTGAAACGAAGAAAGTAGAATTGTAGCCGGTAGCTATCTCACCATCCCACCCTATGCTATCGCTGGTTTCCACAGCCAAGCAAGGCCATCGGTGATCCATGCGATGGCTTGTAGAGCACACATCACTGCTCTAAATCAGATGGCAATCTCAGTGGTGCTGCATTGGACTTGGATATTATTTTACTCCATAGGTGCGTTCGTTGCACTCTCTCTAAAGTTTAGACCTGTCACATTAAAGAGAATCTTACTATTTAAGAATATTTTTATTTATTTAATGACAAAACCTATGTCACGACCCCCCTCTAAATCGTGAGACGAATCTAATGAGCCTAATTAATCTAAGTTTTGCTACAGTGATGCTACAGTAACTATCGTCTAATCACTGCTTAATTACCCTCATTAGATTCGTCTCGCAAATTCGAACAGAATCCTGAAATTAGTTTTGTAATAAACTTTATTTGTAATCATAATATTTATTACAAAAATCCTCTAAAGTTTAGACCCCATGAACGAACGAACCCTTTGTCCACAAATACGTCCGCAAGAAATCCAGCGGTCTTTCAATGTGTGGCTGTTGTACTGTGTATACACATTACTCCTACGTAGCAGCAGTACATGGCTGTTGTACATGGTAGTATATTGTAGGTTTTGAAAAACTAATATTCTAATTTAACAGTGGGAGCCAACGGCTTCTCACAGCATTTCTAACCCCCGTGGCTGTTTACGGTATCGACACGTATTGTTACCGCTCTCCCCACCATCGTGGGACGCGTCCCGCACCACCGCCTTGCTTAGCTGTTTTTCGGGCCTGCGTTCTCCGTCTGTGGGTTCACTCATTCGGCCTCTTCGCCCTTTTCTAAGTTGTTTTGGTGTCCTTCTGACGGACGTCGGGCCTGGCTTTCGTGTGCCCATCATTCGTCGATTGTGTTTTCCAGACCAGCAGCGGCGAGGGCCAGGACATAGGCGCGAGAAGAGTCAGGGCAGGAAGGTGGCGCGCAGCGCAAACGAAAAAGAAAAATGTCACTACAAGAGAGTACCTTGACGACCTGCCGCGCCCGTGCCGTGGCGCGCGCTCAGCAGCAGCTGGGTCCCCTGCCGCGTCGCGCCGGAGGAGCCGAGCTGGACCGCTCAGTCGCGTCCGCTCCGTCTGGGATGAGAGACGAGGGAGGGGGAGATACGACACCATGAACCGGCCAGGCGGTGGAGGTTGGGGTCAAGGGGAGCCCTCGCTACCGCCTACCAGGCCGTTCGCCGACGTCGTCGTCCTCTAGATTTGCTGG